>CP025647.1:8251810-8276597 GCA_003576665.1 Ipomoea trifida | reverse complement strand
GTTTTTCCTCCTGATCACCTTCCAACTGCTCCTTCCATACCCAAGCGATGTCGACCACCACCCCTGGCCCAACGTACACATCCTATGGTCCTCTAACACATGACTCGTGACTCCATAGGTAAGAAAACTCTAATTTCTTGTATAGATGACTCCGAACCCACATGCCATCCAAGTTGTAAAAAGCCCCGATTGGCAAACAACAATGGATGAAGAATTAAATTCTCTCCTACACAACAACACTTGGAAGTTGATTTCACGTGAACGAAATATGAACATCATTGGATGCCAATGGGTTTTTCGAATTACGAGAAAAGCGGATGAGACAATTGAACAATACAAAGGTAGACTTGTTGCAAAAGGATTCAATCAAGTTGAAAGAGAAGATTATTTTGACACTTTCAGTCTTGTCGTCAAACCAACTACAGTAAGACTTCTCTTATCTCTTGCTATAACAAAAGATTGGCCTATCAGAGAACTTGATGTTCACAATGCTTTCATCAATGGTTGTTTAAGTGAGAATGTCTATATAAAGCAATCTCCAGGATATATTGACAATAATTTCCCTACTCATGTTTGCAAACTACAAAAGTCCCTATGGTTTGAAGCAAGCACTACTAACATTGGTGTGACAACCTTGGTGCTACCTATTTGTGTGTAAATCTTGTGTTTCATGCTCGAACCAAACATGTTGAAATAGCAGACTATATATCATTTTGTTCGTGACAAAGTAGCATCAAAGGAACTACAATTAAACTACATCTCTACAAAAAACCAACTAGCAGACATCTTTACCAAGTCACTAACCATAACAAGGTTCACTGATCTAAGGGACAAGTTCAATATTCTCTCTAGAGAATAACCTTAATCTTGATGGGGTTTATTAGGACTTTAATTTCTATTCTAGTTACACTATAACTCCTTCTCCCTCTCTATATATTATTGTAAGTCTACCTTTTATCATTCTTAACCTGACTAAGACTTTTCGTATTCTTATAAATACATCTCTCCCCGTATTTTGTAAATAAGATTGATCAATAAAAAAAAAATTGAAAATTATTCTTCTCATCATTATTATATTCAAACTTTTAAAAATTCTGTGATTTTTTTTTCTTTTTACAAAATTCTATGCAAAAGTTTTGTAACTATAAACACGGAAATTGAATTTTATTTATATTATTTATATAAAATCCAAAATTGGGTTCCAATAAGTATCAATGCGAGTACAAATTTTTTATTAGTCTCATAATTCTTCACTGGACGTCTTGAACAATACAGTGAAATACCTCTAAAATTCAAGTGGTCTGATATTCAAAGAATGACTTATATGAGAACATGTTCTTCCTTTAAAAGTGAGGATAAATTTTAGTTGCACATCAATGTCTATCAATAATTGAGGTTTTAGTAAAAAAAAATTATGAGATCAATTTTTTAATTATTACAAATTTTCAAGTTGCAATATTTATAAAATTGACGCATCTTTTTTTGTCCCCCTTCATTTTATGCAAACCTCTACCATTAATCTACCCAAATGAATTGATCATAGTAGTTCTTACTTTTTACTCAGGAGTTTTTTCTTACTTGAACCTTCATCTACAAATGAAGATTCGATATACTAAAAATGAACATCTATATCAATGGTCAATCTTAATGTGGACCATGGTGTCCACGATATAATTATTTACCCATAAATATAAATTGGAGACTCCACAAACATAAACCATATTCTACATTGTAAGGTTGACTACTAATAATATAATGTTCATTTTTTAGTGCAGTTTTACTATACTATATGCTCATTATTTTTTGATATAAATTAATTTATTTTTAGTGTACTACCTAAAAGTAAACCACGCTCTTATTTAATAATTCGTAAATCACACAACCATGTACTACAAACTCAACTAAAGCAATATTAATAAGAATTCAGGGCCGGTCCAATAAAGGTTTTATAGGCCCCTGGGCGAATTTTTTTTTTTTTTTTTAAAAAGGCCCTTATATGAATAATTTGTTTCCGGATGATCAATTTGTTTATTTCTTTTTTTTTTTTTTTTTCACTTCCGGATGAATGTTTTTTAAACACATTGTATTAAAAAAATTATTATAAAATCGATCTTAACAAAAAAAAGGGGAACAAAAGCAGCTGGCACTTATATTAATCAATCAATTCGAATCAGTCAATCGAAAGTCTTTAAGTATTTGAGTGGTTGGTGTGGTGTAGGCGCGACCAACGACCCTTATATTCCTGGGCGGCGTGAGCGGTGGGTGTGCGACAATGTCTCTTTCAGTCTTTGTGAGTTTAGTTCTCGACTTTCAGAAACAATTAACCATATTTTTAAATATATAATAAATAATATTATATATATATATATATATATATATATATATATATATATATATATATATATATATATATATATATATATATATATATATATATATATATATAATACTTCGTATATCTTATGGCCTATGAGCCCCTATAGAGATGGGCCCTGGGTAGGTGCTCACCCTGAACCCCTCAGGACCGGCCCTGTAAGAATTATATTCATAAATGTACTTGAATTAAGCTTAATTGACTTGATCCTTTCAAAAAAAAAAAAAAAAAAAAAAGCTTAATTGACTTGATCATCCTTTCAAGCTAAGCGTCAACGTTGATGTGTTGTGAGAAGCAGCACACGAATTTTCCTCTCTCCATTTTGCACGAAACCTATTGTCCTATTAAGAATCATTTTTTCTAATACGGAGTATTAATTTTGTAAAAAAAATATATATAAATATATCTCCAACGCAGAAGATGGCATTTGAATTGACTTGGGAAATTAAAATCTTTGTTATAAATTTACTTGGTAATTACGTCGAAATTGGCTTTACATACAATCAGTTTACAACTTTGACGATTGAATATATGACATTATCATAAATAAACTTAAAATGTTGAAGAACGCAAGAATTGAACAACTTGTTTAATTAATTAGCCGAAATTCGGAATCAATTGGAAACACTGACAGAAAAGCCGAGTGGCGAAAGAGTATGTCCCATTTTCGCATTTCCGGCAGGAACTCAGCTCCATCAGCAGTCACTCTTTCCGTCTTTCGAAAACAAATCTATCTTAGGTATTATCCATTCTTCCCTCTTCTTTTTATTTTATTGTTTTGGATTATACTTTAAGCATATCCATGCACGAAAAGTAAAAGAATGTAAACATGGAAGTTGAATACAGAATATTCCGTTATAGTTGTCAAACGCCTTGTGGTCAAGCGGTATAGCTGTGGCCTTCTCAAGTGAGAGGTCACAGGTTTGATGTACTTCAGTAGGTTGAGAAAGTATGCATGAACAGACTCTATATTGTAACAGAGTCAATAGTATTCAAAAAATACAGAATACAAGTAATTTTTTCAACAAAGTGTATATATAATCTAACGAATATATAATATTGCATGTTAAAATGCCATCAACATTTTAGGAAAATATAGTTTCTCTAAACAAACATCAATTTGTTATTCTAGTCCACTATTGGGGCATTTGATTTTGAGAACATAACATAGAGTTAATTCTATTTTTTGTCCTAAATTTATAGGTGGCAATCCACATTTAGTCATTTTTTTTTATTATTAAAACATCTACTTTTGGTCCCAGTATTATTATGGCGTGACCATTTTTGGTCCTTTATATATCAACAAATCAGTTTAAATATCGTTAAATACTATGACATTTCGGTTTTCAATTATGAATGTTTTCAAAAAAATAAACATAAAAAATATAGCGGTTCAACATACTTTGTATAAAAAAAGATTGAAATGTCTTTGTATTTAAAGATATTTCAACGATTTTGTTGCTCGAGGACTAAAATTGGTCATGCCACAATAATACTAGAACCAAATGAGGATATTATAATAAAAAAGGACTAAAAGTGGATTGCCACCTATAAATCTAGGACCAAAAATGGAATTAACTCCATAACATAAGTAAGGCTTATTGGTTTAAAACTTTTAACTTTTGTAATTTGTAACAATTATAACCAAATATTTGCACCGAGTTAAGAATGGAATATGAATTTTATTTTATTAATAGTTAATTGAAGCTAGCGTATTATGCAATTAAATCAATGTCTAATAAAAAAAATTCTAAAATTAAATTATTAAAATAAATGCAAAACTATTATTTAAGTGTTAATTTATTTATAATTTTATATTTATCGATCATATTTTATTCTAACATAATATTTGTACAATATATTAAGTAATTGAAATTATTAAACAATCATATTCAACATTCAACAATTTATACTATTAAATATATAATTATAGGTAGTAATAATAAATTATTTCATTATGTTGAAACGGGAAAATATATAAGAGAAAAAAAAATATTAGATTTGTTTTTAACAATTACAAGCTTTGAACTAATAAAAGTTTATATATACCAAGACTATAAAATTTATGGCAAATTATGCTAGGAACCTTTATGTTCATAATTTTAGAACTTTATATTCACAATTATAGAACTTTATGTTCACAATTTTAGATCTTAATATACAAAATTACATTATTCAATATTCACAATTTTTGAACTCTATATTCACAATTTTGTTATATAAATTCAAAAATTGTGTTATACTGTTGAACATAGAGTTTTGATACTGTTGAATATAGAGGTATGAAATTGTGAATATAAAGTTATAAAATTGTGAATATAGAAGTATTTCATCACCTTCATTGATGATTACTCGCGATTTACTTATGTGTATTTGATTCATAATAAAAATGAAGCATTGGATGCCTTCAAGTCTTTTAAGGCTGAAGTTGAGAACCAATGTGTAGTGAGAAACAAATACCGATAGTAAGATCCGACAGAGGTGGTGAATATTATGGTAGGTACACTGAAGGTGGACAGGCACCTGGTCCGTTTGCTAAGTTTCTTCAAGAACATTGGATTGTTGCCTAATATACCATGCCTGGTTCTCCAGACCAAAATGGTGTTGCTGAAAGAAGAAACCGAACACTCATTGACATGGTGCGGAGTATGCTTAGCAACTCCAAACTTCCTAAGTTCTTGTGGGCCGAAGCACTTAAGACGACAACGTATATATTAAACCATGTTCCAACCAAGGCTGTCCCAAAGACACCATTTGAGTTATTTAAAGGTTGGAAATCGGGTTTGCAGCATATGCATGTTTGGGCATGCCCGTATGAGGTAAAGATATATAACCCACAAGAAAAGAAGTTGGACCCAAGGACTATTAGTGGTTTCTTTATTGGATACGCACAGTCCTCCAAAGGGTATAGATTTTACTGTCCATATCATTCAACTAGGATCGTGGAATCAAGAAATGCTAAGTTTCTTGAAAATGACATGATTAGTGGGAGGGATAGATTCAATGATTTGATTTCTAATCATGATCATATTGAATCATGTCCTTCTACATCATCACATATGTTGATAATAGATTCAAGCACCCCTCAAGATCAAACGGGTAGTGAACAACCTATTGAATAAATTCCACGAGATGCTGATATTATCTCAACAGATCAACCAATTCAGGAAATTTCTGAAGCGGTAGTTGAACCACTAACTTCTCAAAGAGATGGTAGTTCAACTTTGAGGCGATCTATTTGAGATAAAAGATTGACAATTCTTAGTGATTACATAGTGTATTTGTAAGAGTCTGATGTTGGAGCCGAAAATGATCTAGAAACGTTTTCACAAGCCATAAATTGCAAAGAGTTAGATTTATGGTATGAAGCCATGAAGGAAGAAATGAATTCCATGCGGAGCAATGGGGTTTGGGACCTTGTTGAGTTGCCTAATGGAGCCAAGGCTATTGGTTGTAAATGGGTCTATAAGACTAAAAAAGATTCATTAGGCAACATCGAGCGATATAAGTCTAGGCTCGTTGCTAAAGGATTCACTCAAAAAGAAAGAATCGATTACCATACACGGAGACATTTTCTCCTGTATCAAAGAAAGATTCACTTCGTATAATCTTGGCTTTGGTTGCACATTCAATCTTGAATCGCAACAAATAGATGTGAAAACATCATTCCTTAATGGTGATCTAGAAGAGGTGGTTTATATGAAACAACTTGAAGGATTATCTTCTAGTGAAGGCAATCATTTGGTTTGCAAGCTCAAAAAGTCCATTTATGGTTTAAAACAAGCTTCCCGTGAATGGTATATCAAGTTTGACAGAGTCATTTCATCATATGGTTTTGTTGAAAGTATCCTAGATCATTGTATATACCAAAAGACAAGTGGGAGTAAAATTTGTTTTCTTGTTTTATATGTGGATGATATTTTGCTTGCATCAAATGATAAGGGGATATTGCACGAGGTTAAACAATTCCTTTCTAAGAACTTTGATATGAAAAATATGGGTGAGACATCTTATGTCATTGGCATAAAAATCCATAGGGATAGATCTCGGGGAATTATGGGACTATCGTAGGAAACCTATATCAACAAAGTCTTAGAAAGATTTCAGATGAAGGACTGTTCACCGAGTCCAGCTCTTATCGTGAGAGGTGATAAATTCAATTTGGACCAGTGTCCAAAGAATGATTTTGAAAGAGAATCTATGAAGAATATTCCCTATGCTTCGGTTGTCGATTGTCGGTTGTCTCGTGTATGTTCAAGTCTGTACTAGGCCGGACATCGCCTTTGCTGTTGGAATGCTGGGAGTCTGGGACGATATCAAAGTGATCCGGGTTTAGACCACTGGAGAGCTGCAAAAAAGGTTTTGAGGTATCTCAAGGGTACCAAAGATTATAAGCTTGTGTTCAGGAAGGTGAACACTTTGGACATTGTTGGGTACTCTGATGCAGACTTTTTCGGTTGCGTTGATTTCTTGATTCTCGGAAATCAACTTTGGGAAACATTTTCATTATGGCCAGTGGAGCTATTTTATGGAGAAGTATTAAACAAACTCTTGTCACCACTTAAACCACTGAAGTTGAGTTCGTTTCTTGTTTTGAGGCTATATCTCAAGGTGTATGGCTTAAGAATTTCATTTCATGGCTTAGAAATTCATGGCTTAGAATTATGGATTCTATTTCTAAGTCATTAAAGGTCTATTGTGACAACTCAGCTGCGGTCTTCCTGGCTAAGAACAATAAGAGTGGGAGTCGAAGCAAGCATATCGACACCAAGTACTTAGCCATTAGGGAGCGTGTTAAGAATAAGAAAGTGGTCATTGAGCACATAAGCACTAAGTTGATGATTGCTGATCCCCTGACTAAAGGCATGCCACCATTCAAGTTTAGGGATTTTGTTGAGAAAATGGGACTTGCGCCCACTTTGTAAAATTTGTATACATTTAGTTATTATATGAAATACTTAAAGCATTCAGATGATATTTTATCCACTAGTACAAATTTGCACATCCGCTACTGTTGTAAATGACTTTTCGCCACTGTTGTACAATAGTGGCGGATGGGACAGTCACTGATTGTCATTGACTTTCCGCTACTGTTGTGGAACGGTAGCGAAAAGTCTGGTCATCCGCTACCGTTCCTTACGACATAAACCATCCTTGCTAGAGTAATAAATGGAATACAACCACGAAGATCATATACTCGCTTATCAATTTGTGCTGCAGAAGATCATATACTCGCTTACATAAGCTTGTAAATAGGTTTACACACCCATATAGAATATAAACACCAACGAACTGTTCAATAGTTCAAACCGATACTCAACAACAATAAGCTGAACGAATCAACAACCAAGACTCAGTCAAATAAAGCCAATTCTCAATAACAGAAGCATAAGGCAATAACGAACCATAAACGAGATACCAACTGAACAACAAACCAAAGGAA
Organism: Ipomoea trifida; assembly: GCA_003576665.1. NCBI lineage: Eukaryota > Viridiplantae > Streptophyta > Magnoliopsida > Solanales > Convolvulaceae > Ipomoea > Ipomoea trifida. The sequence continues at coordinate 8,268,780 of CP025647.1, read as the reverse complement.
TCAACCGAACCCAACGAGAATAACAAGATATCAACCGAATAACACAAAGGACTCGCAACAACCCACCAAGAATGAACCCCAACTCCAACCTCCCAACCAAGGCCAAACCAACAGCCAAACCAAGTCAAACCACATAGTCAGAAGTCAAGAGTCACGAGTCAAACAGGGGTGATGAGCCCAATCACAGGGACCGAAGTCCAATCACAGGGACCGTAGTCCAATCACAGGGACCGACAGTCCAATCACAGGGACCGAAGTCCAATCACAGGGGTAATCAACCCAATCACAGGGACCGAAGCCCAAAGTCAGAAGTCAATAGTAGCACAGTCAATAGTAGCTCAATAGTAGCACAGTCAATAGTAGCACAATAGTAGCCAACAACCACCAACAACATCAACCAAACCACCATCACAACCTCATACTCCAACATCACTCAAAGCAACCAAAACCAAGTGTTCATCTCACACATGAACACAAACCAACTCCCAGATTATGAATCAAAGGATCAATAGATCAAGAATACCAAAAATGGAAACCGAAGACATGAATCAATACTCCAAACTATGGTATCAAATACCCAATGAATGACATGAATAAATACTCCAAAGACATGGTAAAATACCCAACAAAACAATCCAACAATAATCTGAAACAAAAGACCAACAGACAGACAACAAACAGCAGAAAGTCGCTCACTGGAATAATCATTCCTAGTGAACTAGCGGAACACTGCCACGGATCACGCCTCTCCGCCGACCTCCTCCGCAAAGAGGAGACGGTCCCCTCAACGGGCCTCTCCCCTCCGCCCAACACCTCCGTCGCCACCTTGCGGATCGCCCTCGCGGGTTACATTGTGCCGCTTGGGTCTTCCGCAAGGCCAACCCACTTCCCAGATTCCAGAGACCAAAACAGACATGAACGAATACCATTTCCAGAATACAAAATCAGACCAAAACCACTCACATTTCATCCAATTTAGAGTCCAAAAATAAGGAAATCCATAACATCATTGATCATACAACACAAGGCAAAAGATCAAGACGAAATCCAACAAAATACATCCAAGAAATAGGCTATACAACAAGGATTTTCAGGATTTCCAACACCAAGACCCAATATATATAGAATAGGTGAATAAAATAGATTTGATGGACATGGATGGTTACCTCAAAGAGCTTTTCCTACTCCAATAAGCCTTTTGCTAGCTCACAAAGCCCCTCCTTCACCTTGATCATCTTTTACCCAAAGAACCCAAAAGAACTTTATAAGATTATGTAAAAAGACTATCTAAAACACAAAATGCATGATGGATTCTAGGATAGATGCACTTACCCACTCCCAACAAAGCTTAAAAGAGCAATCTTTACTTGAAATCTTGTAGGGAAAATGAAGATGAATTTTAGGGAAATATGAGAGGAAAACGGCGCATGAAGGAGTGTAGGAAGAAGAAAGGAGTGAAAGTCTTAGGGTAATTTGATCTTCAAATTATATACCAAGGATACTTACAATATTTAGGGTGTAAGACATTAAATGATGTGGGCTTAAGTAACTTATAAAATAATGGGTGTAGGACAATAAATATAATCAAGACTAGTAAGTTGGGCTTATTAAATTCACCCCTTACAAATTAAATATAAGAATTAGCCCATAAGAATGTCTTAGGATCAATATATATACATATATAATGTATGATCAAGAATGTGGGCTTATAAGAATATTTAATAACAAATATTGTAAGGGTCCAAATTGAATAAAATCCCTTACAAGAATAAATTCAATTAATTGGGCTCTTGATTAGAATAATTAAATTAGGCATCAAATATATATATATACAAGTGTATGTATATATTAAATTGAAAGAATTAGCCCAATTGGAATTTAATTAAATTGCCCGAGGAATTAATTAGATTGCCCAAGAGATTAATTAACGATCGAAAGGCTTGAAATGAATTTACGGGGTGTTACACCTTTTCCCTGAAACTTCCTCAAAGTCTACTGGTTTCTCCTTAACTAGTTTCATGGGGCTTGGAATCCTTGCAACAACATCATAATGTGGATGAACCTTTTTGGGTTGAGTTTTTGGAGGCAAATCACCATTAACTCTATCTATTCGATCTTAGCCCTTGTTCAATTCCCCTTTTATATCTTTTGGTAGAGTTTTCCTCCTCCTCTAACTTCTCTATCTCTTGGAGACCTATCATTTGAAGATCTATCCCGAGGGGCGTATGTAGTCCAAGTAAGCAAAGGAGCCTGAGGGCATGCATAATTCAATTTAAATAACTTGAGGGGTGTACGCAGTCCAATCAAAGAACAAAAGGAGGAATGCCTAACAAAAATGTCAAATCGAGACCAAAAGGGAGTATGGGCTAGCAACTGCCCTTGTCCCCAACCAATAACCAAGTATTTCTTTACAGAGGCATCAAGAAATGAAAGCTCAAGGATGGATGGGAGTATGGCTAGCAATCAGCCTCGATCCCCAACCAATAATAAGGTTCTTCCTTACCGAGCCTAGGAGTCTCAAGCAACGAAAGCCTGGGGCCAAAGGGGAGCATATGCTAGCAATTAACCCCAGTCCCTAACATATAACTTGGAATTTCCTTATCGAGCCTGGGTGCATCAAGTATAGGGGTGGAATACTTCATCAAGATATCAAAGCCCGGGTTCGAAAGTAAGTATGGGCTAGTGATCGATCAGACCTTGTCCCCAACCAACAACTATCTCTTTTCTTACTGAGCCTAGGGTTGCCAAGCACCTGGGGGAGGAATACTTTATCAAGATATCAAAGCCTTGGGCCGAAGCCGAGTATGGGCTAGCTATTAGCCCTGGTCCCCAACTAACAGATTGCCCCTTCTTTATAAAGCCAGGGTTGCTAAGCACTACGGCGCAAGATGCCTCATCAAGATATCGAAGCCTAGAGTTAACTCGGCTAAGAATAAGCTCTAACAAGGTTAATAAATAATGCATGGGTCGTACTCAAGACCAAAAAGAAGCTTGATCGGGGTCGATTAATGATGTTGAAGTCAGGCTCAACAAACTAGAAACACAATTAAGCCAGGAGTATACCAATCATACTTCATTAAGGTAGTTAGGCCCTAGGGCATACATGGTTCCAGCAAAATCACTTGAGGGGCGTATATGGTTCAAGCGAAATAGCCCTAGGGGCATACATGGCGCAAACAAAAATAGCCTATGAGGCATACAATAAAAAGGGAGTTACAATGAATCGAATGACTTATTATGAGCTCTCTCTGAACTCAAGGGATCCACTCGGCTCACCATTGCCACCATCTCCATCCCAATCGATTGAGAGGCCCTCGCCATCCGCACCTAAGCTCCTCGCCAAATCCATTAGGGAAGACTCGTTTTCACTAATAATGATTTGTTCTAATGGGGGGGGGGGGGGGGTGGCCCCACCTTAGGCACCGTCGGGTAGTATCGGAACACATTTGTACCCTCCCTCTAAGTCGAGTTGCTAGTCACCACCTTTGGCCGCTAGGTCTCCCTCCTAGAAAATTGGTGTATCTTTCATTCTTTCTTCTTCAAGTCATCCATGTTAATCAGGAACTCCCATTTCGAAGGCGAGAAGGCCAGGTCTTGTTGGTGAAAGACGACATAAATATTTGTTGCATGTCATAGCGCCTAACGTCATATATGATTGCTTTTTGGTAGAAGTCTTCTCAAGCCCGACATTGGACGCGAGCCAACCATCCATGATCTCCTCTAAGTGCTCTTTGATGTAGGCCTTATGGTCTGCTTGGAATTCCTCGCAACCTCTATAGCTTGCGATAGCCTTGAAATCTTCCTCCTTGAGTGTGGTGTAAGCTTAGACGTGATCACGAACAAGCCCTTCCCTCTCCCTTTGGTCGTTGAGGGATTTCTTCTCTAAAACATTTGCTTGTGCCAGGAGCAAGGCTATCGTGTCACCCATGGAGGCGATGACATCTAGAAGCAAGGTTCCCTTCAACACGTACTGCCTATATCATAACTCGGGTGAGAGACATCAAAGTATCTAAAAAGAGAAGTTCATGAGGAAAGAAATAACTTGATTTGAGATTGACCTTTAGCTCACCAATTGGGCGATTCCAAATCAAGGGGCCGGAGAGAAAAACTTCGGTAAAGGTCTCGAGAGCATACATGATCTTAGAGCATGGAAGGCAAGCGGGATGTTGAGTCCTAGTCGGGCCATATGTACTAAGCCTACCACTCGAGCCCGTGCGACTGCACTCTTTCCCCCTTAGGGTTCCAAGGCACTTAGGTACCTTAGGGGGTCTCGCTGTTGATTCCTCGTCTCTCATTGCCGACTCCTCACAACTTGGAGAGTTGAGGGCTGATGATGGATATATCAAGTCAGGCCCAAGAAAAGAGGTCCAAGTATGTGTTGCCTAGAGAGCAAGGCTCGAGACCGAGGGTCGCCCGAGCTGGTTGCGAGGGACTACAGAACAAGGCCTAGGTGAGACACGATAAGGGTGTCAAAGTGGGTCGGAACCCACGGGCTGGCCCGCACTTGCCTTGGGGTGGGGCAAGTTAAGACCGTAAGGAAATTGCCCCGTGAAAATATGGTCCTAATGGGCTTGGCCCACTGCAGGTCAACCCACGGGCCTGACCCTTTTTAAATTTTTTTAAAAAAATACGAAGTTAAGTAACCCATACAATGTGGCGTTTGATCTTCAGTTATGCAGGGATGTGTAAAGGAGAAGTTTAAAGAGTAAACTGCAGATTCTCTATTTCTCCTTAAATACTCATGCCAACTCATTCATTAATTATTGTAAATGTATGTTACTCCTAAGTCAAATGATAATTTAAGAATGAATTGACAATATGTTCTCTAACATTTTCTAAAAATATTCAGACTTCTCCGATTAATACTTCTGCTACTCCATAATCAACCACATAAGACCTGCAAATACATATAAACCACTTGAATTTCGTGAGGGAGATATGCAAATGATTGTATAAATTAACAAAATAAGTACTAGGTTTCTTCTACTTCACCCAAAAACTAACTCATAATAGATAGGAAATTTTTAGAACAAACAGAAGCAGAGATTAGTTGAACTTGAACATGATTTTAATATATTTATTGTCAACCAGCGTAGGGCGGGCTAGGGTCACATGAACTCTAGCTCGCGGCCTGGCAAGCAAACCCGCAAGAAATTAGGCTCATGGTGAGACAAACTAGCTCGCTTTGACAATACTAAGCACAAAGAATCAGAGAACAAGGTCCCGACAAGGTGCGAAGGACCCCAAAGTTTCGTCTCTTAAGCCTATCTACGGGACTAGGTGGGGTTGGTTGAGCCACCTAGTCTTAAGGGGTGCCTCGTTTTTTGAAAAGTCTGTTAGGGGCATTGGCTTATATAATTAGGCTTGAACAAGGTCCCAACAAGGTGCGAAAGACCCTGGAGGTCTGTCTCCTAAGCCTATCTACGGGACTAGATGGGGTTGGCTGAGCCTTGACCTAGTCTTAAGGGGTGCCTCGTTTTTTGAAAAGTCTGTTAGGGGCATTGGCTTGTATAATTAGCCTTGTCTTTTTTAGGACAATCATGTTCAATTATTACACAATTTGTAATACTCAAAACATTAATCTAAGAAATCTCTCAAATCGATATTCTTATCTTATTTTTTATTGTCTTTATTAACTTGTACCGCCATCACCTGAATTCAACCCTGTAATCATCCATTTAAAAAGCTAATAGAGATATAATCACACTATATAGTAAGGGTCACACTTGTGTGAGACCGTCTCACGGATCCTTGTTCGTGAGACGGGTCGAGTCGGGTCAAAGCACCATGCAAATGTCATACTTGTATGTGCAAATGTCATACTTATATGCTCAAATATAACACTAATCAATAATACAAATTTTGTTACTTATAAGAGAAAAATAATACATTTTTCATAATAAGTAATGTTGACAAGTGCCCCTTACTTATAAGGCCAAATATAATACTTTTGAGGACAAATGTAATATTTTTAAATCGAAATGTAAAAGTATTGTATTTTTCCTTAAAAGTATTACATTTACCCTTATAAGTAATAAAAATTTTATTTTTGATTAGTATTACATTTGAGCGTATAAGTATGACATTTGTGCATATAAGTGTTACATTTACATCTTGACCCGATCCGACCCGTCTCATGGTGAGACGGTCTCACACATATTTTTGCCATATAGTAAAACAAATGTCTTTTGGAAAAGGTAAATAAACAGTAAGAAATTAAAAGGATAACGAAGGAACTCAAAATGAGGTGAACCTTGACAGTTGACACTTGACACCTTGTTGTAGATTTAATTACTCCGTACCTACTAAGCAGTAGATAAAGGACCGGGCCCACTGGCACAGGACTATATTTAATTGTGGCTCTTATCTTGCCACATGGACTAGCGTATTAATTAATTACTCCGTAATATTTCGCTGAGATCCTCCCAGACAACCTTGAAGCCACGTGCTGCATTTTTGTCCACAAAAAATATAAAAAGGAAAACCAAAGAAAAATCCTGGGCCACTAAAATAAATTTTTAAAACAATAAAAGAGCCTCTCTCAAAAAAAAAAAAAAAAAAACAATAAAAGAGCCAAAATCTCTATAGCTTCAGACTTCAGTGTTGATCAAACACAGAAAATAGAGAGGACGAAATGAGAGAAGCATGGCACGAAAAAAGCACAAGGAAAATGTAAAGTCTTTTTCTTTGCGCCATGGCATATTTTGAGTCCAGGTAATATTATAGTTGATAAAATATATCATTCTGAATCATTCCTATAAAATTTTATATTATGTTTTCCTAAATAAAACCATGACAGATATTCAAGAAGTCGCCTATTTAATTCTTAATTTGAATTATCTTAATATTGAGTGAACCCGATTGACATAGGCAAATTATTATGTTGAGCGGGTTCACCTTGCAAAGTTGACTCAAATTCAAAACACAACATTTATATACTAAATGTTCATAATTTACATATTGAATGTTTAAAATTTGAATTGTGAACATTCAATATATAAGGTAGATCTGAATCCATGATATAACTATTGATTGGCTTGTCAGCCATCTTATACTCGATGTATTAGAATACTGTTATTTGTTCTGTAACCTTCCCAAGAAATGGGGGTACACAGTAGAAATGTTTAATAAACGATCATTTAAGAATCCAACCCCCTCACTCGATTAAGGGCCTGACAAATTTGTATTGCAACCTGAAAAAGTTATGTTATATAGTGGAGATTGGGGAATAGGGAATAGGGACAAAACTCCCAGATACTCAACTAAAATAAAAATCTTTTTTTTTTTTTTTTGTTGCAAATACTAAAATAAAAATCTAGAAAGCAAACACTCTTATAAAAAAGTCCCTTTACAATTCCAATTCCAAATTATGGTAATATGAATATTACAAACTACAACCTTTATAACTATATACAATGATGTACGGCACATGGTATCACAATCTAAACACGAAAAATGGGGTTGATGGGATTTGCAAGAATGCAAAAGGTGAGCTGTTTTGTTTTGTTTTGTTTTTTTTTTTTTTTTTTTTGGGATCTATCAAGATACGTAGTATTTTACAACCTTACTCAACTGATAGCAAGTATAGCAGCCGCCAATGTATTTCTTTATCTACCTGCCTCTGCATTATAACATTACAAGCAAAAGAAAGATCAGATTCTTTCATGCAGCAAGTGTAAACAAATATCCCTGCATTTCCAGCTAAGCATGGAGAGAAATAATCATGTATCAGAGACAAACAACTATTTTGTGCATCTTTGTTCAAAATCTGGATACAAACCCATTAACAATGTCTAACTAATAACTCCAAATTACCATTGCTAACAGAGACATCTGGCTATGGCAGATGTTTTAACATCTTAAAGAGTTAAGAAAACAATAATAATTTATCAATGCTTATAACTAGGTGACATGAAAATCTTCTTGGTTTAACTTATGATAAACAAATCAGAGTTAACAAATCCCCTGTAGTGTATCCTCATACTAGAGTAACTATATGCAAGAAAAACTAATGAATATATTTTCTTATTAAAACAAGGATCAACGTTAGCTATTGGCAGTTGTTTGTCTTTCATTATGACCACCAAATTACAACTGAAATCCCAAACCTATTTGGAGAAGTCGGAATCAGATTTGGAAAGGACTGCCAAGTATAGAGCAGTAACAAATTATAGATAAAATAAGGATGGAAACTTGTGTGCCCAAAAGCGAGAGAGAAATCAGAGAATAGCACACAAAATCCTAGGCCTTCAGCAGGAATGCCTCAGTAGTGACTAGACTGCTACACGCAATATATGGGTACAACTGACTTCACATATTGCCATCATAGAATGTAAGAAGCCATGACCTTTCCATCATTGCTAGGGATTCAGAATTGCAATAACAAAGTTACAAATAACTTATCAGGCTGCAATTACTGCCTCAATTTTTCTACTACATATTCAGGGTGTGTTTGGTTCGCACATGGGAATCAGAATCGGAATGGGTATCAAATACTTGGTAATGGTAATGAGTTTTGGTGAAAGTATTTTACATGTTTGGTAGTACGGTGGAATGGGAATGATTATTAATAGTTGGGGAAGAGGAGGAAGGGAAATGAAACACTTAGGATGCGTTTGGTTCGCACATGAGAATCGGAATCCGAATGGGTATCAAATACTTGGTAAGGGTAATGGGTTTTGGTAAAAGTATTTAGCATGTTTGGTAGTTGGGTGGAATGGGAATGATTATTAATAGTTGGGGAAGAGAGGAGGAAGGGAAATGAAACCCTTATTTAATAAGAGTATGGGTTTTCTCATTAATGAGGTATTCCAAACCCATAGTAGCATTCTCAAAACCTATCAACCAAACACTAACAATCACTTTTATACCCATTCCTTATGCCTAAACCCACCAACCAAACACACTCTATATTTTATTAGAGAATGGGTTTTGCAATTAATGGGGTAATCAAAACCCATAGTAGTGTTCTAAAAACCTATCAACCAAACAATAACAATGACTTTGATACCCATTCCTGATAGCTAAACCTGTCAACCAAACACACCCTCATTTGTTCTTCTAGTCATTCTATTGATGTATTTTACCCTAGCAACCATAAGATTAGAATGAGGTGGCTTCTATGCAAGCAAGTCCCCTAATGATGCCAGAAGTTTGGCTTTGTTAGAAGTTAGGTGCTTGCTTTAGCTAGAGCTTGGAGAACATGGATAGGTTTACCTTTGTACATGCAATATTATTTTGGGTTCTTATGAGGCCAACTTAAACATGACATACTTAGCCATTTGATATCATTCTTAGTTTGATGTACTCAGAAACCATCATACCTAACTATTCAACTATTGTACCTCCACATCTCCTGATAAAAATATTAATGGGGAAAGAATCAAAGCGGGAAGCTCTTTTCACTAGAAAATATTAAACTACCTTTTGAACTCAGCTACTCCATCAAATTCTTCAAACACTGAAATACTGAATAAGCTGCATTAAGCTAAAATATGTACTGGACTATGAACTATACATTTTAAAATAAAAACTATACCATAAACCAAAAATAATTAATAAGATGATTCCTGTCGCTTCCAATACCATGCCATTCTTCAGAACTATTAGCATTCATCTCAAACTTAATTTGACAAACAAAAGGGTTGAAAAAAAAAAAAAAAAAAAAGGCAGTTGGGTGCACAAGTGCACAACTGATCATGAACCACTGTAAACTAAAAACCTATCTCTAGTAAAGTGTATTGAAATATTTTGTGTTATTGCCTTATTGGTTACAAGCCCTTAAAGCATGAGGACTCACAACATTGTCCTTTTAAAAGTTGCCACATCACAAGTAAAAATTCATACAAGATTTATGAGAGAAACATTAAACATATGGATAATCCCAATATGTTCTATCAGCCACAAATTCAACTAAATAGATACTCCTAAAATAATTAAGCCTTAATAAAAAAGAACGGAAAAAAAAAAAAAAGCATTTTAGAAAATAAGCAAAAGGATTATTACTTACTTTTGAAAATTTTCCTCCATTTGCTCCCCTGTTTCTTTTCTGTACGCACAGGAATTAATTTGACAGAAACATAATGTGCTGATTCCTCACATAGGGGACATTTATTACAATCATTAACACAATTTGTATGAACAAGGTAAGGCCACGGCTTGCAAATAGGCATCATTGCATTGTTCTCCGTGATATTGCCACGGCATTTTTTGCAAATAACCAATGGTTTCTCAATGTCTTGAACACCTTCAAATAGAAAAGCTAGAATTAGCAGTTTAGAAAATAAGGACTTGGATTACCCAGAGATAGATTAAATAGAGAAAGTTTGCACCATGAGTAATAACAAGTGACCACAATATGTTATTGTCTCGGGATCACATGTAATAGAAACCATGCTATCAAACTAAAATTAATGTATTGATAAACACAAGTCTTAGAACAGAATGAGAGACATAAATCACACAGACAAAAAGAAGCTTTAATTTCTTGATGAAGATAGGATTGTGAATATACAATATGTAGTTTATGTAGAATATACCTATTGAGCTGCCTTTGTCAGGTATTATCTGAATTTTCTCTTGTCCATCCACATAGCCATCTCCAATATACTTCAAAGTTCATACATTGTGAAGAGAAAGACATTTAGTAGGCACTATCTTAACAAAGTAAAAAAGGATTATTAATGCTTCAGTTGCCACCTAGCTATATTGCAAGGACAGAGAATTGGCTATGGCTCCATCATTCTAGCACATTAGTTTTACTATTTTGTTGTTATTAAGGTGTATTTTGTTTGATGCAATGTAGGATTTTGGATTATTGAGAATTGAATGAAGATTTTCTGATTTTCCTCCCTACTTTCTGATCAAATTTTCCTTCCATTTCTACTGATTTTTCATTTCTTACTTGACACTGCATATCTTAGCTCAATATTTTTAGTATATTACAATTTGGTATCAAAGCCCACCGCATGAGTCCTTGAACTTTGGGACAACCTCCCATGAATGGAAATCTGCAAAGCATTGTTCCAACACAGATGGCTGTATTACCAGCACCAGACCAGGTAGAATATTACCTGTGGGGGTTAATAGGCATGGAAATCCCAGAACAATGGAGTTGGATAGATTGAGGGAATAAGGACTATGCTTTACGTGCAGGGAGAGATGGCAGCCAGGGCATAGGTGCAGGGAAAGAAATACGAACTGTATCATAGGGCCTGCAGATAATGATGCAGAAGAGACAGAAGAAAGAGTTGGATTACTGGGATGGCAATGGGTTGGGGAGGGCTACATCCACCACCCGACCCACCTTATACTTTCTCCACCCACCCAGCATTACCCAACTATCAAGGTAAAAGGGTCACGTTTGAGGGACTAAGCCCCAACAGGCAATGTAAAGAGGTTGAATTCCAGGAGATTCTAAAGGAAATTCAGCAAGACTGCAAGAGGGAATTGGGTTAATAGTACAGTGCTGCAATATCCAAGGTAATGATGGTATTGAAACCATCACTGAGACTGAACCAAAAATCCTGGAGGTAATTAAGCAAAAGATTTTGCAGGCAACATATGACTCTGAGTTGGGGATCACTCAGGTACCTTGGGATTTAGGGACTTATCAAATGGCCAAAGTTATCTTTCTACTGGCTACATGTGAAGCAGAAAATGTCTAAATATGTCTAGGGGTGTGATATTTATCAGAGGAACAAGTCTGAGAACAGCTCTGGCCTCTTACAGCCTCTTCACTCTTAGCATTCTAGAACAGGCCTGGACTCACATTGCCATGGATATTTTTGAAGGGCTGCCTAATTATGAATTTAGGGATGTTATCTTGGGGGCAGTTGACAGGTTCAACATATATGCACACTTCATACTGCTAGACCATCCTATCACTGCCAAGGAAGTAGCTGCAATCAGAAGAAAATGTTAAGTTCTAAGTACTATGGCCACTATGAAGCGTAGGACGGAATTGGACCAGTAGCACACAAGCTTAAATTGCCAGTGTGATGCTTAATCCATACAGTATTCCATGTCTCCCAACTCATGAGGAACCTGTAGCCATTCTGCAAAGCAGAAAAAAAAACAGTGCTGCTAGTGCATATGGGTTTAATGGATCAATTTGAGTCTGGACTCTGGAGGCAACGTGGGAAGTGTTTAGACCCACTTGACAGCACAAATCTTGATTACGAGACAAGGTTTATCAAAGGGGAGAGGAATGCTATGCTACTAAGGGATAAAAGAGTCTTCTTAATGGTATCCGAAACATTGTCATAGGATTGAAGTGGGTGTTTCAGACCGTTGCTGCTTCAGTTGCCACACAGCTGTATTGCAAGGATGAGAGTTGGCTATGGCGTTTTACTATTTTGTTGTTATTAAGCTGTATTTTGTTTGTTGCATTGTAGGAATTTGGGTTTGGGTTTCTGGTTACGAGAGTTTGAATGAAGATTTTCCGATTTTCCCTGTCTTTTTTCTCTTCTTTCAAACCTACCTTCTGATTAATTTTTCATTCCATTCTACTTATTGCTTACTTGACACTGCATATCTTAGTTCAATATCTCAAGGATATTACATATATTTATCTGTATCTGTACAGTACTATCATTTAAATTTATAATATCACACCATTTTACGTTAAAACCCTAATATATGAAAAATAGAGAAAGAGGATACAAAGAGAAACTCACACGAGACATTGATAATATCAGCAAAGTACGATGAATAGAGAAGATGACCGATTAGATGACGGTTTGAAACTCGGAAATGGATGATGGTGATGAAGCACTGTAGCCGCCGGAAACTTCAGTGAGCAGCGATGGCGATGATGAAGCACTGTAACCGCCGATTCGATTCACTGCATTTGTTATTTATTTACGGAGTATGCGATTCTGTGAAAGGGGGTCAAATATGCGAGATCCTTTAATATAGAAAAACTCATATGATCCTATCATTTTCATAAATGAAGATCAGTCTGACTATATATATATATATATATATAATTTTATATATATATAATTATAGGCAAACTGTAGTCCAAAGATCATAATCACGCACTTTATGGTTTAAATATTAAAGACATAAAAAATAGAACGAGAAAGAGAAAAAAAAATACAACAAGAAAGAGAAAGATGTTATGAACAGATACTACAGTGTAATAGGATTAGTTGTATTAAAAAAATGTTTAAAAGTGTTTCTTATAATTAAAATTTATTCAAAATATATCTTCATCTTACAAAAAAAAACATTAATTCGGACGCACAATATAATTGAGTCAATTAAAATAAAAAGTGAAACGTTCTAAATTCGTAGAATTTGAATTCCAGTGAAGAAGTGCTGATTCTTTTTTATAAAAAAAAAATCCATTTAAAGATAATTGCTGACATGTAAAATAAAATTTGTTAAATTAAAATGAAAATTATAAGGCTGTCATTATTCATGCAAATTTAGCATCGACAATGTGACATGGTAAGATAAAGAAATATATATTTTTATTTTATTTTAAGCTTTATGTGTATTGATAATGGAGAGAGAATTGGTTAAATTAGCAATAGGAGAGAATTTGCTGCTAATATGAGAGAATTTGCTAATCTGTCATGATGCAACTTTTGTGCTTTCAACACACCTTTTGTTTACTTTTTTATTTTGATTATTTCTTTTAATATTACTTTTATTATGTTTATAATATAATATGAAAGTGAGACCCATTTTTGAAAGTGAGAGAGATTGGAAAAATGGTCAAATAGAATTCTAAACTTTCCACAAAAAAGTCAATTAGGCATCTAAACTTTTAAAATGATCAATTAAACCCTTTAACATATCAAATTGAAGCAATGAAGTCCAATGACCAGTAAATGACTTGTAATAACAGTCTCACATAAATGATCAATTACATGTCATTTACCGGTTATTGGGCTTCATTGTCTCAATTTGACATGTTAAAGGGTTTAATTGATCATTTTAAAAGTTTAGGTGTCTAATTGACTTTTGGTGTAAAGTTTAGGGGCCTATTTGACCATTTTCTCAAGAGAAATTTGCAGGGATGTAGAATAAAAAGGGAATAATTTAAAAAATTTGATAATGTGAAAGTGTGACCCATTTTAAAAAATGAGAGAGATTTGCAGGGATAAGGATAGCCTTAGAATAACACATAATCCTTCCCATAACAATTATTAACATGGATAATCTGTAATTTCGTTACAAGTACAATTTTAGAACGTTCAATACTTCAATTAATTATATTTTTTTAGTGATGGCAAAAATTTATGTGAGACTGTCTCAATAATCTTTATTTGTGAGACGGGTCGAATTATAGAGAACTAGGTGTGTAAGTATTACAATATCAGTTATAAGAATTACAATATTTATCATTAATAACAATTAATTTTAACTTAAATAGTATCACGATTTCACATATAAATATTACAAAATTTATCATACGTAATAATGTGTAGCAAAAATGAGTGATGGTGAGTGTATAGGTGTGAAATGTTGTTCCGCTAAGGATTGGGGATTATGGCACGCAATATACAATCACAAAACTAGGCACTAGCATAAGGAAATCAACAAGAAGCTAAGCAAACGACAACGAGGTAGAACAAACACAAAGAAACAATAGATAAATACAAAATAAAGAAATATGACTCAAGTTAGGGGCATTACCATTTAGATGCTTTAACACTTATGTTTGGGGGAAGAACATTAACCCTATGTTCTTGAGGCAAGCACAAAGGAATCCAAGTTTCCACAAGGATTAGAACAAAGGTTGCTCCATTTCCATGGTATATCAACCTAAGTTCTTGAAGAACAAAAAGCTATTTAAGCCCCAAATCTACCCCTATTTCCATAGAAGAAAAAATGGGTTTGAGATTGGGTTGACTCAAGTCTCCCATCCAATTCTCATTGAGATGGAAGACTTTCCAAAGACAAACAACAATCATTGTACACTAATCATTGAAAGATAGAAATAAACCCAATTCAAACTCACGAACCCTAGGTGGGTTTCTTCCCCTTTTTTCACAATAAACGAAACTTAAGCATCAAAATAGATAATACAACCCTAACTCAAGCCCATAAACTAACTACTCATGATTAAATAGCATAAAGAACACAAAAGCATGAATAATAAACATAAATCTTGATAAAGAAAAGAGATAAGAGAAAGAAAGCTTCTCTATTGAAATGAGTGGTGGAATCTTGAAATCCAAGCTTCAAATCCAAGATTACAAGCTCCAAAAGTGTTTAAAAACATAGATCTAAACCTAATATAACCTAAAAATATGAAAGGGAGTGAATGTGAGTGTCTAGGGTTCAACCATGGGTCAAAACTGAGTTCAAAATGCTCAAAACGAGCTTAAATACTGAACATAGCAGATGTTATACGGCCATATGGGTGGCCGTATGCTTTTGTGCAATTTACAGTGCATTTCTCAAAATTCTGTGCAACTGCTCTGACTTCTAGGTTATTTTTCATCCTCAAAAACACTTCATTAGCCTTTATGGTCTCAACAAAGTTGTAGTCCTTCAAGTTTTCTTTCCAATGGCGCAAGAATCACCTCATTTGGACATTCCAAGGCTGAGATATGATCAAAATACCAAACAGTGGCAGATTTGGACGAAATCTGTAAGTTTGGACGATTTTGACCCTTTTTTTTTTTTTTTTTTCCTTTTTAAGCTTTAATGTCTTCATGATAGTTGTAGCCCTTTGAGTCTTCGTTCCAATAACATAAGAATCACTCAATTTGAATATTTATACGCCGAGATATCGTCCAATTACTAAGACGTCGTCGTGCGAAAATTTCAACACCTTGTCCTTTTGCTTCTCTTTTGTTTTAGTTTGCCCAAATGACCAATACCATTAAAAATACAACTCTTAGGGGTCGTTTACTTCATTTTTCTGTTTTTCCATTTCCAGTTTTCCATTTTTCCATTTTTCCATCTCCATTTCTCCAGTTTTCCATTCTCCATTTTTCTAGTTTTTCATTTCTCCAATTTTTTCCAGTTTTCAATTTTTAAATAAAAAATCAATAAATTAATACTAAATGTGTAAAATTAACGAAAGTAAATAAAAATATATTACTAAATACATAGTTTGGTTACAAAACAAGAGCATCACTGATTACAATCCCCCCATATAGCATTTGCTATGTCTTCTCGAACTTCATGCATAACATGTTGTTGAGACATATCTAATTCTATAGGTTCATTTCCACCACTACTTCCACTACTACTAGGCATTTCCATGTCTTCACTTTCATATTCGGTAAATAATTGATCCATAGCATCATGCATCCGTATAAAATTGTGCATTGCACAACAAGCAAGAGGGATTTGGGCTTGTCTTCGCAACGGGTAACCATGAATGTATTTAAGTATTGGGAACCTCCAACGGGTAACCATGAATGAATGTATTCAAGAAAAACGACCAGGGTACTATCCAACCACTTTGCATCTTCGTCATGCGTATTCCGTAAGTTACTCATCTACAATTTTCATTAATATTTCAAATAATATCCACAAAAATTAAACATACATAATGCAACTACAATTAAAACCTCAATTGAGGTTCTGATTTTAGAACCTCAATTAAGGTTCTAAAATCAGAACCTCAAATGAGGTTCTGCCAATAGCCATCAAAATTGCAAGATTTTGGAGAGTCCAAATAATGAGTTCTACATTCAAAATAAATATATTCAATAGAAAAAAAAATATTAAAATCAAATTTCACAATTGAAGTTCTACAATCAAAATTATAATAGCAGAAAAATGAGATATTATTCATCAAAATAAATAAAATAGGTTGAGATAATTACTTGTGGACTTGGACAAGATCCTACGGAAGATTTTGGAGAGTCCGTGTTGAGTTGTTGAGATGAAATGTTCACCGAAAAATGTAGGCTAAGCTCTTCTTTGTTGTCCGTGAAAGGAGGAGAGAGGGAGAGAAAGGGAGTGATGGAGATGAAGAACGGCGGCGAGAGAAAGGG
>CP025647.1:8234869-8246377 GCA_003576665.1 Ipomoea trifida | reverse complement strand
GTTTTGGAGTATATATACATGAATGTTTTATGTCAATATGAACAGGATTTGTCTTTGACAAAGACATTATCGTGGACCATTATGGAAAATACCATTATGAATCATATTAAGTTTGAAATTAATATTGTAATACATGGAAGGGACTGCGTTAAATTAGTGACGTATTACCGCCATGATTCTTATTAGTTTCTAACTGAATGATGACTTATGTTCTGACCAATGTAACGAAGGAATTAGCTTATACTATGCATATTATGTTTCACATTCATTATTAAATTTATGATTTGTGAGCCAAGTGGGAGAATGTTAGAATAATTATGTTTAATATTGTATGGCTCACTATTATTAATATGGCTCATAAATATCTATTAAAATTTAATAATTAAATAATTCTATTATTTGGTCAGTTAAGGATAATAGCAGTTTCAAATTTCAATTGATAGTTTTTTTCCATAAGAAATACATTAGAATTAATTATAGTAAAATTTCCACATTTGATCATTTACTTAAAAAATTGACCAAAACAATCGTCGACTCTTGATTTTGTTGCAAAAATGGTGCTCATTTAAAAATGTTGTCTAACTTAACACCCATTAAAATGAGGCAAAATTCAAAAATCTATAGGTCATATTTGCTAACATAGTTTGCTTATCAGTCAATTTTAACTTATTTGACTACTATCAGCTATTTGACTTGGTTAAACGGCTATATAAGTATAAGTATTTGATTAATTAGCTTTTTGTAACAGCTTATCGTTCTAAAACGTTAAAATTCAAAAAGCTGGTCCGTCCGTTTAACGCTCCGAGAGGACTGGCCTAGGGGGAATCGTCACTTGTGGGAATTGAACCCGGGTTCTCCCGAAATTCCTCCCCACAAAAAGAGCTCACTTGCCACTTGAGCTACCCCACTGGGTTGCTTTGAGATATTTTGTTGAATTTTAGCATTTTGGAGTAATAAACTGTTACAAAAAAACTAATTAATCAAACCTCATATCGATTGTTAAACTAAGTCAAATAGTTAATAGTTGTCAAATAAAGATTGATAAGATAAATATGTTACCAAACATGGTCAAAGTCATTTTGCATATAATCAACTATCAACTAGACAACTAATTTAAACATCTTTATACAATCAGCTAATGCTATTAATTAGTCAAATTCACTAACCCAATCAACTAACGGTTATTTACCAAAAACTCACTTTGTCTTCTTCCTCCTTTATATCACTTTCATAAGTTCATTTAGCCGAATTTCATTGTACGTAAGTGCGACAGTGACGCCTCGGCACTATGGGTATGTCTTCAATTTCACTTCCGCCCACCTCTCTACTCACCGGCGTACATTGGCATGAGTAATTGAATTTCTTGATTTTTGTTTTTGTTTTTGTTTTTATTTTTTGCAGGTGGGGCGTGTGGGTATGGTAACCTGTACAACCAAGGCTACAGGGTGAACAATAGAACAATCGTTATACCCTGCACCACGGTGCACATAGCAATGTGCACCACGTACGTAAAACGACGTCGTTTCGGTGTTAGTGGACGCGGACGCGAATTACTCAGGGAATTCATTATCTATAATACACATAATCATTATCTGTAATACACAGAACGTTTGCCTAGAATACACAGAATGTTTGCCCAGAATACACAGAATATTGACACAAAATACACAGATGTTAGTGGATGTGGACGCGGACGCGGACGCGGACGCGGACGCGAACGACACCAGGGAATTCATTATCTATAATACACATAATCATTATATAGAATACACAGAACGTTTGCCTAGAATACACATAATGCTTGCCGAGAATACACAGAATATTGACACAAAATACACAGAGAACTCATCCTCCTAACATTCGAATGCACAAACACATCACAACTTGTGTTAATAACATGAATACAGAGAATATTTACACAAAATACACAAAACTCATCCTCCTAAAGATTCGAATGCACAAACACATCACAACATGTGTTACTAACATGAAATCACAACATTTGTTACTAACATGAATACACATAACGGTTGCCTAGAATATACAGAACGGTTGCCTGGAATACACAGAATGATTGCCTGGAATACACAGAATATTAACATAAATACAGACCGGCCGAAACGGGAAACGTGATTTAAAAAAAAAAACGGATGATTAGTTTACAATGCTCAAAACGACATCGTTTAGGTACGTGGTGCACATTGCTATGTGAACCATGGTGTACAGTATAATTTGCCACAATGGAACATCGAGCAGAACCCTCTTCAACAATGGCCTTAATTAGCTGCGGAGCCTGCTAGAGATCAAGTGATCAGATAAGGACAAGTCGTGCTTCCCGATAGCCTGTCTATCATCATTGAAGGCCCAAAAGTAAGAAAATCATTAGTCCTTCTCCAATTGTTAATATATTTGAGCAGATATTTAGACTCCAAGTAAGAAAGAAGGGAAAGCAAAAAACAAAAAAAAAAATAAAAACCCAAACGTCAGAACGCACGGAGAAGGGAAAGAGTTTCATTAATTCAAATACATTAATTAGAGTAATTTCTATTTTTGGTCATATTGTTATTGGAGTATTGTCAATTTTAGTTCATTTCATTAATTTTTGTCAGAAAATGACTTCTGGAAAATGACTTCTGGAAAATGAGTCATTTTCCGGAAAACAGTTTCATTTCCAGTGTTTGGATGTATTATGGAAAACTGTCTTTTTGTGTTTGGTTCATTTTCTGGAAAATGGATAAAATTGTATAATTAAACATTGTAATTGTTTTGTTTAAAATATAAAAAATTATAATAGTTATTAAAATAATGATATTTAATAAAAAATAGAATTTATAAAAAAATAAAAAAATAAAAATAAATTAAAAAAATATAGCAAAGGTTTCTGGCGGTTTCCCCACCTCCTTGGTCCATGGTCATGGGTGATATGGCTTGGTTTTGGTCAAAAACATGCGAAATAGCTATTCTGGCGATTCCGTAAAATGACTTACGGAAAAAAATTCTATAAGTCATTTTCCGAAAAAATGAACTTATTTTCCTTGGTCAACGGAAAATGTTTTCGGTTGACCACATTTTCCGGACGTTGCCAAACACAGAAAACTCGGAAAACATTTTCCGAAAGTCATTTTACGGATTACCAAACACACCCTTAGTCATTGTCACTTTTAGTCCATGGTTAAAATTTTCGTCAAATGACCGTCCAAAATAGGGGTATTTTTAGTCTTTTCATGCTTTGGTCATCTCCTTGACCTTTTGCAGTGATTTTCATTACACATTTTCATCCAATGAAGAGGTCCGGCAAAACCCATGTGAGCCACATTACAAAGCCATGCCTTTCGCCTGACCTTTTCATTGGATGAAAATATGCAAGGAAAACCACTGCAAAGGGTAAAGGGGATGATCAAAGCATGAAAAGACCAAAATACCCTTGTTTTGGACGGTTATTTGACAAAAAATGACTAAAAGTGGCAATGACTAAATAAGACTGACCGCAATGTAGCAAAAATTAATAAAGTAGACTAAAATTGGCAATGCCCAATAACAGTAGGACAAAAAATGGAAATGATTCCATTAGATATTACTACGTATTTGTAAAGGCTTCTCGATCATATGCGTAAGATAATATATGCTTTCTTCAAGTTAGCCTGGAACAGTTTTGTCCTTCTTCACCGCATTGTAAGCCACGTTATTAAACAAACTAAGGTCAAACAAATAATATAATCCCTTGTACTAACTACTAAGTATTGAGGAGGGCCTAAGTATTGATTACTTGTAAGTACAAAAGAATAACTGAACTCACAGCAATGGCAAATGGTTTTAACTTTAATACTGATTGGTATGACATTTTTTTTTTTTGCGATTCAGATCAACTACCTTAACTTTTTATTATATGTCAAATTGCATGTGCAGCTGAGATTCCATCCATTTAGCGTTCGCACTCCTTCAAAACAAAAACATAAATAATTAATAAATTCCAACTACCAAAAATTTTCAGTTTGACGTACTGGCAATAATAATAAACAAATTATAAAATTGTTGGTAATTCAATGAAATCATTTGTGCCAGCTGTTTTGCATAATTTTATATAATAATAATAATAATAATAATAATAATAATAATAATAATAATAATAATAATAATAATAAATGAGAAGAGAAAATGCCAAATGTGTTAATTTATTTTTCGCTTGCACAATTTTGCATGATTGATGAGAAGAATATTCTTTAAGCCAATTTCGACGATATATACGTGTCCAAAACAGACCAAAATTTGTATCATGACTGCCATATAGCTACTCTTCAACTTGAGTTGTTCTTCTCAATACACGAGGCTCATTATGGAAATCACGGAGGCTTCTACTACATCAGGTGCTTTCTTCTTCTGTCCTTTTTTTTTTTTTTTTTTTTTTGATTATTTTGCTTCATACAGTACATTCATAAGGATCATTTCTGATAAATGCACGGTTGAAAAAAAAATCGTTAGGCACCTCTTGAGTGTCTAGGGACGCCTAGCGCCTAGCGCCTAGATAAGAGCATCTATGCGATTATTAATCGGTGCTTAGGTATTCGTGTATTTTATTTTATTTTATTTTTCATTTTAAAAAAAAATTAAAATTTTAAGACTAATAACCATAACTATTTAATACTTTAATAGTTAATATCATAATATTAAATATTAACCTTAAAAATCTAAAGTTTGAATAATTTAGGGTTATTTCGCTGGATGTTGCTTTGAGTGAAATAACTCAATTTTTTTAAATAAAAAATAATAGCTAATTGGCTGACTAGATGACCTAGTCGGTGCCTAAGAGGCCTAGGCAACGCTTAGGCGGCTTAGTTTGCCGCCTAGACCATCGATTATGAATTTAAATTATGATTATGATGATACGCTAGACAGTCGGTCGACGCCTAGGTGAGATTTTTGTAGCAGTGTATAAATGGTTGTTAGAATCTTTTATTTGGATATGTATACTCATGTATCTTTCATAATAGAGTACATCATAAATATAAGGAAATCTTTAAGGTATTTATTATTTCTAGATATTGATACCATATTGTATTTGATATATAAATATGTTGGTGTAGCAAAATGTACTAATACTACTAGCATTAGTACCATCAATACGTACTTGATACAATCATTGGACAACCCCAACTAATTAAGTTGATCATATTGTTACTTGGTAATCATAATGTTAAAAGTTTGACTTTCCGCGAGACCGACTTATTGGCCTTCGTGGTTTGAGCCGGTCAATTATAAACAATCTAAACTGATTTATCTCCTTGTGGTCATTTGCTGACTAGGATCACAAAATAGGATTTACCAAACACACACCCTCAGATAGTGGGTGTGAATTTTTCTCGTGACTCAAATGAGTGTCTTGAAAGTTGGTGTTGGACAGTTTGAATCAAATCAGAGTACATGATATACATACATACATACATACATACATATATACATACATACATACATACATACATACATACATATATATATATATATATATATATATATATATATATATATATATATATATATATATATATATATATATAGAGAGAGAGAGAGAGAGAGAGAGAGAGAGAGAGAGAGAGAGAGAGAGAGTAGAGTTCATGTGCGGCTTGGTCCTTAGATGCGGCCATGCGGCTATTTTGCAGCCATTAGATTACAACAAGTCATAAAATCAACTCGCAATATATATGTGCTAAAATACAAACCCATTCTATGTACTAAAATGCACCAGATGACAGATAAAACACATAATTCCACACTATAACCAAATGCACCTATTCACTTAAAATTCATCAACATACTTAATAAAACACATCATTGTAAGTATTAAAATACACCACAATGTGCCTTATGTCAGATTATAAACATGCACTATTTACACATATTAGAAAATATGTGCTAAAATATGCACCATTCTACGTATTAAAATGCACCACAACTAGAACAACAAGATAAAGATCAACCCTAAATTCAAATAACAATGCACGTTGTTTTTCATATCTCACCTTTCAGCTTGCTTTTCAACTAGATATGCAAGTCTTTAGTGAAGTTTATATGTTATTATTTATAAGAGAAAATGCTTGATGTACCCAAATATATCATTCAAAAAATGTAAGCTATAATTTAGGATTGATCTTTACCCTGGTTGTCCTGATTGCCTGCGGTTATTTTGCAGCTATTAGATTACAGCAAGTCATAAAATTAACGGGCAATATATATGTGCTAAAATACACCCATTTTATCTACTAAAACGCACCAAATAACAGATAAAACACATCATTCCACACTATAACCAAATGGACCTATTCACTTAAAATTTATCAACATACGTATTAAGATGCATCATTCTACGTATTAAAATGCACCACAACGTGCCTCATGTCAGATTATAAGCATTCACTATTTACACATATTAGAAAATATGTGCTAAAATATGCAGCATTTTACGTATTAAAATGCACCACAACTAGAACAACCAGGGTAAAGATGAATCCTAAATTCAAATAACAAAGCACGATTTTCAAATCTCAGCTTTCAACTAGCTTTTCAGTTAGATATCCAAGTAACACCGCAGCTTGGCGTGGGACAAGGCAATCAGGACAATCAGGGTAAAGATCAATCCTAAATTATAGCTTACATTTTTTAATGATATATTGATATATAGGGGTACATCAAGCATTTTTTCTTATAAATAATAACAGAGAAACTTCACTAAAGACTTATTTTTAATGATAATGTCAAGTTTAATTATTGTTACGAACATTGGGCCAAGGCAAATTATATTGTGGACCACAGTCCATATAGTAATGTAGTCCATGAAATAAGTATCATTTTAATTAATTACACTTCAGTTTCATTTGAAAATATTGCTGTGTTTTTTAGTATCATTTTCCAAACACTAGTTTCATTATAATACTACCAAAGTATCATGTTAATTCTGCTACAATTTTATTTGACAATATATATATTATTGTATGAACTTTATTTTGTAATTTCATTTTCCACACACACACTAGTTTAATTATAATAATGCTAAAGTATTATTTTACACACTCCACGTTCATTTGACAATATATTTATTGTATGGCTCTGGAATTTAGTTTCATTTTTCATACACACTCGTTTCATTTTAATAACACTAAAGTATCATTTTAATTATATTACACTTTCTATATATATGTTGTTAAATGAGCTATGTTTTTTAGTTTTATTTTTCACACACAGTAGTTTCATTTTAACAACACAACACTAGAGGATAATTTTAATTATACTACAATTTCATTTTGCGATCATGGTCCACATATATAACACTATAGACCATGGTCGACTATATAACAATCGAAATCATATCATGTACAATAATTCATTATAAAGTATATTGACCATGGTTTAATATTATAGTATTGTAAGTATACAATTCATTATAACAATATTATAGGTTAATTAAAATGACATTAATTTCCCTATTATCATTTACACATATTATTCTTTATTTTTTTGTATAAATAAAATCAATGTTACAAATTATATTATTAAAAATATCATATTGATATATTTTGAATAGTACTCATTAATATATTTTGAATCTTAAAGACTTTGTGGTCTAGTGGTACTCGGTTGCACTCCCGCATGGGAGGGGGTGAGTTCGATCATTTGGTTGAGAAAGTAGCTATGAACAAATACTACATTGTAACATAGTCAATAGTACTCAATATTTATAAAATGAATATTCTGTATTATATTGAAAATTAATTTGTAGTATTGTAAAAATGAACCTAATTTAGTGAATTGATATATTGTATGTTAATTTAAAAATTAAAATTAAAATATCAATATGGTGTCATTTGAAAGATCTTAATTAGAGCTCTTTAATGATATATATTTTTTATATATTAATTTTATTTATTATTAAGTTTAAAAAAAAAAAGAAGAAGCAAACTTCGTCTTCGTCGTCGGAGACAAAGACCTATCCTTCGTTTCGTTTGGAGATGAAGGGAAGTCCTTAGTCTCCATGCTCGAGACAAAGGCAACTTAGGAAGTCCTTAGAGCAATCTCATTAGTTATTATAGCTTTTTGAGGTTTTTGATATGCCAACTAAGAGAATGATGAAGGAGAGAAAAAATGAGAGAAAAAAAGTTAAAGGAAAAATAAAAACAAATATGATAATTAAAAAAAAAAAGTGAAAAAATTAGTATTACACGCCCAACAAGGTATGCACGCGCCTATTGGGAGTGAATATTGTGCTCAACGCGCAAGCTTTATTTGTTTTTCTCCTTTTCTCTTTCCATGTGGGCCCATTAAAAATCAATACTTAGTAATAAAAACCACCTAAAAATCACCTTCCCCATTAGTGTAAAAAACATTTAATTTTTGTTTTTTTTTTTTGGAAAAACTCATTAAAATTCACTAATGTAGATGCTCTTAGTCACCATCTGCCAGAGATGAAGGAATGTCTTTCGTCTCTGGTCGGAGACTAAGACTTGGATTCTCGGCCCAAGACAGGCACGAATGGGTTGGGATTTGGGTTTTTATTTTAATTTACTTTAAAGTTATTTTAAAAATCTTAAAAATATTTTTAATTTTTTTTTACCAACATGCATGCCAACAATAATGGATCAAACATCTCAATTTTGGTTTAATTGCATAATTTTAGATAGTTCCAGGACCTAATTGTAGTTTTGTTTTTGAGTTCAATGGATCAATTGCATATTCGTGTAGTGACCTATTTGATCATTATTTATTTATTAATTGATTTTTATTTGAATTTTTATGATCTCAAGTTTCAGTGGTAATATTGAAGGAGCTAGGGGACCTTGGAGACCCTGAATATGAACGTCCTATTTTCAGAGTGCATGACATCCTAAGAAATGTGAATAAGACGGCGTACGAACCAGAAATCATTTCAATTGGTCCTTATCACTGGGGAAAGGAAAGCTTAAGCACGATGGAGAAGCACAAATTGCGATACCTCAACCAACTATTTGATGCAAAAGTAAAAGAAGCTAAAGAGTTATTAGCAAAGCGGGGAAGAATTGTCGGCACATTTGACAGAGGTGACGAGGGTAGCGATGATATTAAAGAAAAAATTTGCAAAACCTTCCTACAAGAGTTGAGAGAGCTGGCAAAGGGAGCTCGAGAAAAGTATGTTGGATCTTTAAGTCTTAACGACAAGCAGTTCGTGAAGATGCTGCTGTTAGATGGTTGTTTCATAATACAGTTGCTACGAAAAGATTCCATGCCGGAGTTGATAAGTGAGGACGATCCCATTTTCAAAGTTGATTGGATGCGTACGAGCTTGCAACGTGATTTGTTGTTGCTTGAAAATCAGCTCCCTTTCAGAGTTTTGTGCAAATTGTTTGAGTTGATTGATGAGCATCCTAATAGATACGACAGACTTGCTTTTCTTGCATGTCGCTTCTTTGGTAACGCTTTTCATGGATTGACCGTGAAAATACCCGAAAGCTTTCAAGCAAACCAGGCCGAACATTTACTTGACTTGATACACAGCTTCTGGAGTCCTCCTCCATTAAGGGCCGCCACTGTCAAGTTACCTCCAGATTCGAAAGAAAGCAGCCTTAACAGGAGGTTTCTATCGGCAAAAAGAATCATAGAGAATGCGGTGGTGTTTAAGATAAGCAAGACTCCTGGCAATTTATTTGTTATTGACTTTCCAGAGAAGTGCCTAAAGTTTCGTAAATTGATATTTCAGCAATTGATCATTGAAGGAAGAACAGAGACATTCTTCAGGAATTTCATAGCGTACGAGCAGTATTTCAAGGCTTCAAAGGGAAATTTTGTGACCAATTATGTAGACTTCTTAGGCAACCTTATTGAGTCAGAAGAAGATGCGGAATTGCTTTGTTACAATGGAATACTTGATAATAAGCTGGGCGACTCAAAATCTGTGGTTGATTTGTTTACACAAATAAATCAGTGTGTCACGATTGAGAATCCCGAGAAGTCTAACTCCCTCTATGGTCCTATCTACCACCAGTTAAATGTGCATTGCAGCAAAAGGAGAAACTATTGGAAGGCAAAATTGTGGGAATCATATTGTAATCCTTGGGGAATAGCTTCCATTACTTTAGCTACCTTGGGAATTTTTTTGACTGTGATTATGCTTGCCTTTGCTGTTTTTAACTATAAGTTTAATAAAAAGCACCATCAGTAAACCCACTAAGTAGCCTGCTTGTTTCTATCCTGACATTTCTCAACTAGACTTGATAATTATAGACAAGATCCGTTAAAACCACACGAAATCATACACGAAAATAACAGATTACTGTTTATCTTTAACGTGTCTCGGGTTGTTAACCGATTTACAGTTATGTTTTCTGTTTTAACGGTCAAACAATTAAACTCATTAAGAACTTGTTTACCCAAACACATTTATAACCCGTTATAAGAACCCGTTATTATATAATATAAAAGAAAAGTATTTTCCTATTCTTTTAAAAGGAAAGAACCAATTTTATTAAATCAAATGCTCAATACATGAAAGGAATAGAATAAATACAAACCGAATGTTTAAAACATGAAAGTACTTTTCTAATGGATGGATAAGATTAAAACAAATAGATAATATAAAACAATGTATTAAAACATTCCATATTTAATTTATTTCATAACATATTTTAGAATACACAAAAATTAAATACAAACTATGATAAAATATTTGTTATTTGTATAATTAGTTTGCACAATTTATATACTAATAAAATAAAATTACTTAATATAAAATTAATTTATAATTGATTACATAATGTGTCTAAAGTTAGTATATTAGGCACATATATATTATTAACATATTATGTGTCTGCAGGTAACAAATTATGCGCCTTCAATTTATTTATGGACACATAATATGTTAATTGAATATGTTATGAATTGAATATTTTTTTTAAAGTTTGTTTGATGGATTGAATAGTTGTTTTTTTCTTATATATATATATATATATATATATATATACACACACACACACTAGTATTTCACGTGCATTGCGCGAATGAGATAATGCTAATGTTTATTTTTTTTTAAATAAGTACTTCAAAGTATATAATTGCAAGATTTATAGAAGATGTTCATGCATAAGTAATTGAATATTGAATAATAATAATAATCTATATCTATACTATTAATAAAAACAATATCCTCAACTTTAACTTCCCGCCCAAAACACTCATATACTATTACGGGGCGTTTGGTTGAAGGGAGGGAATAAGGTGGGAAAAGAATTGTAATTCCATGGGAAAAGAATAATGCGGGAATAAAGTGGGAGTTTAAATTCCAGTGTTTGGTATGCAGGAATATAATTACTGGGAATTTCAATTCCAATGTTTGGTATACATGGAATTGAGAGGGAATAAGTAGTATAAAGTCCAAAATGCCCATTATTGTTGTTGTTGTTGTTGTTGTTGTTGTTGTTGTTGTTATTATTATTATTATTATTATTATTATTATTATTATTATTATTATTATTATTAATCTTAAATGACAAG
>CP025647.1:8203419-8221399 GCA_003576665.1 Ipomoea trifida | reverse complement strand
CGGCTTCTTACTTTCAACCCCCTGTCGCGGGTTCGATTCTTGTAATCACTTTGTAATCGCCTGGGCTCTAGTCTGTTAGACCCGGCATTCCCGGTTTATGGTGGACCCGGTCCGTTAAAACCATCATAAACATTGGGCATTAACTCATTCGCGCTATGCGCGTATAAAACTAGTATATATAATAGCTTAGAAACAACGTAACACAAGAGAAGTAGTATTAGCCTATTAGGATGAACGGGCCTAATCAGGATAGTGCTAGCAAAAATTAAACTTATACATTTCTGATAGAGTTAATACCCAATATAGTCCTCGACTATAGTGATTTTACTCAATTTAGTCCTAAGTGACTTTCTGTGCTTAATTTAATCCTAGACTTTGATGATTTTACTCAATTTAGCCCTCTGTTAATAATTTCGTCAGTTGGCTGTTAGAAAAAGGGTTAACATGGTAATTTCCCATTCTTTTTATTTTTTATTGTCAGATTGCCTTCTTTTCCGTTACTAACCTTGTTACCCAAGTACTGGACGGTGTCGTTTGGTGACGATCGAAGGAAGGAAATGGGGCTTTCGGAGGATTTCGATTCGGAGTTGTTCGATGTTGTTGATGCGTATGTGAAAATGCAGGGGAATGTATGGATGCCGGTAGGCGGATACGGACCCAGACCAGGACAATGATCTGGAAGCTCAGGTTGACGACTCCTTAATCTTCATGGAAAGAAGTATGCATTTTTTGTTTGTTCCATTTTCTGTTCACCACTACAAATACGCATTTTGATATACAAGTGATTTTAATGTGTATTGTTCAGTTTCTTACGCCATCCAGTAGTTGGGAGTCTTGGGTAACAAGGTTAATAATGGGAAGAAAATGCAATCTGACCCCTCCCCCACCCCCCACAAAAAAAAAAGGAAGGAAAATTACCATGTTAGCCTTGTTTCTAACGGTGGACAAACGGAATTGTTAACAGAGGACTAAATTGAGTAAAATTATTAGAGTCTAAGACTAAATTAAGCACAGAAAGTCACTTAGGATTAAATCGAGTAAAACCACTATAGTCGAGGACTATATTGGGTATTAACTCCTTTCTGATATGAAAATCAGAAAATCATATTTATCCACTTGGTCACTATTTTAGAACAAATTATTTGATTATTATTATTCTTTCCCCAATTATTTTGTTATTATGGATCTCATGGAGGGGAGACCCGAAAACATAAACAAGAAATAAATTATATATAGCACCTACTCAAATTATATATAGCTACAAATAAAATTTTTTGGATGGACTGATGGAGGGGATTAGCCAACAGCTGAACTCCCCCAACATGGTGGACAGACATGCTAGGTTTTATTCTTATTATTTAATGTTTTATTTTCGTATTCTTAAATTTTTTATTCTTATCCTAATCTTTTATCACTCGTTATACCGTGGACCGTGGTCACTGATACTACATGTCATCTCAAAAGATAGTGCTTTACATTTATTTTTATATTATCGAATGAAACTGTAGTTATATCGAAATGTAATTGTAGTTGTGTTGAAATGTAACTGCAGTGTATATGAACTGATACTGAATAACAGTTTCACATTTGTGTTTTATATTATCGAATGAAACTGTAGTTATATCGAAATGTAGCATACTTTAAATTTCTTCTAGCGGGAGAGTTTCAAATTTTAGATTATATGAAGGGCATCCACTCCAACATAGGGAAGTTAATGCGGTCAGTTCGACTGGTTGATGTCGGTCCTATTATTTTATAAGCTCAAGAAAGGTTAAAATAAGGACTCTATATATATATATATATATATATATATATATATATATATATATATATATATATATATATATATATATATATATATATATATATATATATATATATATATATAGTTCACGTGAAAATTAGTGTGAGATCTGAACTGTTAATATAATCTAGATCAATGACTCAAAATAAAGAAAAATTTAAATAAAAAAAATGCGCTTCATAGCAACATGCATGGATGCGAATGATCAAGTTTCTCGAACTGATGCACCTTAAGCTTCGAACTTATGTACCTTAAAAGCTGAAAAATAATAATGCACCTTAACTTTAAATATACGCACCTCAAGAGTTAAACTGATGCACCTTAAACTAGAAAGTGGCGCACCTTAAGCTTTAAGCATACATATCTTAAACTATAAACCGTAGTTAAACTAGAAAGAGATTGAAGCTTACGTATAAATTTTATTTTAAATGTCAAGATCAACGGCTTAGATCTCATCCTATTTTTTAAATGAGACAGATCAAGTGATAACCACATGCCCATGAGAGGAATGAGAATTCGTCGCAACCATTCAATGGATTAGAAACACTATTTTAAAAAAATGCGGCGGCATTTTCTTAAATAATTGAACTTTGAAGTGCAAGTAAAATTGTGTCAAAAGTGCAAGTAAAATGTATTAAACGTGTAACAAATAATGTACACTGAGCAACAATATTAAGTGCAATTAACGTTATCATGCCAAGGACCTTGTAGTCCAGTGGCATCAAACCCTTCCCTGTATACGAGAGCCTCAGTGGAGGCAATACTGATATCTTGTGCTTCAATAGGTTGAGAAAGTAGTTATGAACAGATACTGCATTGTAATAGAGTCAGTAGTATTCAAAAAAAAAAAAAACGTTATCATTAGTTCCACCAAATGTTATCATTAACTGTACCAATGTGAAATACGTTATCATTAATTCATTATATGTGCCAATGTGAAAGAGTAAATTATTAAGTGAAAATAATTACACTTTTAATTCATTATATGTGCCAATGTGAAAGAGGAAATTACTTGCATTATTAAGTGAAAATAATTGCACTTTTAAGTGATTTTACTTGCACATTTAACTTGCACAGTTGCACTTTTAACACATCTTATTTACACTAAAGTTTGAGTTATTTACAAAAACACCACTGTATTTTTTAAAAAAATTATATGATCTGTTAGATCTTGACAAATGAACAACTACGATTGGTTCTCATTCCTCTCTTGAGCATCCGTTATCACTTGAGTGTGACGTTATAAATAAATAAATAAATAAATAAATAAATATATATATATATATATATATATATATATATATATATATATATATATATATATATATATATATAGAGTTTTGATGATTAAGTGGAATGATCCATGGTAGATCAGCATTTGAAGTGGCAGGAGGCTCCGGTGTCCACTAGCCATTCTTCTAGATCGTCAACCATGTTGGCCTCAGTTTTTACAACTGTAATTACCTTCGCCTTCTCCATTAGATTGGCTTGGTTCCTGGGCTCCTCATGACTTGGCTTATGTGGATTCTAATTGGGAATCCCTTTGCGACGATATCATTGAGCAGCACGGTGTCCTTATTTCCCGCAAACAAAGCATCCACCTCCTTTCCCCTTTTTGTGAATCTTGTTGTTCTTGAAATGACTTTTATTATTGTCAGTTTTAAAGTTCCTAGGAAAAGTAACAGACCTGTTTTGACGAATTGCTGCTTCAGTGTTGATTGATTCCGCCAGTTGCTCCAAGGAGTATTCCCTCGTTTCGTGCCTCAGTTTATTCTGGAAATCTAACCAAGACTCGGGCAACTTCTCTATTAAGGCATCCGATAGGAATACATCGTTTACTTGTGTGCCTTCAGCCACCATATCCACTATGAGGTTTTTGTATTCATGAACTTGTTCCAAGATAGGCTTAGTGTCTGTCATCTTAAAGTTCAGCCAACGACTGACTGCGTATTTCCTTCTGCCAACGTCATCAGCACCATACTTCTTATGCAGTAGGTCCCAAATAGTTTTTGCAGACTTGTGCACAGAAAAGATGTCGAATAGGGCATCGACCATGTGTAGTACTAGGGTAGCACGAGCATATTTGTTGTCTTTCTCGTACTTGGTACGAGTTTGTTCAGATAGAGTAGGTAACTTGGTTGCAATTGCCTTTGGATCAGGTGTTGCATAAAAAATAGTTACCTGGGAGTCTAACTGAGAAGGCTGCACTAGAGTGGTTGAAGCAGAAGCTTGATATAGTGCAGGATCATGAAGAAGGATATAGTCGATTTCGAGTTGCTCAAAGTGGATGAGCATTTTCGTCTTCCACCTGCGAAAATTCACTCCATTGAGGGCTTCCATCTTTGACAAATCAATTCCCGAAATGAAATGAAGAGAAGAGATGAATGTTATGTGTTTAGACAAACTGGAGTGCTCATTTATATACTGCAAGGGACCAATAACTCAGCTCATTGCAGCCACAAAACAGAGAGAAAAAAGTGGATCGTGGATCTGGAAAAACTCCACACCTTCATGGCTCTGTTGCACATTACAGACAAAATTAAAAGACTGATCCAGAAAATAGGAGCTGAAATAAAAGTGATGAATAATGTAGTCTTCCCTTTGAATGGTTTTGTTTGTTTGTGTTTGGAGTCTAGGGATCAACACCACAAATCAAATGATTATTTATAAGTGAAATGGAATTAAATGTACGGCTACTTTTGTTTTTATTTGATTGACCTGGTTCGAAGGTACAAGCACATATGTGTATTTAAAAATAGAGGAAGGAGTCCTTGTGCTCGTACTTGTGCCCCACGCTAACATAGTACTGTAACATAGTTGGTTAGCTTATCCCCAACAAGCTAAGGTTGGAAGATTGAAACTCTGCTATAAATATTACATTGTTTTATTGAGAATTTAACTATAAATTAAAACTCCTTTGTTGAGAATTTCTTCATCCGTTCACAAAAATATTTAACTAGATCTTTGATCGATGAAGATGGTAGTGGCTCTGGTTTGTGTCAAAATGTAACCATACGACAGATTTTGGAAACCCTATCATTTGTTTTGTGTTTTTCGGCTGCCTCGTCTGTCCTCGACAACCCAACATCCTTAAACGTCGGCCGTTTTAGACATAGTCATCTAACACACTTGATCCGGTAAGTGGATTGCTTTAGACCGTCATTTGATGGGCGTACTTTTATTCAATATTTATGCTTTATTTAATTAAGTACTGTTTTAATTTGTTATAGCTTACAGGGTACCCGAACCGCTCATTTATTTGAATTTTAATCCAAATCCAGTATCTGCAAAATGATTCAGCCTGTATGTCCTCTCCTTTTACGGTTTATTTTTTGGTAGAATAATTCTTTTTATATATTTGATATGTGGATTGTTTTTTTTTTCTTTGAATTTCACAAAAGAATAATTTTGTGTTTTGTTTCTCACGAAAATGATGGTAATATTTAGTAATGGAAAGAAATTAGAGATAATATAATGATCAAATAAATTTTTGAGTGCGGTTTTTTTTTTTTTTTTTTTTTTCAATGTCATTTGACTTTCAAACTAAGGATTCTGACAAAATATTTCATGCTCTCACACAAAAATTACTCAAAAGTTTAAACACACATTCTAATGTCAAAAATTGCCAATGGACTATTTTTACAAATAAAAAAAAAATGAGGAAGAAGGGTCAAGTGGGCCATCAAAATGTACACGATTAGGTCACTGAACCTTAAAAAATTTACATTTAAGTTCTTAAACTAATCAATTTAATTCAATTCTTCCAATTTACATTTACGAGACCAAAAAACCTCTTCATCTCCGGCCGGACGAAGAGGCTACTTCGTCCCCAGCCATGGGGACGAAGAAACTCTTCGTCTCTGGCAATGGAGACGAATAGGTTTCTTCGTGTTTTGCCATGGGGACGAAAAGGTTACTTCGTCCCTGACCACGGAGACAAAGAAACTCTTCGTCTCCGGCAATGGAGATGAAGAGGTTTCTTCGTGTCCAGCCATGGGGACGAAGAGGTTTCTTTGTCCCCATGGCGGGATCGGAGACGAAGAAACCTCTTCGTCCTCATGGCTTGAGACGAAGAGGGCGGAGATTTTTCTTTTTCTAAATTTTTATTTTATAATTATTTTTAAAAAATTAAATAAATAAATAAATTTAGAATTATCCGTTAGAAACCTGTAAAATGAAAGAATGGCATGAAATTGGTTAGTTTAGGGACTTAATTGTAGGTTTTTTAGATTCAGCGGCCTAATTGAAATATTGTGTGCAGTTCAATCTACTTGACCCTTATTCCAAAAAATGAATTAAATTGATGTGGATATTACATCATACTTTTCTTTTACATTTTATTATTATTATTATTGTTGTTGTTTTTGTTTTTGTTTTTGTTGTTGTTGTCGTTGTTTTGGATGATGAGTAAACACCATACTTAAGAATGTCCATTGGGTGAACCCGCTTATATATTGAATGTTTATAATGCAAGAACTAACAATCCCGTAAGACAACTGTGAAATAATTGCTTAGAAGAATTATAAATATTAGGCAGTATAGTTATTAGGAGATGATCAATATGAATGAGAAAAATAACAAGAATACCCAAAGAATTGATATCGCCCTTGAAGAACACCTCTTAATTTGCGAGGTTATTATGCCCAAATATTTTTCACTAATTACAAATGCAAGGTTTAAATGATTTAATTTACTGAGCTAAGTTACTTTACCACCTATTCATACATCAATATCTAGTATAGCAACTTTGTGAAAAAGTTTACATGATACATTTTTGTACAATTTGACAATTATACAAAATGCACCTACCTGATCAGTCAACACGATTTGTACTGAAGAATTTTGGAATTGACTGCTCTTGGCAATACGCAGTTTAGCACCTTGCATATTGGAGTCTGAAATATTTTGCTGACACTCTTGAATCCCCTTAAACTCCAAACCTAAACTCTTAACACAAATCCTCAATTTATAGTAAAATTGTAGCTACAAATAAAATCTTTTGGATGGACTGATGGAGGGGATTAGCCAACAGCTGAACTCCCCCAACATGGTGGACAGACATGTTAGGTTTTATTCTTATTATTTAATGTTTTATTTTCGTATTCTTAAATTTCTCATTCTATCCTAATAATCTTTTATTCCATTTCACATTCAACCGTAACACAGCTGGGATATTGCAAAATTCGATTACTTTTCCAGTTTTCCAAACAATAAAAATTGTTTAGAACTCTAAAATTGTTTCAACCATCGTCCAAGGGTTCAGAAAGTACTTAATTAGAATATTCACAACAGTACAATTCTTTCTTTTATCTCTTCAACAGCTTTTAAAATTTCACCATACTAGATTTGGAGTTGTCGTCATCATCATCATTTAAGGACAAGAGAAATGCGCTACTAATTACGACTGTGCAGTATACTGGATAAATATCACCTAGTGACTCTGGTCACTAAAGAGGCACAAAGAGCTAAACTCGTTGCCCATAGCTTATCGGTTAATCAAACAAAGAAGGCTAATAAATCACTCTCGTTGAAAGTTATATTTGTAATATTGTAATTACTAAGTTAAGAATTTGACCAACTTAATAAGTTGGATTTTCCCATATTAGTTTATTTCTTCCCATGGGAAGAAGATAAAAACATCTAAAATTGAAAAAGACAAAAGCATCTAAATTGGATGACAGTCTTCCTCTCCTACCCATCTAAAAGAAGATAACTACTATGACAATAATGAACTAATTAAAAACAAATAAAAAATTAAAAAAAATAAAAAATTAATAGCTGCATAGTACAAAGACAACAAGAACAATAGCTTAGGTGCTTTACATCTATCACTCATGAACTTGTCCTAATGTGGCAAGTTTTAATTGATTTAGTTTTTCTTTTTTCTCCTTTTTATTTCATATTTTAACTAATTAAAAATTGTTATATAAGGAGTGACAAGTTTATAAGTGATAAATGTATCTAGGGGTACTAAGCGTTTTCCAATTAATAAATGTGGAGTACATAGTTATTTTTTTTAATTTACAAAGATTTCATAAATTTTTCCTTTGTTTTTAATGGCATGTTATGCTCTGATTAACCGATGAGTTATATAGATGATATTGAAACTTACACCACGCCTTGATAGTGTCTTATATTTGGCATATCGATCCGAGTTGTTGTGTAGCTAGCCTTCTTCAGCATTATATTATTTCTGGCAACGCCAGGGAAAGCTTTTAACAAAAAAATATCTCTATTGCATTATTCTCTTTATTTGAAATCTTAAAATGTTTCCTTAACTATGAATTTCTGGCTAAATGAAGTGCTAAGTATTTTGTACATCACAATATAATGTGTCTACTCGATCTCAAGGTTTTCAAAGTGCTTCCTGTCTTAAAGCAAAATGGTGTTGTGGTCAAGCCTCTAGACGAAACCAAAGGTACGTCCCAATCTGGTATATATAACTGTATTTATTTTGACCTGTTCATTAGGGTTTTGGCGAGACTCCCACCAGCTCCAACGACGGACTATAGACGAATGGTCACCGGTTGCCTTTGAAATGAAGGTTGCCTTCTGGTGACCATTCTTGGATCAGTAATTGGGTTTAGTTGTCGGAGTTAATTAGCTGGAGTCTCGTTGGAATCTTAGTGACCCTTTTTTATAGGTTGATCAATAGCCAATTTTCGGACATCAATGCATAAAAATAACATGTTAGTGAATTTAATTGTAATTTTTAAAAGTTCTGGATTTAATTAACTTTCTTATGAAGTTTAGGGGCCTTTTTGATACTATACGGAGTATATTTTTTCTCTATTTTTCAATAATTTGTTAGGAGAAAATTAATAAGAACATTGTTAAATGCAGTGCATATGCAACTATGTTTCTTGTGGAAACTTATTAACATCTATAACTTATATGTTAATATTTTAAGGTGTTGAAGTAATAATTCACAATAAAGAAGCAGTGTGTAAGAACTGCTGGAAACTGATTGAAGAAAATTATGGCAAAAAGACTAACTGCCAATGTGAGATTAACCTCTTACATAGTTGCTGTGAAGCTGCTTGGTCTGGGCAGCATGGAGGCAGGTGTCCTTACTGTAAGCAAGAGGCTCAGAACATACCTGTAACTTTGTGTAGAGGCCAAGCTTCTGAAAACTTTCCCAAGAGGAATAAGAAGCCAAGAAGGGGTTTATTATCCTGCTTAAACTTGTAAAGGTAAACTCTCTTTGGTTTGTTTTCCACAATAATTTATAAGATATGCAAGATTATGCCTTTGGTCTCTTAATTATTCCTAAATTATAAATTCACTCATTTTCTTTTAATTTTTACAAATAACATATCATTTAATTGTTGAGTTATATATTTAGTTTTTTTTTTAATTAGCTGAGATATCATATCAAAATTTTATGTTTATTATTAAAGTTTGTTAGGATTAATTAAGCGCTTACTACTTACGCCAAAAGCTATAGTTACTAGCGAATTGAAGGCACACAACTGATCGCCATCACATTTTCGAAAGGCATGGTGTTAGACTTGGTCTTCTACTACCTCCGCCCAACAACCCTTTACCAGCTACCGCACAACAAATTTTGTGTTTTTAATGAACTTTCTTATATTCTTGCTTTGCAACGTTGAAAATTTTGTTTCCACCTCACTGACCTTTTACATTTGCTATTATTCAACAGATAGATGAGATGGGGCGAAATAGCACTTGCAGCTTCTATATATAAAGTTTGTCATGCTCTCTTATTTGTCAAAAATTGAACTTGAAACGTGGTGCCTTGAGTTTGGTTTTCAATCAATCTTTGGTCAGTTATGTTTATGAGAGAAAAGATATGAATATATGATTTTTGCGTTCGAAAAGTGCCATCTTCTTCCCAAACATTAACTTGAAATCCTGAATAGTGTAGTTTTGTACTTTTATCGGAACTAGTATTTTCGCCAGAGCGTTGCACGGAATGGATTTGTTATAATATTTTAAAAATATTACGTTCAATATACAATTATATAAATTATATCATCGAATATTATATAGCGCGATTGATGAAATTGGTTGAATCTATTATGTTTTCTGATGTTTTCCTTGCTTGAATTAGAGTAAATAATTGTCCAATTACCCGTGCGATGTAAGGATAAATTTTTTTATTATACATTTAGATAATAAAAATAAAGATAAAATTATAAAAAAAAATTATAATATTTAACATGTACATTTATTTGATTATAAGATTAGGCAAAAGTATTACTCAATTAATTGAATAATATATGATTTGTTTGTCTACAATTATCTTAAAAAGATCAATATGTAATATGACTTATTTAATTATATTATTACTAAAATAAATATGGAAAAATGATAAATAATCTATTTATAATTATTATAAAAATAAATTTTACTAATATATATATATATATATATATATATATATATATATATATATATATATATATATTATTTAAAGAGTTTTGATGATTATTTAAGTGGAATGATCCATCTATCTAGGTAGATCAGCATTTGAGAATTGCTAGAATATAACGAAAAAACCGTAGAGTTCTCTTTATAAATATTGAAAATTAAACTTGAAAGTTTTTAATAATTATAAAATTGACCCTGTATATTTTTCTAAAATTCTTAACAATTGATGAACTCAAATGGGAAGCTAAGATCAGTCCTCACCTTTTACATGAGGATGTTCTCATTTAATCTTGTCCCTATGTGTGTGTGTGTGAATAGCTATTTTGGTCTCTCAACTATAGAGTATTACCTAATTTAGTCCATGACTTTGAAAATTACCCAATTTGGTTCTCTGACTTTTAAAATCACATTCAATTTGGTCCTTCTTTAGAAAATCATTTGAAAGCTAGTTAAATTGAAAGGAAAAATTACCAATCTACTGTACAATTTTAAAAGTCAAAAGATCAAATTGGGTAATTTTCAAAATCAATGACTAAATTAAGTAATACTTTGATCTATAGTCGAGGAATCAAAACGAGCCCATATTAAGAGAACAAATTATAATTTGACAAAAGGTTTCTTCTATAATTCTACTTCATATTTTTATATAATACAATATATATATATATATATATATATATATATATATATATATACTTTTATTATTATAAGGGTAAAGGTCAAATAACCATCTAACTGCACATGATAATACAATTTGGCCACTGAAATTAAAAAAATTACAATTGAGTACCTAAATTAACTCATTTCATGCAATTTAATTTGTCCAATTTGCAGATTTCTAATATGTCACCCAAAATTTAAAATATTTTTTAACAAATATTAATTTTTAAAAATAATTATTAAAAAAAAAACAAAACAAAAAAAACAACATAACTTCTTATTAATTGTAACTAGTATTTTCGCATGTGCGTTGAATGCGCTTTGCACATAATGGATTTATTATAATATTTTAAGAATATTTAGATCGATATACAATTATATAAATTATAACAATAAATATTGTATAGTGCAATTGATGAAATTGATGGATTGATTATGTTTTCTAATGTTATGTTTGCTTGAATTCGAGCAAATAATTATCCAATTACCCGTGCGATATCGATGCACGAATAAAATTTTGTATTATATATTTAGATAATAAAATTAAAGATGAAATTATAAACAATTCTAGTTTTTGAAAGTGTACAATTATTTGATTATAAGATTAGTGCAAAAGTATCACTCAATTAATTAAATAATATATGACTCATTTGTCTGCAATAATCTTTAAAAAATTGATATGTAGATTTATGTAATTATATTATTACTAAAATAAATATGTGAAAAAATGAGAAATAATTTAATTGTAATTAATATAAAAATAAATTCGACGACTCATGTTTAACTTAAGTACCATAATAATTATTTGGCAATTATACTAATATATGTTCAATTATACTTTTGTACCTTGAGTATATTTCTTTTCACCATATCAGTATATCACATTTACTTTTTTCCTCATCCTCCATATTAAAATTAATTAATTTTAATTATTATTAAAAATATTCAAAGACCCATGTTTAGGGCTACAAACGAACTGAATATCAACGAACGAAGGTTGTTTGTGTTCGTTTGTTAAGGATTTTGGAGTGTTCGTGTCCGTGTTCGTTTGTTAAGGTTTTTTGAAAATTCTTGTGTTCGTTTGTTAAGGATTTTGGAGTGTTCGTGTCCGTGTTCGTTTGTTAAGGTTTTTGAAAATTCTTGTGTTCGTTTGATAAGCATTCATTAGTGTTTGTTAACGTTCGCGAACGTGTTTGTTAACGTCCGCGAACACGTTCACGAACATGTTCGTGTACGTTCATGAAGAGGTTCGTGAACACTTAATTACCAAACACCTGCACATGTTCATGAACACAATTACAAACAATAATCATACAAACAACACAACTATATATGTTTGTGAACATGTTCACGAACATTATTAAACGAACACTTAACAAGCTTATTCGCAAACATTACTAAACGAACACAAACGATTGTGTTCAGAGTCTGTTCGTTTATTAACCGAGCTCTAAATTTTGTTTGTTAATGTTCGTTTACCTTGATAAACGAACATAAACGAATGCTTGTCAAACAAAAACACGAGTAGTTTGTCGAAAGCTCTGTTCGCTAACACCCCTACCCATGTTCAATTGTAATTATATTAATATCTGTATAATTATTAACTTAATTAGCATAATAAATATTAGTCAGTTATACTAATACCTGTGCAATTAATTTCTTAATTATCATAATAATTATTAGGTAAATATACTAATATTGTGCAATTATACTATTATATCTTAAGTATAAAAATATATAAAATAAAAGTTGTTACATTTATTGAGCTATTATTTACCATAATAATTATTATATTTTATTATATAGTAATGGCTTGGGAGTTTGGGCGAAAAG
The DNA here is from genome assembly GCA_003576665.1 of Ipomoea trifida. NCBI lineage: Eukaryota > Viridiplantae > Streptophyta > Magnoliopsida > Solanales > Convolvulaceae > Ipomoea > Ipomoea trifida. Next base: position 8,208,708 of record CP025647.1, on the reverse strand, counting down.
TTGTAAAAGAAGAATTTTGTTTGAGTACTATTGACTCTATTACACTGTAACATTTGTTCATACATACTTTCTCAATCTATTGAAGCACAAAGAACCTGAGACCTTTCAATTAAGAAATTATAACTATGTCGCTTGACCACAAAGTCTTTGGCATGATTTTGTTTTATTAATGGTATAGATTAACACAATGATAGGTATGTGCAGACAAAATGAGATTACAACTTTTGATTTTAATATAAAAAGTAACCTTAGAGGTTATCGACATTTGCCATAGCTATAATAACAAAACAAAAATTAGCATCCATATACGAGCAATTAAAAGAAAAATTGAAAACAAATAAAGGCTGGCTAGTTTACTAAATGACAACATAAAGTTTTCAAAAAAAAAAAAAAAATGACAACATAAAAAATTGAATTACTGGCTTGTGGTATATGCTCCGAATTGAATTTATTTGGCTGAGATCTATGCAGCACAATTTACATGTCTTTCCATTCTTATATTGCTATAAATATACTAGAGTTTACCTAGTTAGTGAATAAAATCTTTTAATAACATAATTAGATTCATTTTAAGTGTTGTTATATAATAGTAATTTTTTTAAAAAGTTAATTATAATAGAGATATTATAATGATACATACAAATAAGGTTATATAAATAATATAATAAATGTGCGCTTTATAGTTTAATTTAGTGAAATTTTATTTATTTTACCTGCTAATTATTATTATTAGATATGTTTTGACTAATTAATGGTTTGATAAAATTTATAAATGTATTAAATGATTTTTAATTGCTAATTTACTTAGAGATTTTTATATATAAGTTGATTAGCCAAACACCTTGTGCTCAATTGACACTTTTGTGACTTTACTTGCAGGAAGGTTACAAGATTGAACCTTATTGGTGGAGTATAATTTTATAATTTAAAAATTGACAAGGATTTATATAATTAAAGCATATCTATAAAAATTTTACTTCTATTTTTTTATGTCATAAGTTAATATAATTTTATTTTGTTCTACACTCAGCCTTCAAAAGAAATTAAAGCAAAATGAAAATCAAGAAACATTGAAAATTTTCAGAAAATGGTCGTAATAATAGACGATGAATAACTTTATTGATTGGGTTATGAAAAGACAAGTAGTGTGGTTCAAGCAAGGTAAACATATGCAAATGCTTTTAAAATTCACAAATATGCAACATGTTATGTAAATGGTGAAGGATTAAAAAATTATAATTAGCGTTGCACTTTTTGTCCCTTTATTAATAAAAAATTATGGATGAAATTTACAATTTTAGTATAACTCAAGGACGAAAAATGAGTACGAAAGGACGAAAAGTGTAACGCCTGATAACTTAATGACGAAAATTGAGATGACCAACATTTATGGACAAATTCTACGATTACCTTATAACTTAGGAACGAAAAATACAAATTTCTCAAAATAAAATAGCCCATATGAAATGCCCACAATCCCGCATCATATCGCCAATCCCATATATTAAATTAATTATATTATTTATGAGTTACAAATCAAATTTCATTCTAACTTGTTGCAATGTGCAAGTAAAATAAACAATATATATGTTTAAGTAAAGCTAATATTTGCCAAGCACCTTGTGCTCAATTGGCATGTAGTGGCCACACTCAGATGGGAGGTCATGAGTTCGAGTCTCAGTGGAGGAAATCTCGAAATTGACTCTTTGTGCTCTCAACAGGTTGAGAAAAGTATAGATGAACAGATACTACAATGTAATAGGGTCAGTTGTATTCAAAAAAAAAGAAAGTAAAGCTAATATTTGATTATAAAAAAAAAAAAGCAAAATGGCGCTTTCTCTCAAATATAAATTGAAATTTGCTCCAATTGCAATGCTTTTAGTAAAACTAAAACAGCTATGGACGGAGGACGACGTTATTGTAGCCATTGATGAGCAAAGTATTTAATTAAAAAGTGTTGTCAATCCTTGTGTATTAAAGCTGGCCTGGGACTTCTTGCTGCTGGTGACTTCGTTGTATCGCTAAATTATAAAAGATGAGAAGCTATCACCATTGACATTACTACTTGCCATCCACCGTCGTATAGTGAGTCTCTCTTCTCTTGCTTCCCACTGCTTTGTTATCTTGTTTCTCTACTATGTTTCTTCTCATTTTCCTTCTCAGAAAGGTTTCGAATCCTTCATACATTTAAGAAATTATTACTAGGAAAAAAATTACATTTTTGGTGATTGTTATGTATGTGGTAGAAGCTTTTTTTTTTTTTTTTTAAAATACTACTGACTCGATCTGTTACAATGTAGTATCTGTTCATAACTACTTTCTGAACCTACTGAAGCACAAAAAGTCAACAGTTACCCACTCCCGTCATGTATGTGGTACAAGCTTAATTCCTGAGTTATATGTGTGACCATTTTAACCTTTAAACTATGCACGAAATAAGGAATTTAGTCTTTTAAGAATTATTTCTGCTACCACCAATTTAATTTGTCACTTATTTAAAGTGACCTATTTGATCTTTCAAGGACTAAAATTGTCACTCCATGCATAATTTAGAAGTTAAAAATGATCACGCATATAACTCATGACTAAGTTTATACCACAATATAATTAAGGAATAAAAATGTAAATTTTCCTTAATTGTTACTATATACACTATCTGCCATCGTTATGCCATGGACCATGATCCACAATGCATTATGGACCATGGTCATGACTAATAATACTGCAGTTGTGTTAAACTAATACTGCAGTTGTGTTGAAAGGGAACTACAGTTGCGCGGAACAGAGGTTGTTTCGTCCTTCTGAAACTGCAGTTTTGTTGAACTGATACTGTAGTTGTATTGAACGGATGAACGATTTCTATTCCGCGCAACTGCAGTTCCCTTTCAACACAATTGCAATATCAGTTCAACACAACTGCAGTATCAGCCATGACCATGGTCCACAATGCATTGTTCGAGTACGTTATTTACGAATATCTCACCGCGTCGTTTTTATAAATAATTATTAATTAATTACGGAGTATTATATATGTTAGTATAATATATAATTAATAAAATATTACAGCTTATTATTATAATAATATAATATTTTTTTTATACATATTAGACCCCGTAATATTATTATAATTATTATGATAACATATATAATACTCCGTAATATTTTAATTTATGATATTGTAATTTATAAAATATAATATTTTTAATTTAAAAATCAATATTATTTTTATTGTTTTTATCATATTATTGTCTAAGGACATATTGATTTTTATAATCATTATTCCTTACAATTCTAAATCTAACCAAATAATGGTATTAGTATTTTCGGTAATTTATTTTCTACCATCAAATAATGGAATCAATCTTTCTAATAATTTTTTTTATAGGGAATTTCAATTCCGTTCATCCTCAAATATTTTTAACGAACCAAACGGTCGTTATTGACGAAATATTCTGTAATGGTTAAAAACAATTAGGTCACAGTTTTTGTTTTGCTTTCTTTTTTTCATTACACCGTGTCAAGAAAAGCTAGCTGTGCATTTGAAAGCTTGCAAAATATGCAAACTTTCATTACAACGTGTCAAGAAACAAATAAAAAATTTGTTTTTTTACCACCTCACCCTAAAAGTGCAATACTATCAGGGTTAAGGTTAGCCTTAGAGCATCAATATCAATTGTAGTTTTTTAGGAATTTTTACATGTATAACTAGGAAATAGAATATATAAGGTAAGGAAAAAAATTAAAAAACAAACAAAACAAATGTTAGAACTGAAAATAATTAAAATAATGTCATGCGTGTTGCAAGAGGAGAGAGAAATTGCTAAATTAGTAAGAAGAGTGAAAGAAAAAACATGGTAAATCTGATTCGTGTTCATTTTTTTTTATCTTTTTTATTTTCTATTATATTTATAATATAATATGAAAGTTGGACAACTTTTGAAATTGAGAGAATATTGCAGGGATGTATAACAAATAGTGAAGAATTTGCAAATTTGATGATGTAGGAGTAAAACTCCCACCATTTTTTTTTGAATAGCCAAATTAAACACCCCCACTAGAAATCAAACTTGTGATTTCTCACTTGGGAGGGCCACAGCTATGCCGCTTGACCACAAGGTCTTTAGCTATTTTTTGATAAGGATAGCCTTAGGATTTGTATTGAGCCCAATGTCTACCTACCTCTCGCCATGCCTAGGTCCAACAAATGTTATGCCAATTAGGCACACCCCTAGATCCAACAAATTATGCTATGGATCCGGATCTCAAAACTCTATGTTCACAATTTTAGGAGGTGTATTTAATCATGTATGACTTTCATAAACTTTTAAAAATTTTATGAACTTGGAATTAAAATTTCTAGAAATTTTATTCCCTCCAACCAAACATTGGAATTTAAACTCCTACTTTATTTCCACATTATTCTTTTTCCATGAAATTGCAATTATTTTCCCACATAATTTCTTTCCTCCAACCAAACGTCCTGTAAAAGTTTGGAGGTATTCAATTGAAACTTTTTAGGGAGTTTTTAAAAGTCATGCGGTATTCAATCAAGATTTTTAAAGAGTCTTTAAAAATAATGTGGTATTTAAAAAGTTATGAATTTGTGTAAACTTTTTAATTTTAGGACTTTTGTAGACTTTTTCTTGTCAAATATAAATAGTTGAAATTCAATCCTCAACCTCAATATTTCAAAATTTTCTTTCTACCAACTCAGTTTTCTCTCTCTATTTAAACTCTATTTTTTCTCCCTATTTAAATTTTATAAACCTTATACCTAAATTCAATAAATTATTTTTTTTCATTATCTTCTATTTTCTTCATACCTAAACTCTACCAATTTTTTCTCTCTTCTAAACTTTACAATCTTCCTCTAAAAATTAAAAATAATATTACTTTTATTTCATTATTGCGTGTATATTTTGATTTTTTATTTTTTCTACAAACTTTTTATTCCTAACTTTTAAACATTCTCTACAAACTTATCTCCCTATTTGGATAAGCAGACTAACAATGTAGAGGATAAAACACGTGGTCGAAATGAAATCCGAGATATTAGGAAATTATTGGCCACAATGTATAAGGTAATTAATAAATCTAGATTGAAGTTTGTAGCATGCATGCGTAAATAATACATGTAAATATGCATAAATACACATAGTATGCATGGGGATATAACATATAAACACGATTAGCATATGTAAACACAATTAACAACATAGAGTTTATAGCATAACTTGGATTTTAACAACATAGAGTTTATAGCATAACTTGGAGTATTTCAAAAAAAAA
>CP025647.1:8154268-8195162 GCA_003576665.1 Ipomoea trifida | reverse complement strand
TGCATTTATACACTTATTCATACTCATATTCGATGTTATAATTTATATAATTGTATATCGATTCAAATATTTCTTAAAATATTATAACAAATTTATTCCGTGCAACGCACGGGTGAAAATACTAGTTTAGATTAAATTAACTATAATGTTTAGGCGGCCTACATTCAAACTCATTGTGTGATGTAGTATAAGCTGAGCCTCATACACAAAATTTGAGTTTGAATTTAAAAGTTCAAAATAATTAAATTTGTAATACCGTATATTATCTCTATATTGTAAAAATAGTTGAGAATACTGAATTATTTTTAAAAAAAAAAAAAGATAATAATTCACACACATATTCATCACATTCAATTAACGAGTTTAGATTGACAACATAAGTTTTACGAGCAGCAACACTCTTACAACGGTAAAACTTTTGTTAAGTAATGTATGACTTACATTAGCACAACAAGGCTTTGCAATCAATAGAGGTTGAGAGCAATACAAGTTTGAACATACAACAAAAGTATCAGCAACAAGACTTAGTAGCAACACTTTTCAAGAACTAATAACAACACTTTCTTGATAAGCAACAAAGCTTATAATTAAGGACAATAAGCAAAAGGCTGGATTTCTTAACCAACATTCTCTACTTATTTCTTAACTTTTGGATCGTTACACATTACTCAAGGTGGATACATACTTTCTTAGGAAAGATTATTGAAAATAGCAAAATGCTAAATTTTGGACGTGACCTACACATGTCAAATCCAATCCAAACATAATATTTTAATGACAAGCGGGCAATTCAAATTTAATTTCTTTTCAATAGACAAATTCGAAGCCACAACTATAAATATCAAAGATGTCAAGTTGAAGCTAGAGACAAAAGTTATGTATGTGTGTGTGTGTGTATAGTCAAAATTGGTGACTATGAGAAAACTAAAAATTTATTCTAGTTGTCAATCTATAAAAATCAAGAATTTCGATATGAAGTGTTTTGCTAATTATCTCAAACTTTGAGTATACTTGTAAAGTTACATATAAATCAAAAGTACATTTATACACCTCAAAAAGTGCAGTTAGTACGTAGTGTTAAAAAATACACGTTCGCTTATGAGCACTAATTTTTATCTCATATGTTTCATGTGTGTACACATACGTGTGTTCGAAAACATTTTTGTCATACATTATCTTTTAACTTTCTTTTTTCAATTGAACGGATATAACCAAAATGTTTCAAACACGCTAAACGTAGTGTATATAGTAATAACGGAAAATTGTATTTTTATCCTCTAATTATACATAAGGTACAAACTTAATCATTGAATTATGTGTGATCATTTTTTAACTCCTACAGTCCTAAGTTATGCATGAAGTGACAATTTTAGTACTTGAAGGACCAAACAATCACTTTATTAAGTGACAAATTAGTGGTAAAAATAATCTCCGAAAGACTAAAATCGCTACTTTGTACATAACTTAAGGTTTAAAATGTTCACGCATATATATAATTCAAGGACTAAGTTTGTACCACATATATAATTGAACTAGTTTTTTTCACGCGCGTTGAGCGAATAGGATAATGCACAATATTTATTTTTAAATAAGTATTTCAAAGTATATCAATACAAGATTATATAGGAAATGTTCATGCATATGTAATTGAATGTTGAATTTGTTTATTTAAATCGATAATTCAAAGTATATTAATGCAAGATAATATATGAGAGATTGATTATAATTGCCACTAAAATAAGTGTTTACAATTTTGTAAAAATGATAGTCAAAATACTTAGTCTAAAAACGATAGTATAAATAAATACTACTTTTGGTAATATAAATTTATACATTTTAAATTATATTAATAAAGAAATACGATTTAATTTTAAAGTGAACAACTGTGATGTAGTCCAAAAAATATTACGGGGTAGTTTTTCGTTTCAATTTATTGGGTTATTTGAATGTCTTCTTTGTCAATAAATTATCCCTAAGTAGTTAATATGATTGGTTTCAAATTATTTTTTTAAATTGTTTTCTATGTTATTAATAGAATATTTGGTAAATAAATATATAACATTATTTTGTACTATAACATTGATACAGAATATTTAATTACAAGATAGTGTAAAATGAAAACAATGAATAATGTAGTGAATATAATTAATTAATGAATTTGAAGGTAATGAATTTTTGCATTGTAAAAAAATAAAGATAATATAAGTAATAAAGTTATATCTCTTTTTAAATTTTTTTGATAATGAATAATTTTTATCGTAGAAAATAAAGACTATATAACTAATGAAATTATATCTCGTTTTAATTTTTTGATAATGAATAATTTTTGTTGTAGAAAATAAAGACAATATAACTAATTAAATTATATTTCTTTTTTTAATTTTTTTGATAATGATTTTTTTTAATAAAGACATTGCAAACATCTAAATTAAAAAAATGCATAATTTATTTAATTTAATAAGACTATAAGAGTAATAGAATGGATACTTAATTTTCAATAATATACTCTAACATATTCTTAGCTTAGTATATGTTTAACAATTATACCAACTCTGATCAAGATGAGATTCGAACCTAAGACCTTTGTGAGTAAGTTAAAAGTTAACGGAATATTATTCCGTTACGAAAGTTAAAAGTTAACGGAATGTGATTTTATTTAAGAGAAGAAAATAATATAATAGAGGGTAAAGAAGAAAAACATAAAAGATTACTAAAATCAAAATAATATAACCATTCGTTTAGGTAAATAATTGCACCAACATTTTTTTCTTGCCGTTAGAAGCCTAACATTATTAGCTTTTATTAAGATTATATTATATCATATAGATGTAGATGTAGATGATAATAAAATGTAAGTATGTAACTTTTCCTACTAATACTTTCTTAAATGTACAAATGAAGGATTGGAAAATTTGCTGAGGCAAATGAGGAGAAACATAGTAGAGAAACAAGATAACAAAGTAGTGGGAAGCACAATAAGTTGAGAAAGTAGTTATGAACAGATACTGCATTGTAATAGAGTTAGTAGTATTCAAAAAAAAAAAAAGTAGTGGGAAGCAAGAGAAGAGAGACTCAACTCACTATACGACGATGGATGCAAAGGAGTTTTGGAGCAATGATGATAGCTTCTCAGCTTTTTATAATTGGAAAATATGTCAAATAGGTCATTAAACTCGCATACATTACGTAATTGAACCATAGAATAAAAAATGTGTGCAATTAAACCATTAAAAACTCAAAAATTATATAAATAACATTTTTTATCGGTTACTTCCAAGTTTTTTTTTAAAATATTAAGTCCTAATGTCAATTATATATATATATATATATAATTATTTTAATTATTATTTTTAAAATTAAAAAAATATTTAAAAAATTAAGAAGAAAGTGGAGCTAGGTAGCCATTGTCGGATCGATTGTAGCTAAAAAAACAATTTTTTAAAAAATATTCAAATAGTCAAAATTTATAATAAGTTAAAAAAAAAAAAACGTAATTAGCACTTTGAAAAGGTTATTATATATGATATCGCAGTTTTGCAGCTCGGCGATGGTGTTGATAGAGCGAGGGCATGCGGCGGCAATGAATACAACGATGAGCGATGGGGTGGCGAATTTATCGATGGCAGAAGAGTTGAAGAAGACTAATGGCGGCATATCTGTTCAGACTACGACGGGACATTCAAGGAAAATTTAGAATCGATATGATATTGCCCTAGTTTCAGTCGCTACAATCCGGTGGCCCTTGAGGCTTCCGATTCAAGTTTCACGGTTTTCCCTTGTTATCGTTAGCAGAAACAATAGAGATGTCCGAGAAAAACAAAGAAAATATTGTTTTAATTACCACTTTCTGTATCAAAACTCAAAAGCGTTTGATTTATTGTTTATTTTTTTTATTTTTTTTTTTTGTGTTAGCTGATCCAATTGTTATATATCTTCCAAAGGCATAAGAAAGTAATAATGGAAAATAATGTTGGCCCTGGGCAACTAGAAGCATGGGTTTGAACTTTGAACAGAAAACTTTTTTTTTTTTTTTAGTAAATAATACTCCGTAATTATCTAAGAGGTCGTTTGTTGTTAGTTTAATATAATATTTCCAGCAATTAAATTTCTGAAAGAAAAAATTCAACGAATATATTAATTAGAAATAATCTTTTTAAAAAATTAATTAATATTTTTGTGTTACCTGAAACCATAACAGTTAAATTACCATGAAAATTATTTCGAACATTTGATTTGTTTAAACAATTCTTTTAAGGGTATACCACATATAAAATAACAATTCTTTTAAGTGTATACCACATATAAAATGAAATACTAACTCGATCCAACCATTAAAACAAATAATAAAAAACCAAACTCTTATACATACACTGCAATTAGAAGAGCACGTTCTTTTTTGTAATGTGTGTGCTTAAGGAGTTCCGGGCTTTTGAACATTTGTTCACTCTGTTAACTACAAGTACATATATAATATGTTAACTATATATATGAATATAATATGCAATTAGCATATTATATATGTATGTAGTTAACATATTATGTACCTTGAATTTATTTACAAGCACATAATATATTAATCGTAGACACATAATTTAAATGTCAAGTCAATGATATAATTTGCTGGTTATGGCACGTGTTCGCCTTGCAAGGTGGACTTATGTCTATGTTCACAATTTTAGAACTCTATATTTTTTTTGAATACTATTGACTCTGTTACAATTAAATGAAACTCCATATCGCCTCCACGTACTGAAGCTTTAACTCACCCCTCCCATGTGGAGGTGCAACCAGATACCACTAGACCATAAGGTCTTTGGCCAACTCCATAGCATAATTTGCCAACAAAACACAACTTGTACAATATGGATAGATAAGAGTATAAGATAGTGGAATTTTTAATTTGATTTTGTCCACTTGGTAACTTAGGGGTTCAATACGTGGAAGAAAATTAGAAAAGTTTAAAACACTTTGAATAAATAAAATTAAAGTGCATTTTTTTTCTTTGAATAAAAAATTTGTATACTACTCTCAAAACCTCTCTATCTGCCTCACTAAACGAAATCTTAATTCTTCATCTGGTGGCCGCCGGCCTCTGGCCGAAGCTTTGAGCCTTTGACGGAGCTTCGTTTCTTGGCCGACGGTCTGCTATTTTCTTTTATTTCTTGTTTTTTTTTTTAGTTTCATAATAAATTTCACTTCCGAATTAGCCATCAACCTTTCAAGGATGTTACGATAGTTCCAAAAATCTAAAGTTTATGGATTTTGCTAGATCTGGATAAAGAGGTGGTTTAATTCTAGTGGATCCACAAAATAAAGTTTAAGAGGTGGTGTATTGATGTCTCTCTTTTCTTTTGTGTTCTATTTTATATGTGTCTTTCTCTCGTTTGTGTGACGAGTTTGTTTTCCTCTCGTTTCTTTTGGAGAGTTTTTTTTTTCATAAGTATGAACCATATATAAGTTGGTCATGGCCTATGTGAACTTCATCTTGGGTGACAAAGATGACAATGAAAAAGAGCATCTGCAACTTGATATATTGTCAATGAACGACATATGGAAAACATATACTCAGGTGGTGTGTAAGACTTTTCAACCAAAGTTAGTCTTGACTACGTTTGATCGATTCTTCAATGATATTAAAGAAGCTTTAAGTTTATCCAACGGCTTTAAATTTGTGAAATAGTCTACGAATCAAGTTCTTTGTAGCATTGGTAGGGAAGTTGTTTTTATATCTGACTGTAAGGAATGGTATACCGTTCCATCAAATCTATTTGTAACCGCTTCAGCTTATGATTAAATGAATGAGTTTTTTATTTTCAAAAAAAAAAAGTTGTATACTACATTTTTCAAAAAAAAAAGTTATATATATATATATATATATATATATATATATATATATATAGAGAGAGAGAGAGAGAGAGAGAGAGAGAGAGTAAAACAAAAAAAAAAAATCATAATAGTTGTGATGGTGTCATGGCCCTATCTAGGAGCTACTTTCCTAAAAGGTCTTGATTCAAGCTAAGAGAAGTCATTTTCTATTGGAGAAGCTTTTGCTCAAGAAAATTGAAGGTCTTAATGGGCTAGGGCATAGGGTAAAGAAGATATGATGGCACAAAAAGAGAAGGGGAGTTGGGAGACTTCGTAATTTTGTCACAAATAATACTTTTTTACGATTAAAAAAATAATTCGACAATATTGTTTGTGATAATTGTGATAACATCTTTTTGGTCACGAATAGTATGGTAACTGTGACAACTAAGTATTTTGACTTTGGGCACGAATAGTATGGTAATTGTGACAACTAAGTGTTCTGACTTTGGGCACTGATAACAAAGTAGTAGAGGTGAAAATGAGAGATATGTATAGCCAAGAATGGAGAATAACCAAGGCCATACACTTGTCAACGAATGGAGGGGATCTAGACACTATATAAGGGGCCTCATGTCTCCACTTTAGACATCATCGTGTGATAATTGCATCCCTCGTAGTCTAGTGGTATGTGTTCCTAACTTCTAATAGGAACACCAGGGTTAGGAAGTTTTGAGAGTGTACGAGAATGAAAACAAGATTTTTTTAGTAGTAAAATCATTATTTCCAACCACATGTATTTATATGAAAAGTGGAATTCATTAGTCTCAATGCCTTTACGAGGTAGTGAATAGTTTCATGTGCTCTAAGCCTAGCTCGAACAGGGTTAGGAAGATTGACCGTAATCTGAGTGGTACCACCCACCCTACACTGCAACCTTAACCAATGATGAAACCTTAGGAGACCAGAATCCCTTCAGTCTAGTTTGAACATGCATGTCCCAACAACGAAAGCACCTTCCTACTACAAGGTGAGGCTATGCCCTGTTGGAATTTTTAGTATAAAATGACATAAAAAGTGGTTAATTTGTGGTACAAATATATGTGGGCTTCATTTTCAATTTGGATCAGGTCAAAGTGGATTTGCACTCTTCGTAGTGAGACGAAGAAATTGATATATTGTATGCTCAAAATGAAAAATGAGTGAATAATGAAAAATTGATTCTCAAAGTAGACTCATTTGAGTTTGAAAACGAAGGTGGAAAGGCTTTGAATAAGCACTTGCCCCACATTGGTTTGAAAGTGAGTTTGCACCACTATATATACAAAAGCCTTTTAAAAGAAAGTTGAATTGTATAGAGAGGTTCTCTCTTGCGCACATGGGAGGTTTAGGGCCACTCTTTGAGAAGTAAGATTTGTTTACCACTTTCAGGCAACTACTTGTGGGGTGGGCTAAGTTATGTTGAATTTTCGTATATTTTTTCCAACTTAGAGCCACTGTCCGAGAAGTAAGATTTGTTTACCATTCGATCGATTAGTTACCATTCTAATGTTGACTATTTGGTTGACCGAGTAGTTGACAATTCATATCCTTCAGGCAACTACTCGTGCATACTTTTCAGAGTACCCTTTTTTGTTTACCATTATATTCGGTCGATTAGTTACCATTCTAATGTTGACTATTTGGTTGATCGAGTAGTTGACAATTCATATCCTTCAGGCAACTACTCGTGCATACTTTTCGGAGTACCGTTCTAGACAATGTTAATTCTGGTTAATAGGAATTAATTTTAAATTAATTCTAATTTATATTTTAAGAATTAACGGTCGTAACAGTTGTGTTAAACTCCAGATTAAGTTGTTAGTTACGAAGATTAGAAAACTGAATTTATTTCAGTTGTTAATATCATGATTTATTGCTATTAAATCCTTCTTCTCCTACAAATAGCTTGGTTTTGGGCAGATAGTTTCCTATTGTTTTTTAACTGATCAAAACTTTGGTTTTCTTTCTCTCTTCCTCTCTCAACCTTTTCTTACCCAAATTTCTACCAACAATTCCGTTAAAAAAGAGCGTAGTGCTCGCATGTTGTTCTAGTTCACTGGACTTTATATTTGAGTGCTCTAACACTAAAGTCATAATTCGTTTTATCCTAAGAGACTGACACTACAACACGCCTAGTATCCTCGAGAGGTAGCAAATCAGTTTTAAGAAAAATTTATGTGTGTTACACACAACTCGGATCCCTTCTTCTCCTTGAAGTATAAAGCAAAATGCATTGAAACTAACAGAAGTGGGAGCATGTCTGATCTAGGAAAGCTAGCCATTCCTCATTGTATATACTTTCCGATTTCAATGACTATTTGTCCATCAACTGGTAAAAATCTTCTCTTTGTCTTATTAGTGCAAGTGTTCGTTAATAATAAAAGCCGTTGAACTTAAGATTTGAGTTGAGAAAGAGAGTTAGACCCCAGGAAGGCTTTTAGAGATTGAGGAAGACGTGGATTATGCGCTTTACTTTGATTGCAGCTAGCCCGCTTTACTAAAGAAAATGTTTAATTTACTAATTTGTCATTGAGAAGGAATGGTTGTTTCAGAGGTAAAAGGCCATCGGAAGAACTTTATGTGGTCCCTGGAGTTGTTATGTGAATCATACATATCTTTATGCTTAATAAAACTAGCTAGACCCTTTAGTGGATCTTAAATTTAGGGTCCGTATGGAAACCCGAAAAATGACTTTCGGAAGTCATTTTCTAAATTTTTCAGGTGTTTGAATATTCAAAGAACATAAAGTGAAAGGAAAATTTCATTTTGGTCAATGGGAAAGAGACTCAGTTTTGTAGAAAATATCTTCCTAGATTTTTAGTTAGAAGACATTTGCCAGAATCTTCAATCAAGTTTTTGGATTACTACCACCCACCACCACACAACTATCACCACCACTACTAGGCCATTACCACCACCACCACTATTACACCACAACCACTTATTATTATTATTATTATTATTATTATTATTATTATTATAACAAATAATATGTTCATTTTTACAAATGAACCAAACAGAAAAAAGATATTTTTCTGACCTTCAGCCAAACACTAAAAAATTAATATTTTTTTTTTGGAAAATGAGTCATTTTATGGGAATCATTTTCTATAAACTATTTTCCATGTTTTCAAATGGACCCTTATTTTGGGTTAAAGGAGATGTCTGCTTTATTTATGAGTTCTAAGCATGGAGATTAGAAATGAATACTCGATCAGTTTAGACTATCGAGGAAGTCGACTTATAAGTTCTAACTCTCTCACAAAAGCCAGAGAAATCGAGAATAAATATGTGCTTATGTGTTTCCCTTCGACCTATACTAGTCCTCTAACTATAACCTTTAGCTGACCAACCACCATATCCTTCATAGGGAACCATTTTTCTTAACAGCGGAAGTAGTTGAGGGAGTAGTTGCTGGTCTCTTGATAAGTGTTGAGCGGAGATTAGTCCAAAATAATCACCTAATAGTTTGTGCTAACATAGCTTCAAGCTTCTTCGATCAACTTACTTATTCAGATTTTACTTCCTTCTTATACAACTTCTTTCAGGTACACTTCTTTTGATAGACCTTCTTTCTGTTGGGAGTGAAACACATTGCAACTTATAATAATAATAATAAGGAAATTTTGAGAGGTCTACATCGTCTAATACAGATTATTAAATTCTATATACAATTATTTCTAACAATTTCTTCCTATTTTATAATGACTAAAACATTCATAGCATAAAATAACATATAAGTGCTACATACTAAAACATAACAATTACTCACACATTCAAAAACTCAATTTTGTTGATGTTTAACTTGAGAGTACAACACAAGATATAAATAGAAAATACAATATATCAAAAGAGTATCTTCCTTATCACTCTAACTTTCGGAGCCTTTTGTAAGGTTTACTTTCTAAGCTCTCCTTTGCTCTCTGACTCTTCCTCCTATCTTGTTTTGCCTTACTCTTAGCTTCTTATGCTTGCCTCAACAGAGCAGCTTGCTAGGCGATATCTCCTTTCTGCAACCATTTCTCAAACTCCTTTTGGTAGGTACGCATGAAATTGTCAAATCTGTCCTTGCTAGAATGTCACAGAACTTTAAGGCCGCATCTAAACCACCTTTCTTGAATTCAAAAGTTTGCTTCTTATTATCTTCCAAAACATCCATTCAAGGAGTACTTGAATTCTTCTAGACCAATCCTACATTTGATCGTCGTGTTCAATTAATATACATCCATTTTAACTAATAAATATGTAACTCAAATCACTTGACTATATCACTTTACACCTTTTATTCAATTTAATATATTTATTTCATCAATTGTAATCAATTTTTAAATTCCTAAAATAATAATAATGGGTCCAAGGATTTTGGGCTTGTATTAATAAGCAATTGGATAGAGGAAAGGGGATTGGGAATCAACCTGAGATGCATAAAGCCTGGGGACTAGGGAGTGTTCCGGCAAATTTTATTATGGACCATGGTCTTTGTAGCAACATCACTATGAAGTATATATCAATAAACTTCAGTTTCATTTGACAATAGAGTTATGTTTTTTAGTTTCATTTTTTACAAACATTAGTTTAATTATAGCAATATCAAAGTATCATTTTAATTCTACGTAGTACAGATTCATTTGTCAATATACATTATTACATTAGCTCTATTTCTTTTTTGTTTAATTTCCACAGATGAGCAAATACCAAATTTGGTCCCACGACTATTAGCAAAATGACAATTTTGATCCACATGTTTAATCTCTACCAATTTTGGTCCTACGACTATTGTTTTAGTACCAATTTTCATCTGCGACTATTACTTTAGTGCCAAAATTCATCACGTCGGTCACTCATCCGTTTAAAACATGCAAAAATCTAAAATTAGTAAGGGTATTTTCATCGTTTTCATCTTAGTATCCCAATTTGAGCATTAATAAATGGATTTAAGTCCTAAGATCGATCAAAATTTGTAGTTTTTCTCCTCATTTTACCTTAATTTGATGAGAAAAACTGTTAACTATGATCGATCTTAGGGCTTAAATCTCTCTATTCATTCTCAAATTGGGATATTGAGTTGAAAAAGGATGAAAATACCTTTAAAAAAAATTAAATTTCAGCACGTTTTAAACGAATGGGTGAGTGACGCGATGAATTTTGACACTAAAACAGTATTCGTAGGACCAAAATTGGTACTAAAACAATAGTAGTGGGACCAAAATTGGTAGAAATTAAACATGTGGACCAAAATTGTCATTTTGCTAATAGTCGTGGGACCAAAATTGGTATTTGCTCTTCCACAGATACTAGTATAATTATAGTAATGCTAAAGTATTATTTTAATTACATTTCAGGTTCATTTGACAATATATGTAATTGTATGGCTCTGGATTTTTGTTTCATTTTTTACGCACACTAGTTTCATTATAGCAACACTAAAATATCATTTTAATTATACTACATTTTCATTTGACAATAATGTTCTCTATTTTTTTTCTTTAGTTTCATTCTCTACACACTAGTTTCATTATAGCAATACTAAAAGTATCATTTTTAATGATCCTGGTCCAGTGTATAACAATTAGAGTATTCCTAATATATATATACGTAAAATTAAATAAGGATAATGTAAAAGAAATAGAAACAATAATCTTATCCTAAAAGGAATATCATATACCGGACCTTGTCTGAATATATCTAGGATTAGGGTAACAGGAATCTATTCTTATAAAGAGGGGATCTTGTCCCTTAGCTTTGAGATGTTGGGATGCATGTTTAATCAATAATAATATTGTGGGCAATAAGAATGTTTTTCTCATAACTCTAGTATATGTCTTATTGATTAATTTTATTGTAAAACAAGCTCCGTCGTCGAATAATGATGATAAACAAAGTTGGTAATCAACTCTAATTAATCAAGTTAGTGAAGCCAATTAATTTGTAACTCAATGACATCTCTATAACTTTTCTAAATGGTAAGTTACTGGTGGGAACTTCAATGATAAATAAATAAAAATAGAAGAAGAAGCCAGCCGATAATTCACTAATCGTTTTTTTGTTATGGACTCATTCCTCGTGTCATTGTTCCCCTTGTAGTTCATTTAATTTAGAAAATACAGGAGGAGAAATCGTCAACTTCAATATTTTTTGCATATACAAACGATAATGGGAACGATTTCCGGCCTTATTTATTTATTTATTTATTTATTTGTATTGCTTGGAACAACGATAAGGTTACAATCAAATTATACATGCCCTACACTAATTAGGATTCTGTTTGTTACTTTACCATAAATTAAATTCGTGAAAAAATAATTATAGGAAAAATATATTTATTGAGAATAACTTTGTTAAGAAAATTAATTAATATAATTAAAGCATATGCTCCATCTTAACTAAAAGCCTAAGCTGAGTTTACGTTTATATGTTATATATATGCTCAACAAATATGTTTAGTGTTACCTTAAAATCATAGCAATTAAATTATTAGGAGAGTTGTTTCAAATATTTGATTCGTTTTAATTATCTTTAAAAAAAAAATTAATCTCTTATATACACTTTACCACACGTCCACACATAAACACAGATTACTAATCGGCCATTAACATGAAATGATGAAACTGACAATTAACCTCTTAGAAGGATATATTCTTGTTAAGGACCTTGTGGTCCAGTGGCATCAAACTCTTTTTTTTTATACGGGAGGTGGTGGGTTCGAGCTTCAGTGGAGGCAATACTGACTTCAATAAGTTGAAAAAGTAGTTATGAACACACTCTTAATAGAGTCAGTAGTATTAAAAAAAAAAAAAAAGAAGGATACAAAATATATATTATATATGCATATATAGTGAAGTGAAGGATACACTCTTTTGAGGTGAGTTAAAATATTCTCTTCAATAGTGTGAAGTGTTAACTTTCTTCGAATATGTAAAGCAAGAGACAAATACAATATATTTATAAGAAGTTTTTTTTTTAATTTTTTTTAACCTGGCACAAAAAAAAATGTAATTGAATAAGTGTGTATGTACTATAAAAATTAAAAAAAAAATAAAAATAAATAAAATAAAAAGTAAGTGTTATAATTTTCTAGCCACCATGGAGAAAAATTCCTACCTCTTATAGGTATAGCTGTGGTTTCTCAAGAAAAAATCCTACCGGCTATGACATGTCTGTAACAAGTTTAGGCTTCAATGCATGAAAGTAACATGTTAATGAGATTAATTGTAACTTTTAAAAGTTCAATGGTTTAACTGACATTTGTATAAAATTTATGAGTCTATTTGACACTTTTTTAAAAATAAATTAAAATTTAAAATGTATATATAGATGTATTTCAGTGCATGTTGCTAAATGCACCCCAATCCACCATATAATTATTGATATCTCATGCACCTTGAGCGTAGCTCTACTGTTATACAATTGTTATACAGTGGACATGGTCCAAAAACGATGTCGTTTTTTTAAGTCAAGAAACAGTGACAGTTATATTTAACAAAAATCTCGTATTTGTGATGTGTTCAAAATAAAATAAAACTACAGTATACCTAAAAGAAACTGGATAATATGTCTCACATATTGAGTATATATATTATCAAATTAAACTGTAATTGAATTGAAATGATATTTTAGTTGTGCTAAAGTAAAACTACGATATGTATAAAATGAAACTGAATAACATGTCTCACATATTGAGTGTATATTGTCAAATGAAACTGTAGTTATATCAAATTGATATTTTAATTGTGTATGTTGTAATGAAACTACAATGTATATAAAATGAAATGAATAACAATTTCACATATTTGAGTGTATATTGTCCAATGAAACCATTGTTGAATTATTAGATTATACTTTAGTGGTGTTGTAATAAGACTGCATGCAATGTGTATAAAATGAAATTCAATAACAGGTCTCACATATTCAGTGTATAATGTCAAATGTAATTGTAGTTGAAACAAAATGATACTTTAATTGCGATGAAATGATACTGAATATGTCATACAAACATAAGTAATTAGATGGAACGGGTGTCGTTTATTTTAATTAAAAGAAACGGCACTATTTTGGACCATGGTCTACACATATATAATGTTATATTTTAGCAATATGCCTTTTAAGCTCACTAGCACCCTAGGGCTAGGTCCAAAGAAATCCAATTGTTATACCATGGACCAGGTTCATATTGCATTGTAAACTTTGATACAAAAACTATGTAGTTTCAGTTAACAGTTTATGTACATGTAAACAAATAACTTGATAATTACTGACACATAATATGATAGCTACAGAAACTGTCAACTGCAGATTCAGAATGTGTCAACTATAGATACAAAATCTGAATGTTATTTTTGGACCATGATACAATGCAAGGTAGACCCTTATCCATGGTATAATTTGCCCAAAGAAATCTAGTCTCATCATACTTTTATATTTATATTTTAGATTGATAATCAAAGCATGTGTACAATTTAAAACAAAACTAGCGTCTATCATACCATTTTATAGAATTTTTACATTGCTAATAATAATAGTTATGCAAATGCAAGGTTGAACAATTAAAATAAATCACCGTCTATTTTTATCAATGAATATTTTTACTATTATTTTAAATTTACCTTAACAATCTAAATTTAATTTAATTTGTTCTTAATGAGAATAAAATCCTTTGAGATATCAACCTCGAGTCATTTCAACGGCAAATTATTGGTCCACGCAGCTTGTGGACCACAGTCCAAAACGACATCGTTGAATTTTATGAGTTATAATAATGTACATTATGTGTTAGAATAATAAAACTTCTAGGATAAGATAATGTATATTATGTGTTATAATGTACATTATGAGCTGAATAATGAAACTTCTGATCGAGGTTGGATAATGTACATTTACATTATGTATTAAAATAATGTACATTATGAATTATAAAAATGTATATTGGACAGTGGTCCACACAGCTGCTGCGTGGTCTTGTGTGAACTACGGTCCACAGAATAAGTAGTGCATTTCAACAAGAGGTCGTGCATGTATGTTTTAACAAAACAACATTAAGCGACGAATTGAATCTCCTTCACCTCAATTTTTAAATTCTCGTACACATTTAAAATGGACTTATGGACATAACATAAGACGTTGCCGGCACTCACGTACACATTTATCAATTATCATCTTAATTGTATATTTCATCATCGATCTAGCTTAGAATTTCTCTGATCTCATTATGTTTAATATGGCTTCCTCTTCAGTAGGTGAGCTCTGATCCCTCTCTCCTGCTCTTGCTATGTTTAATTTTCTGTCTGCATACTATATATGTGCCGGTTTTAATTTCCCTTTATTCAATTTTATTTTGCAATTTTCTAAGGTATATGCGTGTAGTACGTGTTGATCTTTCGCACTAACAAATTAAAGTGCTAATAAGATGACCAAAATGATATGCTAAATAAGATTGATTTGAATATAATAATAAAAATAGTTTGTTAGAAGCACTGAAAAAAATTGCTAGCTGTTAGATATTTACATAAATGGATATATAACAATATTATGTTTACTACATGTTTCATATATTTGATGCTTACTCCGTAGTCCATACTTTACTAATCCAAGTTTCTAAATTTATTAATTTACGTATAGTTGTTCAACATACTTCGGATCCCGATATCACAAACACAGAATTTTCTGAGTTGGTGAGACGAGGTAAGAGTATTATATATCATGAGTAAAATTCGTGATGATATTGTATAACGTATATATAGTAGTCACCACCTATTATAAATCTTTGTAGAAAACATCCCTAACCAATAATATAGGTAGGGTTCTGGGCCTGGTATAATTTTATTTTTTATTATTTTGTTAAAAATTACAATACAACTAAAAATAATTAAAACACAATAATTAGACAATAAAAAAAAAAAGTATATCAACTACAAGGAAGTAACTAACAAAAATGTTTAAATAATGAGGTTCTCTCGCGCATAAGGGCATCTACGTACAATGGTTCTCTCATTTTCTCTCCAAATTGTGAGCCGAACTCCTCTACATCAGTGTATCTTCTCTCATATTTTCTCTTCAATCCTTCTCCCATTTTCTCACATAATATCCCTTTGCACTCCTACACATCATCTATTATTTTATATAATTTTTTATAATTAATAATTCCAACTAACTTTATTTTATTTGCTTTTCTATAATAATAATAATTTCAACTTTATAATTATAATTTCTAATTTCGGTTATAAATATAATTCAATAAATTACGAAATAAAATATAAATTTATAAATTTAATTCAGTGTTCTACCCTTGTTCTACTTTGTCCGTGACAATTTAGTTTGAGTATTCAACTATTTTGTCATAAATTCATTTTATTCCGAAAGCTTACGCTACAATATATTGCATTTTCCCTTATAGGTAAGAAATACTTTATTCTTGATTAGTATTACTAATTTTAATATAAGCTAAGTATTACATCCCATATTGATACGACCCAACCAAAACCCTCTCACAAATAACAGTTGTTATACCGTGGACCATGGTCATGACTGATACTGCAGTTGTGTTGAAAGGAAACTGCAGTTGCGCGGAACAGAAGTTTTTTCATCTGTCTGGAACTGCAGTTGTGTTGAAATGATATTGCAGTTGTGCTGGATGAAACGACCTATGTTCCGTACAACTGCAGTTTGCTCTCATCACAACTGTAGTATCAGTTCAACACAATTGCAGTATCAATCATGACCATGGTTCACAGCATAATTTGCCCACAAATAAAGATTCATAAGATGGTCTCACACAATGTGACATTATTATAGATTTACTTTCTTAAATTGTTGTTCTTTTCAGATAAAATCAGCGGCGATATTTTCATTAACATAGAGCAAGGTCTTGCTGACATTTGCATCCGACAATTTGAACGACGTCCTATTCATCGTATTCATGGGCTTCTTCGACAAGTCAATGAAAGGGCCTATGAGCCGGAGATTGTGGCAATTGGTCCTTATCATCGAACCAAAGAGAGCACAAAGATGATGGAGGAACACAAACATCGCTACTTGAAAAACCTTATTATTAATTCAAAACCACTCCAAGACTATAGAGTTGCTATGTCGGAACTGGAAAAGGAGGCTCGTGAATATTACGTTGAACCCATTGGTCTCAACGACAAAGAGAAATTTGTAGACATGATGATTCTAGATGGGTGCTTCATAATAGAACTGTTGCGCAAGAACAACATGAGTGAATTAAGGGAGAAAGACGATATGATCTTCAAATTTGATTGGATGTTGAGTTCTTTGCAAAGGGATTTGCTTTTGTTGGAAAACCAAATGCCCTTCAAGGTTTTGTGTAAGTTGTTTGACTTGGTTGAAGCCCCAAACCAACATTCCAGGCTTGCTTATCTCGTATGTTGTTTCTTTAAAAACCTCTTCCCAGGAATGACAATAGATGAAGAAGAAGACAAAGTAGAAACAACAACCAAAGATGTTGGACATTTACTTGGGTTAATACATAGTCGATGGCATCTAGGGAACCAACAACAAAATGATGCAAAAGTGAGATCAAGAAAGATAAGAAGAGATCGGAAGTTTGTTTGTGCATCAACGCTTAAAGAGGCTGGTGTGGTGTTTAAGAAGGGTGAGGATAATCCAAGTTTATTTGCTATTGAGTTTCAAAAGGGAAAATTAAGAATTCCACAGCTCATCTTTGAAGATAGGACAGAGACTATATTTAGGAATTTCATAGCGTACGAGCAATATTCAAAGAAACCCCAAGAACGTTTTGTGACGGATTACATAAATTTTTTGGGCAGACTTATTGGTTCTGAGAAAGATGTGGACTTGCTTTGTGAATACAGCATCATTGATAATTGGATGGGTGACACAAAAGCAATTTCGGATATATTTAGAAAGATAAATGAATGCATTACAGTTGAGAGCCTAGAATCCAGCGGATATAGTATGGTTTTTGAAAAATTGAACACCCATTGCAACAAAAGAGGTAACAGATGGAAGGCAAAGATGTGGAGCAACTATTGTAATCCTTGGGGGATCACATCAATATGTGCGGCTTCCCTTATAATTTGTTTGTCAATTGCACAGCTTGTTTTTGCCATTCTCAAGTACTACAAGAAAACCTAAAATGGGGCTCTTCTTATAATTTGTAATGCTTATGTGGAAGAGAAAGGGAGAACAAGGTATTGAGTTGTTGCAGGACAATCTGGTTTTTAGAAGAAAAGTGGGCCCCACTCAAAAAAGCAACAGACTCCTTTGATGTACGTGAAGCACCCAATTAGGTGTGTGCACGAACGTGTTAACACGACTTTTCTTTCTTTTTTTTTTTTAAATTGATTTTTCTTGTTTTTCTCCCTCCTTCCTCTACTACTTGACATCTTAAAATTTGTGCAAAAACCAAGCTATTGAAGATATATTATATGTGAAAACATCATGTGTGTTAAGTTTATTATTTAGCCAAAATGGTGATATTTATTTTTGAATATTACGGACTCTATTCCTCTCCTACTTGACATCTTAAAATTTGTGCAAAAAAAAAAGCTATTGAAGATATATTATATGTGAAAACATCATGTGTGTTAAGTTTATTATTTAGCCAAAATGGTGATATTTATTTTTGAATATTACGGACTCTATTACATTATAGCAATGAGTCAATACTGCCTCCACTGAGGCTCGATCTCATAACCTCCCATATGAGAAAGTCACTACATGTCATCTGAGCACAATGTGCTTGGCAAATGGTGATATATATTTATGATTGATTGATTACAATTGTTTGTTTGGTTTAATTATATGACATGTATTTTTTTGGTAAATTCACGGGGTCTTTTGATTACAATTGTTTGTTTGGTTTAATTATATGACATGTATTTTTTTGGTAAATTCACGGGGTCTTTCTCTGTCCGTTTAACGGTCCAAGTCCACCCACGTTCGCTCCGAGAGGCACGGGAGCTGGCCAGGGAGAATCGTCACTTGTGGGAATCGAACCCGAGTTCTCCCGAAATTATGACATGTATTTTTACTTTTACATATTCCTTTGATCCGTCAATTGAAAAAATTCATTCTTAATTTTTTTTATTACACTAAGCTAGCCAAGATCAACACTAATATTACAAAGTAGGCAGTAAATCCAGTGCAAAGAGTACACTAACGCTATAAACATTGTATCTATAGACTATAGACAACTCCATTACTTGTGATATTAAGGCACAACTTCCACAATCCCCTCTCAACAACTGTCAATTTATGCATAATATGCACCAATTGTCATGATTAATGGCTTATCAACCAAAAGTTATAATTAATAGTGAATGCACAAGTTATTTTAATATACTTACATAGCAATTAACACTACGTTTCGATAATATAATCTTAGACTTATTAATTTTTCGAGCATGTAATGTCACGTTTCGATGACATGATCTTACACTTATTAATTTTTCGAGCGGCCATCCAATAAAGCATACACTACACAACAGTGTACTAACGAATGACTGACATTTTTTAATTATTCAGCATCACACAAATTTCATATACAACTTAACAAAAGGCGACTAAATAAAGCGTTCAAAAATTTCCGCCCTTCAATTCAGGGCATCTTACAGCTTGAGTAATTTCTTGGGAATTTCCGAGAAACAACTAAAATTTTCTTCAAATCTTTATTTTATAATGATATTTAACCATTCTTTATAATGAATTAGTTAGATAAAGAAGTGATAAAGTGGAAATATATGAGTTAATTATTTTTTTTAAAAAAAAAATCCTTCTGAATTAAGTACTAACAATACGCTATGTCAATATTTAGTGAAACTTTTAATAAAACATTTTATGAGCAAATATCCTACGACTATTACCAAAATGACAATTTTGATCCACATGTTTAATTTTTACCAATTTTGGTTCCACGATTATTATTTTAGTACAAATTTTCATTCATGATTATTGTTTTAGCGCCAAAATTCATCGCGCAGCTCACACATCCACTTAAAACATGCAAAAATCTAAAATTATTAAGGGTATTTTTGTCATTTTTAACTTAATATCCCAATTTGAGCATGAATAAGTCCTAAGATCGATCAAAATTTATAGTTTTCCTCCTCATTCCACCTTAATTTGAGGAGGAGAACTGTGAATTGTGATCGATCTTAGGGTTTAAATCTCTTTATTCATGCTCAAATTGAGATATTGAATTGAAAATGACGAAAATACCTTTAAAAATTTTAGATTTCAGCACGCTTTAAACAGATGGGTGACTAACGCAATGAATTTTGGCACTAAAATAATAGTCGTGGGACCAAAATTAGTACTAAAACAATAGTCGTCAAACCAAAATTGGTAGAAATTAAACATGTAGACCAAAATTGTCATTTTTTATAATAGTCGTGGGACAAAAATTGGTATTTGCTCAACTTTTTATTCATCAAATAAACAAAGGAAAATGGTCAAATAGACTTTTGAACTTTATATGAGAAGCCAAATAGGCTCTCGAATTTATAAAAGAATAAAAGATACAACTAAGCACATCAACATGTCATTTTAGTTTATCGAAGTTGAAAAATCGATTAATGAAGACCAATGATAGCATGTCGTTAAGGTTTCGGCAATGCTCTAGCTACCTCTGGGGAAAATTTCAAAGACCATCGATCAACGAATGGTTGCCTATCGCCTTCTTTGAAAAAAAAGTTATTAGCACATCGCCTTCTCTGAAAAAGACTAGTGGGGTTGCCTTCTTCACGGAGAAGGTAACCAGCTAGTTTCTTTATTCAAAGAAGGCATCCAACGACCGTTCATCAGTTGTCAGTTTTTTTAAAGGAAGTAGCCGGAACATCGTTCAAACCCTAACGACTTGTTATCACCGGTCTCTAATCGATTTTTGTGCTTTGATGATAAACTAAAACGACATGTTGATATGCTTAATTGTAAATTTTAAAAGTTCGGGAACCTAATTGACTTCTCGTATAAAATTCGGGAGTGTATTTGACTCTTTTCCAAATAAATAATTTTTAATTGAATCATAATTTTTTTTTGAGAGGAATTGAATCATAATTTATCCTGTTCAGTTTACCCAGTTGTTTTCAATTTTCCAACACCATTTTACGCTTTTTTCCATCTCAAATATAATTTTATATTTTCGTTTTCAAAAAACCACAACCAGAGTACTGTTTATCTACTTTTTTCAAATTTGAGGGAACAACCTTTGGAAAAATATTAACACATTTTATATTTATCTTCTGGAAAATGCTTTATCAACTTATTGAACAGGCCAGGCGCTCAATTTTGAAATTCTAGCTTATTCCAAACAGAAGAGTGTCAAACAATTAGCCGTAGGATCACGTAACCTATGTGCTGAAATGTGTCGTGTAGGGCGACGATTGCCGAGTTTTCAGATTCCACATCGTTCTCATTCTATTGTCGTATTTAGAATTAAAGCACTATAAACAATAAACAAATAACGGGATAGCTTTCATGTACTTGTCAAGAAGTTGACTAGGAAATTTCCACTGAATTATTAACTATTTATTATTAATTAATAAAGAATAAAGGCCTAATTATTTTATTATTATTTAAGTACTAGTTCGTAATGCAATTGTGCACCCTGCAAGTTCCCATTTCGCCTAGTTGCAGAGGGTGGCCGGAGATCCCACGGCACCTTTCATGATCTTGTGAGTTTTATTTCTCCTCTCATCTTCTTTTGTTCTTAGTCCATTTTCTTACTTCAATTACAAAACATGCATAGTCAATTGGTGGGTTTATATTGTCGTATATAATATTTAAACTTTATTTAATTAACTCGTGATGAAATTAATTAACTCAAAAGTAACTTTTATATATATGCATGCATGTGGTCATAACTTGTGATTGAATTGAAAGAAGATGGTTTTAGTATAAATTACTCCCTCTGTCTCATTTTACCTGTCATATTTACTATTCATGGGTCAAACAAACTCTTTCTTCATGGCTTATTTTCTTTAGTAATTTTTTATAATTTTTAAATTTACTTTTTTGTGTTTAATAGTACTTTTAATGTACTTTTTAAATATATAAATTTTATATATTAATGTTAAACTTAATAGTTTGAAAAATTGGAATAAAAATAACTTCAGTCAAGCCTCGTTAAACGAACCAGACAAACAAAATGAGACGGAGGTAGTACTAAACAAATTGGGATATGGACTATATAACTTAGAATGTGTTTAGTTGACAGGTTTAGCTACCAAAATGAGTATCAAAGTTATTGTTATTATTATTTTGTTGATAGGTTTTTAGAACACTAATATGAGTTTTGATTACCCCTTAATTGCAAAACTAATTCTCTAATAAAATAAGGTTTCATTCTCTTACTCCTCTATACAAACATACTTCTCTAATACTAGAATATAATAACACTTTTCTTTCTTTCTTTCTTTTTTGATAATAATAAACCTTCATTAATAAATATTAGAAACAATTACAACAAGGTTCAATAATGGAATGTAAAGCCATTCCATACAATCTGACATAAAACTAAATTTTCTAGCTAAGCTAATAAAATTTAGATTCGCAGACTGTGTTACAATAGAGTTTTGATCATCATAGGACCTTAAAACTTTTGTCAAGTGATTGATAGCTTTGCAGAATGTGTACAAGTTGAATTGACCTCTGGATGAAACAACTTGCAAACCACCTGAGTTTTTTTCTTCTTACTGAAGTCCATTGATGGCCTTGGATTTTTAGTTTGATCCATACCGAAACTGATCAAATGATTAACTAATATTTGACACTTGAAGTTTTTACCATTGAGTTGTTAAGAAAATTGGTTAGCTCTATACAGACATACTTCTCTGATTCTCCCTGTGTTCTATACGAAAGAAATATATTTATCAATTATGTATTTGTTTTTATTATAATATAAGTTACAAGCTAAAAATTATTTATAATTATTATTCATCTTTATAACTATTATAAGTGTTAATTATAATTTTATTTTAATATAGATAATTATTATTATCATTATTAAAATATTTAATATTTCCTAAGAGATAACTTAGTAATAGATTAATATTAATGTTTTTTTTTAAAATGGACCAACCAAAAAAAGATTTTTTAAAAAAATTAGGCAAACAAAAAAAAAAAGCTTTTTCCATAAAATGAATCATTTTTTAAAAAAATTATTTTTCATGTTTTTAAATGTACCCTAACTTTTGTATCAAATTGTTTCCCAACAAACATATGCATCCCTTCCAATTGCTTTTTTTAATTAATAATTTAATTTAATTGGTAAGAAAGCAACAAATAAACCTTTCTATTTAGAAACTAAACCCTATATTATCTAAAAAGTTAATTAATTAAATACAATTTTTTTTAGTCCTATCCAAGAAGAGCCAGATATGCCGCTTGATCATAAGATTTTTAGAAGTTAAATACAAATTTTAAAAAGCATTGAAAATAAAACTAATATTAATCCAAATCAAATGGACTATGGAAAAGCTTTATTATATTAGGGATTGTGTATTTTTGTTGAACTTAAAACGTGGCAATAATTTTTCAGCAGAGAAGAAACATGCAGTCCAACACAGAAGCAGTTTGCAGATCCATGAATGAGAGGCTTAAAGATGTAGTGGCTACAATAACCCAACATGACAGATGTTGTATATTCAAAGTTCATGACCAATTACGCAAAGTAAATGAGAAGTGTTACCTACCAGAGATTATGTCCATTGGACCTTATCATCATGGCCAGCAAAACCTCCAATGGATAGAGCCACACAAATTGCGTTACATGAACTCACTTCTTCAATGGAAGAGAGTCTCCTTAGAAAAACTCGTAAACGCCGTAATGGAGCACAAGAGCCACCTGCGAGAGTACTATGCGGAAACCATAAACCTCGACCAAGTAAAGTTCACTGAGATGGTTGTCCTAGATGGTTGCTTTGTAATCGAATTGGTCCGCAAATTCAACATGGCCGAGCTGAGAGACAAAGATGACCCAATTTTCAAGATGGATTGGGTATTGAGTAGCTTGCAACGTGACTTAATTCTGTTCGAGAATCAGCTCCCTTTTTCGGTTCTGTGCAAATTGTTTGACTTGATTGAGGCCCCCAACCAACACGACAGACTAATTTACCTCCTCTGTGGCTTTGTAAGTGACTTATTCCCCGGTTTTGAATATGATCATGGCCAGAAAACAAATCAAATAATATCAGGTGATGAAAATGTTAAGCATTTACTTGAATTGATCCACAAATGGTGGATGCCAATCATGCCACCACGGCCCGAGCCGGGTAGAGAACAAAGACAAAGACAAAGACAAAGACAAAGGTCGTTCTGTTCTGCTTCACAGCTAACAGAGAACGGAGTGAAGCTCCGAAGAAGCGAAATGCCAAAACAAATCAGCCAATTCAACATAGAATTCAAACGTGGGGTTTTGTGGATTCCCACATTAACAATCGAGGACAGGACGGAGTGTGTGTTGAGGAATCTCATGGCATACGAGCAATACTCCAAGGATCTTCCCCAGTACTTTGTCACAAACTACGTCAAGTTCTTTAGTGGCCTCATTGATTCTCCCAGAGACGTGGAGATTCTCCGGCGTTATGGTGTGATAGACAATTGGTTGGGGGGCAGTGAAGAGGTGTACAACATGTTTAGAAACATAAACAAGTCGACCACATATCCTAAGACATGGTCCTGTTACGATGTCCTCTGTGAAAGAGTGAATGAACACTGCAATACAAGTCTCAAAGGACGAATTGCCCGATTGCGACGAAATTGTGTTTTTACTACCCTCGTCACGGAAAGTGTTATATCCATTTGAGAGCTTTTTTTTTTAAATAAAATAAAATGTAATATTTATTAAATAGTTCTGTTAAAATATAAAATATTCAAAAAAAAAAACATTTAAATTTTTCCGTTAACACTGACATTTGTGGTTTATCTCCCTATTTTAGAGTTCAAGTCCTTCCCATAACCATATAATATCTTTTCTTTTTTTTTTTTTAAGTCAAAAAAAAATATAATATCTTTTCTTAAAGAACATGTTTGGTTGGATGAGAAAAATTCATTAAATTTGAGGAAAATTTTCTATTTGGTTCATAGAAATTTTTTCCACAGGAAAATGTATTCTTTAGTTTGAAAAAGTTTTCCAAGCAGAAGAGTGATATTTCATTATTTTATTTTTTATGGAAGTGAGAAAGAAAGTATTACATGATTCATTACTTTTATGAAAATGCCCTAATAAAAATATGACAAAAAATGTAATTAACTCTAATTAATAATTTCAACTTTGTAATTATAATTTCAAATAAAAAATATTAAAAATTTGCATTTAAAATCATCAAAATATACCAATAATTAAAACAATTTTAAAAAAATAACTCAAAATTCTTAATATACCAACCATTAATATAATTAAACATTTTAAAATAATTTTAACTCAGAATTATCACAGTCAAATTAAAAAAAAATCAAAATAGAAAACAAAATACTCTTTAATGGAAAAAAGACCAAAAAAAACCTTCAACATGTGTATTTAAAGTAAAATAAAAAATTAAAAAATTAAAAATTGGGGAAATCTCACTTTTGGTCCTCCAATTAGTACCATTTCTGAAATGTTGTCCTTATCTTTCAATTTGAATACTTTTGATCCCTAAGTTATTGACCCGTTAGTCAATTTAGTCCTTCCGTCAGTTAACAACTTTACATTCGGTGCACTGTGCGTAACCTAGATGGTGAACCAAAGTAGTTTATACGAGCCCGTTCATCATTGGATGGATGGATTGAGGTAGCGTGTGAAATCCAAAAACCCACGACTTGAGAATAGCTTTGCGATCTTGGACCGCCTCACTGAAAGCATGAAATTCTCTAAGAAAAAAGATTCTGCAAACAGGAAAGTTTTGATGCAAGCTTTGTATGGAGTGCATGCCTTAGAATTTTGAGTTAACAACAAAACAAAAAGAAAAGCTTCACCAGCCGCCACCTTCTGGTGGTTGAGGAAGAAGCTCAGAATTTCGGAGAGAGAAACTTGATATTTTGACTTGAAGTTCTGAGAGGGACCAAGAGTATATTTTTTGCCATGTGAAATTTCAAATTTATCCATGGTCTAAACGGAGGTCATGGCTGATAACTGACAGAAGGACTAAATTGACTAATGGGTCAATAACTGAGGGATCAAAAGTGTTCAAATTGAAAGATAAAGACAATTGCAGAAGTGGTACTAATTGGAGGACCAAAAGTGCAATTTCCCCTTAAAAATTTAAACCTCAAAGTTACCGTTGATGAGTTGTTTATTTCTTATTTAAACGATCACTCTCGAGTCTCGTCTAACAAAAAAAACTCTCCCCATACTTCTCAGTTCTCACCACCGACAAGTCAAACCAAGAAATCCACTCAAGAACGGACTGACAGAACGGGAAATCCACAAAATCCACAAAAAACCGATTTCGATTCACGGTGGTGGGAGAGGAGAACGGAGGTCGAGACGGCACCAGCGCCGGCGGTAGGGACGACGAATTGGATTTCGGGCGAGGAGTTCGTACATGGTCTCTCCCCGGGCCAATGAGGGAGGAGATGGAGGAAGCGGCGGCACGGAGTGTAGGTGTAGACGATGGAGTTGTGTACAATGGGAGCGCATTCGCCGTAAACAATGGAAGCTCTTTCCAAGATCTGTAAGCTACACTATAATCTACAAAATATTTCAATTTTTCCATTTTTTCCCTCATTATTCACCGTTTAGATCTTTAAGCAAAAGATTAATGGACAAATATTGATGTTCAAATCTGTATTGTAATTTGTCCGATAGTTTGCGAACTCCTGAAAATTTTTTGTTATTCTTGATTGTGATACCTTAATAAAAATATGACCAAAAATGAAATTTTTTCCTTATTCTTGATTGTGATACACTACCACCCATTTTATTCTTTTGGAATTTGTTCGTGATTTCCCTTTTGACATTGGTCCATTTTCTCTCATGCAGTATTTTCACTTCTGCCGTCTTATTTGACATATTTTTCTTCCATTTAGTCTTCTAAAGCGATTCCATAAAGGTCATGGCATTTTCCACAATCATTCTTGTTCTATATTTGCATAGCCTGATATTCTCAACAGGGCTAGAGAAGAAAAACAAGTGAAAAGACCACCTTTTTCTTTTCTTTTCTTTTTCTTTTAAAATTTCTTTACCTTGTGAGTTTTGTTGTGTTGTCACTTAGTCAGAGATTTATTTTAGAATATATAGTTGATATATCCATATTAATCATATCCCATTTGTCTGTGTTTCTACTCTGCAAGTCCTGGTCAGTGATGACTAGAAGCATACTGACACTTCATACCTGAAAAGACTGTAGCGCATCTTCTTTTTTTTTTTTGGCTTCCTATGTTTGCATTGTGTTAAGGTAGTATATCTATAATTAATTAACTATCTTCAGAGTTTGATATTTTCAAATTATGTGAATTCGGAGTACTGGTTTAAGAAAGCCACTCGATTTGGAAATTTGATCAATTATTCTTCATCAGTTCATATGATTTCTCATTAATTGACTTCTTTGTATTGTTTTAAATTTCCTTTCCAAGTTGAGCATGAAATGTATTTCAGACTGTCTGTCTTTAGCATAATCTAATTTCTAGTGTTACTGGTGAAGTTGGATCTCGTATGAGGACAGCATCAGCTAGCGAGATTTGTAAGCCGAGTCAGAATAATGGGTTCTTGAATTGTGCATCAACACCGTCACAGACAATCCAGGTGAAGAAGAAACACCACCATTGTCGCCGCCACAAGAGACATCGCGGAAAGGTTTAGAGTGCTGTTAATGAAGGAAATAAATAGCGATGCAGCAGCTAGAGTGACAGATATTGCTGTTAGTGATCGAGTTTGTTCACACAACCACAACACGCAAAATATCGGAGGTTTCTAACTCCACATTTCATCTAACTCAGCTACAATGGCACCATAGCCAGATAGGTGCTAACGGTATTATGTTCTTCTTTCATTCCTTGTTTATTGTGTCTGTATATATGCTGAGGTCGGGTATAATAATGTACAAGAATTAAAGATATGGATGGGGTTGCTCTTCTATCACTAGGGCAAATGGGAGTTGTTATTATTAAGCATCTTTCCTCAATGCCATAGAACTTCAGAACTATAAATTTGAAACTAATGAGAGATTCACATGCAGCTTGTAGTAAGTTGCCAAGACGAAGCATGGTTGAATACAGCCAGCATTTTTGAATCTGACTCAGATGGTGATGATGATGACTTCAGCAGTGTTCATGGAGGTAATCAGCATAATATATAATATTTAAATTTCTATCAATAACTCTTAGTATGCTACCATGCATTAATAATTTATGATCCACATGGCCGGAACACATGAACTCAGTGGTTGAAACTTCTTCATGGGTGGGTTATTTGTCACAGCTTTACATAATTATTAGATTTATCTTCTTGTTTTCATCTTCTTTGACATGCTTGCTATTTTAACTCAACTTTTAAAATATTTTTTGTATTCCCTCCTTAGGGACTGTTAAGAGTCCCAATGTAACCAAGGAGAGAAAACTAGGGAGAGGGACAACGGGTAAACGGGTCAGATGCGCATGACCCAAGGTCCCAAGCCGTCTCTTTATCATATATTAGCCTAACATTGCTTTTTCTTTACTATTAGTGAAATATACTCTGCTTTACTGTTTTATTGTCATATTAAATTTGCAGAGATTGAATTTTAATAATTTGGATGGAGGGATTGATGATCTTCAAGGTCTTGATAAACTGCAGTTAGTACTGCTTTGCCTTTGCTCAAATCTTTTTATTTATATATATATATATATATTATTTGTTCTATGTGAAGATGTGTGCTATTTATGGAATATGAATACTTGTTTCACATTAAAAAAAAAAAAAGGCCATACTAGGAATCTGAAATGAAGTTTGTTTTGATTACAATATGCTAACGGAATACTTTGTTTCCCATCTTTTGAGTCCACCTAATGCTGCTTTCCTGTAGTTGATAATCTTATATTTTGCCCCTTTTTTTTTTCATTTAAATGGTAAGAATTAACCTTACTGATAATACCTTTATTTCTGCTTTTTTAAAAACTATTATTTATGTTTTCTTCTGGCAAATGGTCTTTTTCCACTAATGATTTCCAGTTTTTATCTTAGTTGCTTGGTAGTCGCTATTTATTTGTTTGCCTCATTGTCCTTTTTGGAACTTTCTACTTTCATTTTCATGTCATCTTACTCTCTACGGCTCCTCAATGTGAACCCACCCGCAATTTGGTTATGCTTCTGTTTGTTTGTATGCTTGATTGATTGTGATACACTACCATCCATTTTATTCATTTGGAATTTGTTCGTGATTTCCCTTTTGACATTGGTCCATTTTCTCTCATGCAGTATTTTCACTTTGCTGTCTTATTTGACATATTTTTCTTCCATTTAGTCCTCAAAAGCGATTCCATAAGCTCATGGAATTTTCCACAATCATTCTTGTTCTATATTTGCATAGCCTGATATTCTCAACAGGGCTAGAGAAGAAAAACAAGTGAAAAGACCACCTTTTTCTTTTCTTTTCTTTTTCTTTTAAAATTTCTTTACCTTGTGAGTTTTGTTGTGTTGTCACTAGTTAGATTTATTTTAGAATATATAGTTGATATATCCATATTAATCATATTCCATTTGTCTGTGTTTCTACTCTGCAAGTCCTGGTCAGTGATGACTAGAAACAAACTGACACTTCATACCTGAAAAGACTGTAACGCATCTTCTTTTATTTTTCGGCTTCCTATGTTTGCATTGTGTTAAGGTAGTATATCTATAATTAACTATCTTCAGAGTTTGATATTTTCAGATTATGTGATTCGGAGTACTGGTTTAAGAAAGCCACTTGATTTGGAAAATTTGATCAATTATTCTTCATCAGTTCATATGATTTCTCATTAATTGACTTCTTTGTATTGTTTTAAATTTCCTTTCCAAGTTGAGCATGAAATGTATTTCAGACTATGGACATTAACTTTCTGCATCAATGCTGTTTCTGCCAGATGTTTCCTTAATACATGCTTTAGTGATAGTTTATATTAGTTTTTTGCTTGTGATTCATAGGTACAAGCAAGCAGCATTCTGTTATGAGGAGCTAATCTTGTCTCATCCATTGGTTCCCCTTTATCACTTAGCCTTTGCTGATGTAAGTAACTTTTTTGCAAGTTTTATGTTTTTACTGCAGATATAAAAAATTCATTACTTGATATTCATATATCATCATATGCAAGGAGAGGTTCAAAGTTATCTACATAATTTGTTCTTACAATCTTTAATTGGCTTGCTCTAAGTCTCTAACTACCCTTCTAGTACAGTAGTACCTTCATTGTCCTCGTAAGATACTGATTTTATGACTTCTGGTTGATGCTCTATTGAAAAACATAGATTAGAGACATGGAGGTGTCATTGACTCAAGTGACCACATGCAGTTGTTAGTGATATAAAGATTAAAGATTAGCTCTAACACAATAAAACATGTTATACTTGTTACATTTTATAGCTATAAAAGTGAATTTTCCCATCACATTTGACTAATTATTATGTACAGTAGTTATGTAATATCATTTGCTATCAAGTTAATAACACGTGGGATTGGTTAAGAATGCTCTTATAAGATGATAATCTTGCTACATGGACTTGGGTGAGTGTGTGGGCGAGTGTGTTGGGTATGTGTATGGATAATAGTGGTCAAATTTGTCAAAAATTAAAATGGAAGGACACTGGAACACGCAAGTGGAACTCTAATGAATTCCATAATAACTATTATATTTATTAATTTATCAAAATCTAGTAGAGTAGTAGTCAATGTTGTAATTGGAGAAGTCGCTGATCAAATTAAGCAAGAAAAAAAAAGAGAAGATAACTGGCTGAATAAAAATGCCCAAAATCAATGTCTTTTTAGGCATGTTGTTTTTTAAAAGAGATTAGTGTTCCAACTTCCAACCTCTTTGGCTTATCCCAATTCTCTTGTGCATAGTTTGTTTAATATCTTAAAAAATAAAAGGCTTCCACATCCCTGGAAAGATTTGACAAGAATCATACACCCACACCCTTGTTGGATCCTTTAGATAAGGGTGCTTTGGAGAGCCCATGCAACATAGATAATAATCTAGATGTGCAAAGTGTTTGTTCTTAGACATGCCTTTCTTTCTCTTCTTCCATTGCCCTTTTTAATAGATTCTTTGAAGATAAATTGCTCTAATATTATAAATCACTGTAGAACTTGATGTTTTCCCCTCCTTAAACCATTTAATTAAATGTTGTGTGGAGTTATGGCCTTTTTACTTTTGGTTTCATGGTGCCCTTTTGATTTTTGTTCGATATTATTAGCTGGAATAAAACCATGTAATCAAAAGTGCATTGGTGTCCTTTTGATTTTTATACCAAAAGTCCTTTTGGTATAAAACCATTGCACTTCTGCAAGGATGGATTTAAACTTACTGCTATAAATATAACTGGTTCAGGAATGTGAAGCCACTCATTATTATTGTTTTTTTTGAAAAGCTTGTTGATGAAGAAAAGATTATTTTATTAATTTCAGCTTTCTGTTTACCTTTATGAATTTGTCTTTGTTTTTTTTTTTTTTTTATGCTTTGGAATAAATCTTGAATGTCTGGCTGTATATATAGGATTTTGCAATTGTCTGCTTCTAAATTCTGTAATCCGGGCACCAATGCATTAGAATTTGCATAATAAGTCTTGGCCTTTTTGAGCCATGTGAAGGATTGTTGATAATATATTACTAGCAATCTAGCAATAGCTATATATTTGATTTCTGCATATGTCAAAAGGCTTAATCTGTCATATTAAATTTGCAGAGATTGTGTTTTAATAATCTGAAAGGGGAGGGATTGATGATCTTCAAGATTTTGATAAATTTCCTGTCGAAAGGCTTAATCTGTCATATTAAATTTCCCTTTTTTCTTCATGTCTTTTTTTTTTTTCCTGATGTCTTTTACTTCAATTTTTTTCCTTATTCCTTATTTCGCCTTTCTCCTCGTTTTTCTTAATCTACTACTATTCTCTTTTTCTTCTCCTTTTCGTGCTCGTATTCATCATGCTCTTTCTTTTTATCCCTTCCCCCTCCCTCTCCCTTCTAAATTTTCTTCTTTTTTCCCATCTTCCTTCTCCTTTTTCTCTCATTCTTTTTTTTTCTTTCTTTCTTTCCTTTCTTTTTCCCTTCTATCCCATTTTCCTCATCTAAAATACATTCTCATTTGTGTGCGTTATCTTTCTCTTCATTTTGACCTTTATTCATCTTTTTGTCCTTTTTCTTCATCGCCTCTTACTTTTCGTTGTCATTTACTTCAAAATTTTCCATTTTCCACTTTTTGCATTTGTCCTCATTTTTCTTAATTTACTATTACTCTTACTTTCTGTTGTCATTTACTTCAATTACTTTTTGTCATTTTTCTTCATCGCCTCTTACTTTTCGTTGTCATTTACTTCAAAATTTTCCATTTTCCACTTTTTGCATTTGTCATTTGTCTTTTTCTTCATATCTTTCTTCTTGATCTCTTTCCTCATTTTTTTAACCTATTGTTACTCTCTTTCTCTTCTTCCTTTTCTTCTTTTTCTTCTGTTTCTCACTTTTTCTTCTTTTTCCTATTATTTTTCCTTCATGTACTCCATCTTTTCCTAAAATAATTCTCATACTTTTTTTTTTCCTTTCATCACTCTTATAATTCTTATGTAAACTATTTTTATTATTATCCTCGTCATTCTTCTTTATCACCCTTTAATTCATTCCTTATTGTTATCTACTCATCCTTTTAATTATTTCTCACCCTATTTTTCTTATTCTTGCCTATCTTCTATTTCTTTGTTCTTTATCTACTACTCTTTCTTCTTATCCTCTTTCTCTTTTTCTTTCTGCATTATACTCTATCCTTTTTGTTTTTTTATTTTCTTCCTATTTTTTCTTCTTTTATCATTTATTCTTCATTTCTTTGGCTGGAGACAGGTTGGGGTGCTTCAACTTGTCTGTCAAAGGCCATGCTGATTGTCTCCGTTTTCTCAGATCTTTTAATGTTCCTTTAATGGTGTTGGGTGATGGAGGGTATACAATTCGAAATGTTGCCCGGTGCTGGTGCTATGAGGTTTTGCCTTTCCCACCTTTGTGTGTTTTTTTGCGATCTCTCTTTAAGGTTGACCTCTTTCTATGTTGCAGACAGCAATAGCAGTGGGGGTTGAACCTGATAATAAATTGCCGTATAACGAGTACTATGAATATTTTGGTCCTGATTATACACTTCATGTTGAACCACATCCCATGGAGAATCAGAACTCACCACGGGATTTGGAGAAGATCAGGTTTCTATTCATTCACCAGCCTTCTCTTTATGTTTTTGGGGTGATGAGGGAAACCCGCAGCCACTACCCGAGGGTGTGTACTGTGTAAACACCGCCTTGTGACCCTAGCCGGAAAAGGACCACAAGGAGGTAAACCAGCCTAGGTTGCCCATAGTTGACCAGCTCAAACCAATAGGGTTGGGATTCGAACTCGTGACCTTGTGGTTACAAGTTTGTATCCTTAGCTATTTTTGCTAGGGTTACCCCCGGCTTCTCTTTATCTTATTTTCTTAGATGGTGGCT
The DNA here is from genome assembly GCA_003576665.1 of Ipomoea trifida. Taxonomy (NCBI): domain Eukaryota; kingdom Viridiplantae; phylum Streptophyta; class Magnoliopsida; order Solanales; family Convolvulaceae; genus Ipomoea; species Ipomoea trifida. The sequence goes on along the minus strand of CP025647.1, from coordinate 8,161,726 downwards.
CTGGTTTAGAGAGTAAGGGAGTCACTAAGTGATGGATGAATATCACTGATTCCCTCTATTAGTTCTTCCTATTATTTGTTTAGTGCTGCTCTTTGCCCTAAATCTGTACTTCTCTCTAGTTCTGCCTATTATGTGCTTGTTTGGCCTAGCTGAGCCTCTCAAAAGGAGGCTGTTTGCCTTTTAAACAGCTTTGAAAGCATCCAACCCCCCCCCCCCCCCCCCCCCTCTTCTCTCTCTGGTATTTGGCACAACTTAATTGAAAAATACAAATAAGTTCCTTAATGTGTTAACTGCACAAGTTAATTAAGGATGGATGGAGGGTATTCCAATGACATGATATGGTTATGTTTGGCAAACCTAGCTGAAAAGATAGCTGAAAACTGAAAAGTAGCTGAAAACTGAAAAGCTATAAGCTCGAAGCTGAAATCTGAAGAGCTGTTAAGCTAGCTGTTATGTTTAAAAGAGTTTGGTAAAATTATTTTTTTGATAAGCTGATAAATGTAAAAATACTAAAAAGGACATTTTCATACACTTTAAATAATTTTAAATTTAAATAGATTTGTTTATATATTAAAATATAAATAATGAAATCAATATATTTAAATAAAATATAAAGTAAGAACATACGGACTATATTTGAAAATATATAAAGTAAAAAAAAAATTTTTATAATTCATAAGATTAGTCCATACAAAAATTAATATTCAAACAGCAATGTCAAATTGAAATTACAACCGAACATAATAAAAAGAAAATGTCAAAAGAGTTTTAATTGAGAGGGGTAATTGATGTCATTTATTTAAAATAATAAGGATAAAAATGGAAAAAAGTTAAACTAGCTTATTTTTGAAAAGCTACCACAAGTAGTGTTTCAAAATAAACTCTTATTTTAAGCTACTAGGTTATTTTGAGAACATTTACCAAACAGAGCTTATAGCTTATTAGTAGCTTAAAATAAGCTATAAGCTCTTAAATAAGCTCTGCCAAACAGAACCATAGGATTTATGCTGATGTTAATTGGTTTGAGCATACTGGACAAATTCTACTATTCTAATGATCATGTAATAGTAACTGGTTTGTCTAATTTACTGTTCCCTTGTTTTTCAGGGAATTGTGAATGATTGTTTACATGGATTTCCGACCCTTCTATGGTGTTCTAAGTATCTGGATCATCACAAAATGGAATTTGTATTAAATAAAATGGATATTGCAGGAAGTTACTCCTTCTAATTTTTTTTTCCACCTTTTTTCCTTTTATATACCTTTAATTTTTATCCTCTCCCTTTCTATTCTCTAAATTCACTTAATTCTCATCATCTCTGTCTGTTTTTTTGTCCTTCCCATTCTTTATCTTTCATCTCTTATTCGTCTTTATCCCTTTTTTTGTTGTCTTTTACTAAATCTTCATCGTCGCTTTTTTTGTTGTCTTTTACTAAAGATATTTCCTTCTTCATCTTTTCACCTTTCTCTTCACTTTTCTTAATATTCTACTTCTCTTTTTTTTTTCTTCTTCTTTTCCTTCTCATATACATCATGTTCATATACTCTACCCCCCCTCCCACTCACCTTCCTTTTTATTCTTAATTTTCTGCTTCTTTCTCTTTTTCTCTCATCCTTTCTTACTCACTCCCATTCTCTTTTCTCCCTCTACACACATAATAGGCGAATGAGATGAACATGAGTATGTGAAAGATAGCAAACTCACTATAGCATTAAAGAAATTTGAGGATTTCAAAATGCTAAGATGGTGAGAATATTACCGAAATGGAAGCAAGATTTGTCAAAATTTTGGGAGAGATTAATGATCTTTCAATGATCTTGGAAAGATCATTAATCAAAAAGAAATTTCACTCAAGAATACTACATTTACTACCGTCAAATTGTGATATGAAAGTCATGGTTATGCGAGATCATAAAGATCTAAAAACACTATAAATAGATAAGCTTTTTAATGATCTCAAGGACGGAGGAAGAAGGGCTTAACAAAAGAAAAACCACACTTATCGTCGAACAACCGTCCACATCAAGGTTAGTAATTATCTAACGAAAAGTGCAGGCCAGGAGTGGAATGAGTGGAAGTAATACTAGTTCCCTACAAAATTCAAGTGTTTCCTTTAGCTTCTTGCCCAACTTATTTTCTTAGCCATCTCATCGTGTACTTAGCACCTCTTTTGAGGGTTGAGTGCGTAACAAAAGAAAAACCGCACTTATCGTTGAACAACCGTCCACATCAAGGTTAGTAATTATCTAACGAAAAGTGCAGGCTAGGAGTGGAATCAAAGAGTGGAAGTAATACTAGTTCCCTACAAAATTCAAGTGTTTCCTTTAGCTTCTTGCCCAACTTATTTTCTTAGCCATCTCATCGTGTACTTAGCACCTCTTTTGAGGGTTGAGTGCGTAACAAAAGAAATACCGCACTTATCGAACAACCGTCCACATCAAGGTTAGTAATTATCTAACGAAAAGTGCAGGCTAGGAGTGGAATCAAAGAGTGGAAGTAATACTAGTTCCCTACAAAACTCAAGTATTTCCTTTAGCTTCTTGCCCAACTTATTTTCTTAGCCATCTCATCGTGTACTTAGCACCTCTTTTGAGGGTTGAGCGATCCTGACTTAGCTATTGCGAGGGAAAGAATAGCCAAAGCCGCACGTGACGTCGTTAGTTGGAACGAGTCCGTGACAGTTGGTCCACATCAAGGTTAGTAGAAAATAATGAATTATTTTGCAGACTGAACAACTCCATTGTTGGTCCTGATATGGTGGAAAAGTCTAGAGGTGGGGTGGTGAATAGACTTTTCTAACAATTTAAAATATTACTCCCTCCGTCCCATTTTATGTGTCTGGTTCTTTTAACGATGCTTGATTGGAGTTATTTTTAATTCAATTTTTCATAATGTTAAGTTTAATATTAATATGCAAAATTTATATATTTAGAAACTACACAAACAATTAAAAAATAATAAAGAAAATAAATAAAGAATAAAGAGTTGGTTTGAGTAAGTAGGACAAATAAAATGGGACACAAGGAGTATAACACTAGAACAAATATATTTCAAGTGAATAAATTCAAATTGATATGCACAACGGAAATAATATAGTATGGTAGAATGCTATAAATTAGTTTACGAAAATATGAAGAGATAATTCACATACAACACGCAAGAAAATCTAGAAATAATTCAAATAATAAGTGTATGAAATATGGTGTACATGCATATATGAGAATATGCAAACTCAAACAAATTATTTTACACCGTATCAAATGAGTTTCTAGATAATTAGCAAGATAGTAAAGGATAAGTTAGATGATGAATATATCTTGCATGCATGTGATTTCACACAAACCTAAATGATATAAGATAAGATAAATATATGATGATAGTAAATGGGTTAACTTCAAATAAGTTTTGCAAAAATAAAAGTATTGCATGTAAAGTATCTGATAGAGATTTATAGTGGTTCAAATGTGGTGTAATTCCTCTAGTCTACTCTTCTACTCTACTCTTCTCATTCACCCAATACAAATATTAATTCTCCAAGTGGTACCCAAACACTTCACCGAGTGTTTCGCACAAGGCTACACTCATCCGAGCACTCATCCGAGCACTCATCCGAGTATTTTGCACAAAGAAATATTTTCACAAGCTTCTTGCTACTCTCCCTTCTTTCTACACTCAGTAGAGATTTTGTTTACAAAGAAAATAATTTTCTCTCTCAGACTTGATTCTTTCGAATTTTAGCTCAAGAGTTGCACTTTTCTAACTTTTCATAATACCTATTTCGTAATCGTAGGTAGTGCTTATCCGTATATCCCTTGTCTTCAAGTATGCTTAGGCTTTTATAACTTAAAAAAGTTATTTGCTTGTTATAAAAATTCAAATTTTGAACGTTCACTTGATTTGATAGCTCATACTAGCTTGATTTACAACATTTAATGTCCTTGGTAGTCTTTGTAAGATGAATTTGAATTTTTGTTGCTTATCTCTTCAAAAGTTTTTTAGCAATCTGACAAGAATGTACGTTGTGTAACTTGTAGCCTCCAATTTTGACTTTCTTGCACATTCTAGTAGTGTCAATATTTGACTTATTCACAATTTTATAAGACAAATCAAATATTTCTTTCAAATAATTCACCCTAGTGATTCTTGCTTGAGCTTAAATAATTCCACACACAAAAAAAAAAAATCATTTCGCAATTTAAAATCAGCTCCAAGTAGAAAATATTTGATTTTGCTCCTTTGAATTTCTTCTCGCAATTTAGAAGCCGTGTTATTGGATTGAGGTCATCCTCATCCTAATGTTCTTTTCAATTTTGGAAAGTCAGCTTCATCTCCTTCAATTAATTGTAGTCGTCGTCATCTTCTCGAATTTTGCAACGTCAATCTCATCCTCTCGATTTTAATGTCACCATCTTCAAAATGATTCGAGAATCAAAATGATTCGAGAATCATCATCTTCTTGATTAATTGAATTCATCGTGATTGCAATTAATCGAAGTCATCTTGATCAATGTGATTTTGCTCAAGGTCATCCTGATTTGAAATATCAACTTCTTCCTTAAAATTGATTTATGAGAGAACTCATTCTATGTTGACTTTTTCAATTTTGACTTTGTACTAGTCATCTTCTTCATCTTCCTTGATAAATTAATTCTTCACCAAAAGCATTAATTTGAGGTTTGGTCCCGTGACCTTGGCTTCCAGAATTATTTTCCTAAGTCAAGCCTAGTTAAAATTGTGAAAATGCTATGGAAAATACAAGTGTATAAATTTATTTTATACTTGTAAATTGTTTGCTTCCACTAAATAAGAAAAGAATAAGTGGACGATGGTTCAGCACTGTAGCAATCCTCGGAGCGAAGGTCACGGGTTCAAGCCTTAGATTAATTCTTATTCTTTTTGAGGAATTAATTTGTCAAGGAGGTGGATGAGGCCGACTAATTCAAGTCAAAATCCATGAAATCAACCAGGAATAAGTTCTATCACAAATCAATTTTAAGGAAGAAGTTGATGCCAAAGACCTTATGATCAAGCGGCATGAAGTGACTTTCCTTGACTACTTAAGGATGAAAAAAAAAAAAAAAAAAGGAAGCCTCAATTAAATTGCGAAAAGGTCATGGATTTTTTTCGATAGAATTATTTAACGCTCAAGCAAGAATCAACAGTTTGAAATTGATGTAAGAAAGTCAAGATTGGTGGTTACAAGTTACAAGATATATACTTGTCAGAATCTAGAATACTTTAGATAAGGAAGCAAAATTCAAAATTATCTGGCAAAGGCTACCAAAGTCATTAAATGTTGCAGATAAAGTGGATGGAAGATGTGAAAAATCTACAACGGGCAAATAATTTTTTCAAACTATAAATGCCCAAGCAGACTTGAAGAAAACTATTGACAACTTGCACATCGAACCAGTGATGATTGGAATTACGAAAGCAAGAAAGATTAAGTTTAGAAAGTGCAAGTATTTAGCTAAACACAATAGAATTCAAGTCTGAGAGAGAAATATTATTTTCTTTGTCAACAATATCTCTATTGAGTGTAGAAAGATGGAGAGTAGCAATGAGCTTGCATTGTGAAAACCTTAGTGAGTGTATCTTCGTGCGAGACACTTAATTGGTGTAAGGGTATAGCTTTGTGCGAGATACTCGGAGTTGAGTGTAGCTTTGTGTGAGATACTTGGGGAGTGACATGAGAAGAGTGGATCAGGAGGATTACACCACTATATTAAGCTAAGTCGTTTACTATTTTATCTTTATCTATCTAGACTTTATCATCTAGATTCACGTGAAATCACATGTGCATGCAAGATAGAATTCTTATATGACTTATACTATATCATCTTTCTTGTTTTTCTTTTTTTTTTTTGTTGTTTTTTACTATATCATCTTTCTAATTATCTAGAAACTCATATTGATTGAATTTATTTATTTGGGTTTGCTTGTTGCCACGTATACATGTAAACCAAAATTCATATACTTAATTATTATTTAAGCTATTTCAAGTAACTCCTACGTATTGCATGTAAATTATCTCTTCATATTTACGTGGTTTAATTTATAGCACTTTACCATATCTATTTTCCGTTGTGCACTCTATGTTGCTTAGATTGATTAATCTTGTTACCTAGAGTTGAATTTACCAAAGTTTTTAAATTGTTGAAAAGTCTATACCCTCCCCCCCCCCCCCCCCCCCTTTTTCTAGACTTTTCCACTCTATCAAGACCAACACTTTTTTTTTTTTTGGAAAGGAAAATGCGAAATTTCATTAAATCAAATGAGCAATACACGAAGGAATATTAGAAAACCAACAAGAAGGTCCAAATTGTGAATGAGTCGCTCTAGCTAACACATGAGCATACTTATTCTCTGATCTAGTAATAAACCGACTTGTTTTTTCCCTTCATTACTCTTATACTTCTTATGTAAACTCTTTTTATTATTATCCTCATCATTATTCTTTATCTTCTTTTAGTTCATTCCTTATTGTTATCTACTCATCATTCTTCATTTCACCCCTCTTTTTCTTTCTCCTGCCTAGTTTCCATTTCATTCTTCTTTATCTACTACTCTTTCTTCTTATCCTCTTTCTCTTTTTCTTTTGCATTACTCTATCCTTTTTCTCTCCTTTTTTTTCCTATTTTTTATTTTCTTTTTCCCCTTCTAATTTTCTTTTTTCACCTTTTTCCCTTTTATATATTTTTAGTTATTATCCTCACCTTTCCTTTTCATTCTCCAAATTCTTTTATTCTTATCCTCTTCACATTTTTTTTTCTCTTCCCCTTCATTCTCATTTTATCTCTTATTCGTCTTTTTATTTTTCTGCTTTATATCCCTTTTCCTTGTCTTTTTTATTTTTCTTCATCATCTCTTTTTTTCGTTGTCTTTTACTTCAAATTTTTCCTTCTTCTTTTCGTTCTCATATACATTATGTTTTTTCTTTTTATTCTACATCATCGTCTCTTCTTATTTTTCTTCTTCTTCTTTCACATCTTCCTTTTCGTTTCTCTTCTTTCTTTCATTTCTTTTTCCCTTCATGTTCTCCATCCTTTCCTACTCACTCTCATTCCCACCCCTTGTTTTTTCTTTGTTGACCTTCCCTCTATAATATATAAATTTTTTATCATCTCTTTTCCTTTTTATTGTCCAAACTCTCTTACTTCTCACTCTCTTGTATTTTTTATTACTTTTCTTCTTCCTTCTCCTTCTCTTATCCTCCTTTGATTTTCTCTCCCTTTTCCTCATATACCTTCTTCTTTTCTTCTCCTTATTCTTTTCATTAAAGTGTATGTTCATCTTTCTCTCCATTTTGATCTGCATTCTTCATTTATCCATATTTTTTTCATTTTCTCTTTTTACCTTGTTATTTGTCCTATTTTTCTTCTTGCTCTTTTTTCTCATTTTTTAATCTACTGCTACTCTCTATTTCATCTCCTTCTTGTCCTCATATTTATTCTCTC
>CP025647.1:8136866-8154254 GCA_003576665.1 Ipomoea trifida | reverse complement strand
ACTTTCTCTCACTTTTTTTTCTTTTTTTTTTCCTTCTTTTTTCTTTATGTTCTCTATCCTTTCCTAAAATAATTCCCATACTTTTTCCCTTCATTTCGTGAATTCTTTCTTGGTATTGAAATTGTGCCTGTGGATGGGGTTTTGTTCTTTCTCAACGTAGGTACATAAATGATATTCTGAAACGGGTTGCTATGACTGAGTGCAAACTGGGTCTGTGTCGCCTGCTGAACTTTTTTATGATCGCACGAGGTATTATGATCGCACGAGGTATCGTTGTCTGGTTGGCGCTTTGTAGTATTTGACTGTCACTAGGCCATATTTGTCCTTTGTTATTAATCAGCTCTGCCAATTTATGCATTCACCTACTGTTGAGCATTGGGGGCTGCTCAAATGTGTATCGCGGTATGTAAAGGGCATGACGCATCACTATGGGCTATGGCTGACTTCTTCGTCATCCATGGAGCTACATGCATTCTCAAATTCTGACTGGGCTAGCTATTTTATCGATAAGAATCCACTGGTGGCTTTGCGGTTTATTTTGGTTTGTATTTGGTTTCATGGGTTTGCCAGAAAGACCATTGCAGATGTTTCTGTTGAGGTTACTTGGATCGTGTCTTTGTTGCGTAAAATTGGGTTTCCTCCTAGTCATGTTCCTCATTTGTGGTGTGAGTATCTTTGTGCTAATCCTGTCTTCCACGCCTCTGGAGAACTTCAGGTTAATTTCATATCTACAAAAGAACAGGTTGTTGCAAACATATTTACCAAACCGCTACCGGCTCCATAATTCGAGTTTTTGCATGACCAACTCAACGTTGTGTCCCTATAACTTCAGGTTAATTTCATATCTACAAAAGGACAGGTTGTTGCACACATATTTACCAAACCGCTATCGGCTCCATAGTTCGAGTTTTTGCATGACAAGCTCAACGTTGTGTCCCTATAACCTTGTGCTTGAGGAGATGTATTAAGACTCTAGGAGTTACACTTCTATTATATCTCTTGTAATTATTGTTTATATACTTCTCATGTACATACGCTAATCATTAATACAAACACTGAGTTTCCCAATCTCATCATGAGTAACAATAAGCAATGAACTAAAAGAATATAAAGAAGATGATGATGATAATAATAAAAAGGAAGACTTATAAGAATTATGAGAGTAATGAAGGGAAAACAAGTATGGGAATTATTTTAGGAAAGGATGAGAAAATGAGAAGAATATAAGAAAGAGAAGAAGAAGAAGAAGAAAATTAAGATAAGAAAAAGGGGGTATAATAAGAAAGAGAATGAATATGAGGACATGAAAGACAAAAAAAAAAAAAATACCAATAGATTTTTTTTTTTTTTAAACGAGGAGAAAAAGCAAGAAAAAAGAGAAGATGAAGAAATATGGAAAATGAAGAATGCGAGTCAAAATGAAGAGAAAGATAAAAATTACACCTCAATGGAGAAAATAAAGGGAAGAAAAAAAAGAAGGTGGATAAGGATAGAAAGTGAAAGGACAAAGATAAAATGAGAAAGAAAGGAAAGATACACAAAAAGATGAGAGAGTAAGAAGATGAGTTTGGAGAATACGAAGAAAAAGAAAGGGAGAAGAATAAAAAGAAAAACGAAATGAAGAATAAAAAGAAAACGAAATGAAGAAAAGAAGAAGATGAGAGAGAGAGAGAGAGAAGGTCAACAAAGAAAAAACAAAAAGGGATTGGGAATGAAAGTGATTAAGAATGAGAGAATGAAGGAAAAAGAATGAAAGAAAGAGAGAAACAGATAAGGGAGATGGGAAATAGAAGAAGAAAATTAAGGGAAAAAAAATAGAAAGAATAAAAAGAAAGGACATGATGAATATTAGAACGAAAAGGAAAAGAAAAGAAAAGTAGAGTAGTAGATTAAGAAATGAGGAGAAAGGCAAAAAGAGGAAGAATGAAAAATTTGGAATAAAAGACAACCAACAAAAGAGACTATGAAGAAAAAGGAATGAGGGTCAAAATAAAGAGAAAAATAGACATGCACAAATGAGAAGGGAAATTAGATAAGCAATAAAAAGAAGATGTTTAACAGTAAGGAATAAACTAAAGAAAGATAAAGATAAGCAATAAAAAGAAGATGTTTAACAGTAAGGAATAAACTAAAGAAAGATAAAGAAGGATGATAAGGATAATAATAAAAAAAGAGAAAATTACAAATATGACGGTAAAAAAAAAATATGAGAATTATTTTAGGAAAGGATGAAGAACATGAGGAAAAAAAAAAAGAAAAGAAGAAAAAGAGAGGAGAGAAAGAGTGGAAGTATAATAAGAAGAAAGACAATGAATATAAGTACATGAAGGAGAAGAAAAAGTAGCAATATAAATAAAAAACGAGGAGAAAGAGCAAGAAAAAAATAAGAAGAAAAGGACAAGAAAAAAAAAGAGAAGATGAAAAAATATAGAAAATGAAGAATGGAGTCAAAATGGAGACAAAGATAAACATTACACTTCAATGAATAAAGGGAAGAAAAAGAAGAGGGTGGATGAGGATATATAAGAGATCGAAAGTGAAAGGAAGTGAATAGGAATAAAGAGTGGTTAAGAAAGGATGGAGAACATGAAGGAAAAAGAATGAAAGAAAGAGAAAAACATATAAGGGAGATGGAAAATAGAAAAATAAAAAAAATGGATAGAATAAAAAGAAAGAATAACACTTCCGCCATGATAAAGATAAAATGACACAAATGAGAAGGGATGTAGATGAGAAAAAGGGTAGAAAGCAAAAAAAAAATAACAAGACGAATAAGATATGGAAGGAGAAGAAAGGGAAAGAGAAAGAAAAAGACGATGAGGATGAAAATTAAGAGAATTTGAAGAATGAGAAGAAAATGTGAGGATAGAAATTAAAGATATATAAGGGAAAAGGTGAAACAAATTAGAAGGGGAAAAGAAAAAGAAGAAAAAATAGGAGGAAAATAAGAAAGAGGAAGGATATAGAATAATGCAAAGAAAAAGAGAAAGAGGAGAATAAAAAATGATATCAGATAAAGAAAAATGAAGTGAAAGATAGGTAGGAGGAAGAAAAATAGTGGCGAAATGATGAAAAGAATGAGTAGACTAATAAGAGGAATGAACTAAACAAAAGAAGATAAAGAAGGATGATGAGGATAATAATAAAAAGAATAATAAGAATTATAAAAGTATTGAAGGAAAAAAAGTATGAGAATTATTTTAGGAATAAAAGGAGAACATGAATGAAAGAGAAGAAAAAAGAATGAATATAAGGACAAAAAGGAAAAGAATAATACCTCACACCATGATAAAAATAAAACAGCACAAATGAGAAAAGAATGTAGATGAGAAAAAGGGGTAGAAAGCAAAAAAAAAAAAAAAAAAAAAAAAAAAGACGAATAAGGAATGGAAGGAGAAAGAATGGGAAGATCAATAAAAAGACGAAAAGAATTTGAAGAATGAGAAGAAAAGGAGATAAAGACAAGAGATCGAGTTACTATTTTTCCCTTCATTACTCCCATTTTCTTCTAATGAGAAGGAGAGTAACGAAGGGAAAAGTAGTAGCAAGATAAGAAAAAGTATAAGAATTATTTTAGGAACGAATGGAGAACATGAAGGAAAGAGAAGAAAAAGAATGAATATGAGGACAAGTATAATACACACCATTATAAAAATAAACACGCACAAATGAGAAGGGAATGTAGATAAGGAAAATTGGTAAAAAGCAGAAAAATAACAAGACAAATAAAAGATGGAAGGAGAAAGAAGGGGAAGATTAATAAAAAAGATGATTAGAATTTGGAAAATAGGAAGGAAAAGAGAGGATCAAAATTAAAGATATATAAAAGAAGAAAAAAGAAAATAAGAAAAGATGAAAGATATAGAGAATAATGTGGAAGAAAGTTAGAAAGAGGAGAAAAAAGAGTAGATAAAGAAGAATAAAATTGTCAGATAGGTGGAGGAAAAAATAGGTGTGAAACGATGAAAATGAGTAGTAAATAACAATAAGGAATGAAGTAAAAAAGGATAAAAAAGAATGATGATGAGGATAATAATAAAAAGTGAAAATTATAAGAATTATCAATTATGCGAGTAGTGAAAGGATGAAAAACATGAAGAAAAAAGAAGAAAAAGAGAGGAAGATGAGAAAGAGAAGAAGAAGAAAAAAAAAAAAAGGAAGAAGAGAAAGAGAGGTATAATAAGAAGAAAGAAAATGAGTATGAGGACAAGAATATGAAAAAAGTGACCTTATTTGCTCATAAAAGTTCCCGTTTTTCTTGATCGATCTTTAATTTAAAATGTAAGCAAGAATAACATCTAATAGCAAGAGTCAACATGCTCAAACTTCTCTTCTAAGGAGAACCACTTTAGTGTTGATAGTTAGAATGTCGAAAACTAAAAATATGATAGGAAAATAACTTTTTATAATTTGACAAAATTGAATCTATTCCTTCAATATTTATCAAATTAGAGAACATAATGTACCAATTTCTTATGACGGTTATTATGACTGTCATGAAAGATTATTTCTTAATAATTTAAAAAATAAAATCTATCATGTAACAATGTTAGATGCTTAAAACTGTAAGGGATATGCTACACATTATAATTTAACAAAATTGAAGGAATATGTTCAATTTTGTCAAATTATATAGTATATCTCTTATAATTTTTAGCGTTTGGCATTGTTACGTTAACCATGAAAATGCCTTCTTAGTATTTAATATTAATAACAAAAAAAGAAAGAATTACCTTAAATGATGATGGCCTATGCATTACCATGAAATTCATGACAAATGTATGCTTTTGATATATGGAGCTTGTCACAATATATCAAATTCACAATTCAATGCATATAAAAATCACAGCTTATCAATTTACAAAGCCGAGAATGCAGCTTCAACAATGAATAATCAACTTATTATGAGTTTGAGTTGCATGAAATAAATAGGAAAAAAAACAATAAATAATCAACTACCATGTATTGAGTGTGTGTGCATGTGTGTGTGTGTGTATATATAATGCACAAAACCTACTTGTAGAGCAAGAGCCTTTTGTTCATCAAATTATGGTAAAATCTACTTGTAGAGCACGGATATTCATTAGGGACACCAATCTCTGAATAAGTTCATCAAAAGGTGATCTAGGGAAAAATGGAGAAAATAAACAGTGATTTACATTAGATGACTTAAATAACCAGAGATTATATTTTCCAATGAACTCAAACACTTACTTTAATGCCTCATACAATTCAAATATAACCTCACATTTAATCTCTCTTTCCTAACTTGCATAAGTTTTCACCAGTAAATGAAATTTCTATAAATAAGAAAAGCAAAAAATTTTGAAAAGGATTATTACCATGTACTGAAAACCCAAAAATTGAGTCCACAATTACATCATAGTCTTCAGATAGGTCAGCAGGTAGATCTTCCAATTTCCAAATGCAGGAATGGAATTGATAATGATTCAAGCTTATATATTACAAACAAAAGCTTGTAAATAAATAGTCCCAAGAAATCATGAGCCCTGAAACAAAAGCTTGTAAATAAGTAGTCCCAAGAAATCATGAGCCATGAATTTTCTTGAAATTAGAGCATCTAGCTAACACCCGAGTTACTAGAAGGGTGCTTGGGAATATACATAACTTGATTGTAAGTTGTAACACTATTAAAAAAAAAAGTTGAAGAGGAAAAATAAGATTAGTTTTGAGTAGAAGAAAATGACATGAGAAATAGAGAAACACCAAGAGAAAAATGAAAAGTAAAAAGAGAAAATAAAGAGATAATTAAAGAGAGGGAAACAAGAAACAAGAAGATGAAGATGAAAAGTAAAAATAAAAGGCAAAAACTTGTATGAGACCGTCTCACCGTGAGACGGGTCGGGTCGGGTCGGACCAAGATGCAAATGTAACACTTATATTGCACAAATGTCATACTTATATGCTCAAATGTAATACTAATTAGGAATAAAATTTTTGTTACTTATAAGGGTAAATGTAATACTTTTAAGGGAAAATACAATACTTTTACATTTTGATTTAAAAGTACTACTTTTTTCATAAAAAGTATTATATTTGCCCTTATAAGTATGGCACATTTGTCAACATTACTTATTATGAAAAATGTATTACTTTTTCTCTTATAAGTAACAAAAATTGTATTTTTGATTAGTGTTATATTTGAGTATATAAGTGTGAGATTCGCACATATAAGTATGACATTTGCATGGTGCTTTGACCCGACCCGACCCGTCTCACGAATAAAGATCCGTGAGACGGTCTCACACAAGTGTGACCCAAAATAAAATGAGGTTGAGTAGAAGAAAATGGCATGAGAAATAAAGAAAGACCAAGAGAAAAATTAAAAGTAGAAAGAGGTTCAAATAATTATTCTACTGCCTAACTCACAGTTAGGGACTAGCTAGATATTTTTTGGATGCCGATGGATTTGAGACTGGACGTTATGCTAAGCCCCCACCACCCCTTACATCCTACCCAAAAGGTTTATCAAATTAATTTTAAAAACATTATTTGGTAAAACCTTAGAAAGTTATAACAAAAAAGTTATATGCATTTTAAGATATGTTTTCTTGATCAATCTTTAATTTAAAATGTACACAGGAGCAACTTCCAATAGCAAGAGTCACCATGCACAAACTTCTCTACTAAGGAATCACTTTAGTGTTGATGGTAAGAATATCGAAAACTAAAAATATGATAGAAAAATATATTTTTATAATTTGACAAAATTGAACCCATTCCTTCAGTTTTTGTCAAATTAAAGAATATTATGTACCAATATCTTGTGATGGTCATGAAAGATTATTTCTTAAATTTTTAAGAAAAAATCTACCGTAAGGGATGTGATACATTCTATAATTTAACAAAATTGAAGGAATGGGTTCAATTTTCTCAAATTATATAATATATCACATCTCTTATAATTTTAGTGTTTGGCATTGTTACGATGACCATGAAAGTATCTTCCTAGTATTTAATATTAATAACAAAAAAAAGTTACCTTAAAGCCCAAGATGGACTTAAAACAACATAACCCTAGAACAAAGGCATGTTAGCAATTAAAAGGACTGAAATCCATTTATAAACTAAGAGAGTATTTGAAAATTTTGAATCATTTATAAACTAAAGAGAGTAATTCAAAATTTTGAAATCCTTTTCTAAACTAAAGAGGATAATTAAAAATTTTAAATCATTTTATAAACCCATCCATTCCATTATTGTTAAGATCATTGTAATCAACAAAAATCTATTACAACTATGGAAGTACATTAGTACCTGTGAAGCTGCACTGAGATCTGAACTCTTCTCAACCAAACTGTCAAGCTTCTCACCCCACGTTCTAGAACACTGTTAATTGTCTAGTGCTGAAAGCGAAAGAACAAGCACATTAATCATCGGTAATAGGTTCAGGGAGACTTACATAACATGAGAAAGTTGAAGTCATCTGCATTTATGAATCCAATAACAAACTAGCCTCAACTCCCAAATATGAGTCACTTAGATATAACCATGGAAACTAATATATAAAAAAAAAAAAAAAAATCTAGGTAATTTGATAAAGGTGCCACAACTCTGAAATAAGAAAGAAATGCCAACTCTGCTATGATTAAGGTTAAACAACTCAACAAGTATACTAATAATATAGGCATAGCAGACAATCAAATAAACAAGTGTGACAGATTGACGATTTCAAGATATTTATGAAAGCTTAAATTGCCTGGTAATATGGTTGAAATGATTATACTGATATAAAACTAATTGAGCCCCCAGAGCAAATACAGAAGTGCTAGCCAGTAGCCACACTTGCACACATCAAAAAGACAAACACCCAAACGGCCAAACATCAATTTTTGCCATGCACCTAGGCTAACAGCCAAGAGCTAACCCTAATAACATTGTGGAGTATCATAATAGCCACTTTCGGGAAGTTTCAAGTCAAAGTATCTTCAAGTAGTATTTTCAAATGTCCTGAAAGTATTATCATTTATCATTGGTTCTCCAATATGCATAAGAGATAGGAAGACCGAAGAAGACTCACTCCTATAGCTTCTCTAATGTGCAATATAACACAAAAACGCTATGGTATTAACTCATTCTTACAATTAAAAAGGCAAGGAGGTGGGAAGAGCTTCTTCCTTGTCATGCTGCAATATAAATTTTATCTGACAAAATAAAACTCAAATACCAAAAGCATTTCTAGTTGTTCTGTAACAAGGATTTCCTCTAATAACAATAACTGTGGCAATCAGAAAATAACACAATGTAACTAATGTCAGCCCTTCCTAGCATCACAGAGAACTGATAGGTTAACAGTTAGCTTGTAAGAAACCAACAGAAAGCATTACAGATCAACTAGGGACATAGATTGTAAATGAGAAAGAAAAAAGAAATTACAGCACATTACTTATAAGAAAAAATTTTGTTTCATCCAACTCCAGTTGAATTTTCAACAGCTTGTCAGCTTCCGCAGAATTCTGAAAGATTAAGAAAGGAAAGGAACTTAAGCTTACCAGCAACTGATCTAAATTAATCAAGCAAAGGGTTCAAGATGGAAATTAGTAAATTAGTTATCACTGATGACATTAATCTGGTAATAAGAAAAATGAACTAACTAGACACCTGAAATTTATTTAGAGCTGCAATAAATAAGGCCATTGTTGAGTACTATCAGATTAAGCAGATCTGCATGTGTCACAAAAATTTTTTGGTACTCATCCACGACCTATAAATATAAAAAGTGCACATAAAAATCTACACTTGATGAAATGAAACCTCTCTCACAAAAATTACAAAATCAGCAATAGAAAATATATTACCTGATTTTAGCAGTGAAAATGCACTTCAAACCCGGTAGGGATCATCCATAAAACCCAACGCACATAAGCCATTACGGTTATACGAATGCACCTTGTACTCTATTGCATTAAAAAAGTAAATGTTAGCTTTCTGTGAATCATGCGATATCATTCCGAAATACATTGATTTCATGGATCTGTTAACTTAAACCTTCAGAAAAGGGAAAAACAGATAAGGAATATATTCAGGCATTCAAATGTGGATTAAAAAAATAAACTAACAGACCCCCAATAATGAATACTGACATTGATCTATAGCCCTATAAGGTAAACACAACCCTATACAGTAATTTCAAAAACAGCCAATGGTAATTAATAGAGCAATCAAACATAGAATCTAGCACTATACAGTAAACACATTTAACATTTAGAGAAGCTCAAATTCATTAATCAGAGGGTGTAGGGGTGTTTACTTCATTCCTCTTTTTTCCATTTCCATTTTCCATTTCTCATTTTATTAAATACAATCATCCCATATAGGCATATAGCATTTGTTCATTTCTACAACAAGATGATGATGATGATGTAATAATAAAATAATAATAATAACAATAATAATGAATACAATAATAAAGAAAATAATAACAATAATAATGATAAAATGAAAATAAAATAATAAATAACAATAAATATAATAATAATAATAATAATAATAAAAATAAAATAAATATAATAATGATATTAATAAAATAATGAAATAATGATAATAATAATAAAATAAAGATAATAATAATAATAATAAAGATAATAGAAATAATGATAAATAATAATAAAGAAAATAATAATAATAATAATATAATAATAATAATAAATAATGATAATGATAAAGAAAAAATAATAATAAAATATGATAATAATAATAAAGATAATAAAGAAATAATGATAATGAATAATAAAGATAATAATAATAAATAATAAATGATAATGATAATAATAATAAATATAATAATAATAATAATGAAAAAATGAAATATTAATAATAATGAAATAATATAATAATAAGAAAATAATAATAATAAATAATAAAATATAATAATAAATATAATAATAGATAATAATAATAATAATAATAATAAAGATAATAGTAATAATATTAACAATAACAATAATATAATATCACAACAACAACAACAGAAGAAGAGGCGAATAGGCAATAAAAATTAAAATAATAATAGAAGAAGAAGGCAATGAAAAGTAGGGAAGAAGTGAGTCACCAAGCAGGTTTCAAACCTAGGACCTCCAGGTTAGCATAGAACTGTTCACCAATGTATTCCTATTTTCCATTCTCCACTTCTCCAATTCTCTATTTCTCCAGAAAATCCTTCATTTTTTCATTTTAGTAAATGATCCCTAAATCATAGAAGGTGATTTTCCTTAGCTTCCTTGTAGAACTTGTAAATGTCTTCTGCATAGGTGATTTTCCAAAACAGAATAAATTCATATCTAGTTGGCATGGATTGCCACCTATATTCTGTTTCTCATTTGTAAGTTGTTATTGTTGCAAACCAGACAAACAAATAACAATGGTTTCAAACCTCGCATATTAAAAGAGGCAAAAGCTGCAAGCTCAACTTGAGAATCTAAAATTTTAGAAGAGAGACTAGAACAATTGTAATAACTTATGAATCACAATACAATAATGCCGAGGTGTCTTTTTCATGATATATAAATCCAAAATTATCCGAAGCCATCTGTAATTCATGAAGAGGACTCCTACCTTTATTCATTAAGACGTAATGGCTGCCTATCCACAAGCAGCTAAATGGCTACATCCTAAAATCAAGTGAACTATGCAAAAAGTTGGAGCTAGTGCATCGATGATACAATATTGAGAGAGGCCTAGAAACTGGATGAAGTCAAACAAAATTTTCCACAAAAACTTCATCCATTAGAGGATTGCTAAAACCATTAATAATAATTTAGCCAAGTAGAACAGAAAAATCAAGCAAGATTTACCAGCTCTCTCTACTTCTATCCTTAGCTTCTTTCTCATACTTCTGGATTGTACGCTCATCTACTTGTCCACTAAGGAACAGTATCTGCCCTCAAAATAGTTGACTTCCCAGCATCTATAGGCATCACAAAAGAGGAAGGTAAAGAACTAATTACAAGTGACAAGAGAATGCCAAATATTAGCTTGTATCTTACAAGTTACAATTTACCTATATAATGATGGCCCTATGTATTACCATGAATTTCATAACAAATGTATGCTTTTGTTATATGGAGAGCTTGCCACAAGATATCAAATTCACAATTCAATGCATATAAAAATCACAGTTTATCAAATTTACAAAAGCAGAGAATACAGCTTCAACAATGAATAATCAACTACCACATATTGAAGTATATATAATATATACATATATATATGCACAACACCTACTTGTAGAGCAAGAGCCTTTTGTTCATCAATTTTGGTAAAATTTACTTGTAAAGCACGAAGATTCATTAGGAACACCAATCTCTGAATAAGTTCATCAAAAGGTGATTTAGAGGACACTGAAGAAAAATAAACAGTGATTTACATTAGATGACTTAAATAACTAGAGATTATATTTTCCAATGAACTCAAACATTTACTTTAATGCCTCATACAATTCAAGTATAACTTCAAATTTAATCTCTCATTCCTAACTTGCATAAATTTGCACCCAGTAAATGAAATTTCTATAAATAAGAAAAGCAAAAAAATTTGAAAAGGATTATTACCATGTAGTGAAAACCCAAAAATAGAGTCACAATTACAGCAAACTCATCAATAGGTCAGCAGGTAGATCTTCCAAATGCAGGAACGGAATTGATAGTGATTCAAGCTATATATTACAAACAAAAGCTTGTAAAGTCCTCCAAGTCCCAAGAAATCATGAACCCTGAAACAAAAGCTTGTAAATAAGTAGTCCTAAGAAATTATTAACCATGAATTTTCTTGAAAATTAGAGCATCTAGCTAATACCTGAGTTACCAGACTAGTATAAGGGTGCTTAGAAGTATATATAACTTGATTGTAAGTTGTAACACTAAAAAAAAAGTTGAAGAGGAGGAAAAGATATGTTTGAGTAGAAGAAAATGACATGAAATTATAAGAAATAGAGAAACAGCAAGAGAAAATGAAAAGTAAAAAGAGAAAATAAAGAGATAATTAAGAGAGCGAAACAAGAAACGAGAAGATGAAGACGAAAAGAAAAATAAGATGAGGTTGAGTAGAAGAAATGGCATGAGAAATAAAGAATGACCAAGAGAAAAATTAAAAGTAGAAAGAGAAAAGAGAAAATTAAAAAGATGGTAACAAGAAAAGAGAAATTGAAGACGAAAAATGAGATAATAGTGCGAGGAGAAGAAGATAGCATGAAAAGCGATAATGAAAAAGGGAGGAAACAAAAAAGGAGAAGTTGAAGAGGAAAAATAAGATAAGGTTGAGTAGAAGAAATGGCATGAGATAAAAAGAGAAAAGAGAGTTTGAAAAAGAGAGGGAAACAAGAAAGAATGAATTGAAGAGGAAAATAAGACAAGGTTCAGTAAAATAAATGACATGAAAAATGTTCAAATAATTATTCTACTGCCTAACTCACAGTTAGGGACTAGCTAGATATTTTTTGGATGCCTATGGATTTTAGATTGGGCGTTCTGCTAAGCCCCCCACCCCTTACATCCTACCCAAAAGGTTGATCCTAGAAATTAATTTTAAAAAACATTGTTTGGTAAAGCCTTAGAAAGTTAAAACAAAAAAATATATGCATTTGAAGATATGTTTTCTTGATCAAACTTTAATTTAAAATGTACGCAAGAGCAACATCCAATAGAAAGAATCACCATGCACAAACTTCTCTACTAGCGAACCACTTTAGTGTTGATGGTAAGAATGTCGAAAACTAAAAATATGATAAGAAAATATATTTTTTATAATTTGACAAAATTGAACTCATTCCTTCAATTTTGTCAAATTAAAGAATATAATGTACCAATTTCTGGTGACTATCTAAAAGATTATTTTTAATAATTTTTAAGAAAAAATCTATCATGTGAATCGTAGCAATGTTAGATGCTTAAATTATAAAGGATGTGATACATTCTATAATTTAACAAAATTGAAGGAATGAGTTCAATTTAATCAAATTATAAATATATCACACCTCTTATAATTTTTAGTGTTTGACATGTTATGACCATGGAAGTGCCTTCCTTTTTTTTTTGGTGGACGTGAAAGTGCCTTCCTAATATTTAATATTAATAAAAAAAAAAAGAGTTACCTTAAAGCCCAAAAGCCCAAGATTGAGTTGAAACAATGTAACCCTAGAACAAAGGCATGTTAACAATTAAAAAGACTTAAATCAATTTATTATAAACTAAAGAGAGTACTTCAAATTTTTGAAAATCCTTTTCTAAACTAAAGAGGATAATTAAAAAAATGTTAAAAATAATTTTATAAACTCAATTCCATTCCATTATTGTTTAAGATTATTGGTAATCAACAAAAATCTATTACAACTATGGAGTATAATTGAATGACATCAGTACCTGTGAAGCTGCCCTGAGATCTGAACTCTTCTCAACCAAACTGTCAAGCTTCTCACCCACGTTCTAGAACACTGTTAATTGTCTAGTGCTGAAAGCGAAAGAACTCATCGACAATAGGTTCAGGGAGACTTACAGCAGTTTGGTCCTGGCTAGTATAGCTCCAGATATAAACGTTTGAATCTTCGGAGATGGAGATGATGTGCTTCCCATCTGAAGTGAAGGTTGAAGGAACTTGACTTCCAGAATTTCGGCTGCCTGTAGGACGAGGAAAGAAGATCCATGATGATGGTCCTAATATAAGAAATGAAACCATGTCTTATCTGGGAAGCGATACTATACTCACCTTTGAATTTGCAGATAATGTTGGAGCCATGAAGTATTTAACTTGTGAATCAGCAGAAGTAACCATAATTTTGCTCACATCGTTCAGGCAAAACTAGAGAATGTGACAACAAATTTTGCTCAGTTCATAAAACCAATCACAGAAAAATAATAATAATTATGCGGGATACATATTGAATTATTACCTGAAATCCAGTTATTCTCTTTCGCGTTTGCAAGCTCACTTGAGAGCCCATCTCCAAACGATTACCTGAAAAAGGCAGGCAACAACTTAGCATCCGACTATAACTGCTCAATCCCAATGTTTAATCTATTCCTGTTTAAATATTACCACTAGAAAATCAATTTGTTCCGACACGGAGATGCCAAAGGAGTGAAGGGTATATGCACCTACTAAATCATAGAATATGCAATTGCCATCCATGGATCCCACTACGCCACCCTGCACCAGCAAAAAAGGTGCCGTTAAAATCCAAAACTATAGAAAGTTAAACCCTTCATTTCAAAAGAGAAAGACATTAATCAAACCTTTCCATCAGGGAAATAACACACAGCAGTCACGATTTCTTTAACATCAGTCCAATCAATCACTCGGCAACGCTGCACCTCCCAGAGACGTACTTTTCCGTCTATTGAACCGCTAATAAAATAGTGATCATCCACAGGATTGAATTCCACACAGGTGACTGCATAAAGAGTAAAACAATAAATACAAACAAACACACAGTTATTATGATGATTTATGTGTGAAGTAAATAGGCTCACCACAGTTATTATGCGGATAAACACCAAGGCATTGATCATGTCCTACTTGCCACAGACGAGCTGTTTTATCAACAGAGGACGACAGCAAATACTGCAGTGTGAACACTCCCATTCAAATTATTAGTACAGTTCTAGGCAACTTGACAAATAAAGCCAATAGCTATTAACAGAAACCAAAATATATAGAATTTTAATATTTCTGGCAGGATTTTAATTTGTTAAGCAGCATAAAGATCAAACTAACCCCATTTCCTGACCAGGAAAGGGCCAAAACTTCATCCACATGCCCATGGAATTCATGTACTGGTTGCTCTAGAATCCGGAATACTTTTGGTGGGAGGATGACACAAGCTGATTCTGACGATTTTCTCGATTTTTTCAGCTGGCCTATCTTCTCCTTATCAATGTCAAGCGAAGCCAATTTAGATAAATGGCTCAGTGAGAAGTACAAACAGGAAGGATCGACATCCTGACTGTTCAGATCCTTAGGAGCTTCGGCAGCAACCACCTTCCAAACACGCACAATTCCATCTTTTCCAGCACTTGCTAGATACTCACCATCGGGACTGAACTTCATTGTCAAGATTGAGCCTTTGTGAGCATGGAATTCTTGCGCGGTGTAAAGTGAGGACAATTCTTTCGAATGTTTTTTATATGCATATGCACTTATGAATCAAATAACAAACTAGCCTCAACTCCCTCAAGGTATATGAATCCAATAACAAACTAGCATCAACTCCCTCAAGGTATATGAGTCACTTAGATATAACCATGGAAACTATATATAAAAAAGGCAAGGGGGGGAGGAGCTTCTGCCTTCTCAAAATATGCTGCAATATAAATTTTATCTGACAAAATAAAACTCAAATACCAAAAGCATTTCTAGTTGTTCTGTAACAAGGATTTCCTCTAATAACAATAACTGTGGCATTCAGAAAATAACAATGTAACTAATGTCAGCCCTTCCTAGCATCACAGAGAATTGATAGGTTAACAGTTAGCTTGTAAGAAACCAACAGAAAGCATTACAGATCAACTAGGACATAGATTGTAAATGAGAAAGAAAATAAATTACAGCACATTACTTACAAGAAAAAATTTTGTTTCATCCAACTCCAGTTGAATTTTCAACAGCTTGTCAGCTTCCGCAGAATTCTGAAAGATTAAGAAAGGAAAGGAACTTAAGCTTATCAGCAACTGATCTAAATTAATCAAGCAAAGGGTTCAAGATGAAATTAGTTATCACTGATGACATTAATCTGGTAATAAGAAAAATGAACTAACTAGACACCTGAAATTTATTTAGAGCTGAATAAATAAGGCCATTGTTGAGTACTATCAGATTAAGCAGATCTGCATGTGTCACAAAAATTTTTTTGGTACTCATCCACGACCTATAAATATAAAAAGTGCACATAAAAATCTACACTTGATGAAATGAAACCTCTCTCACAAAAATTACAAAATCAGCAATAGAAAATATATACCTGATTTTAGCAGTGAAAATGCACTTACTGATCATCCATAAAACCCAACGCACATAAGCATTACGTTATATGAATGCACCTTGTACTCTATTGCATTAAGAAAGTAAATGTTAGCTTTGGTGGATCATGTGATATCATTTCGAAATACATTGATTTCATGCATTGTTAACTTAAGCCTTCAGAAAGAGAAAAACAAATAGAGGGATCACATATTTAGGCATTCAAATGTGGATTAAAAAAAATAAACTAGAGAGAATACCAACAGACCTCCCTAAAGAATATTGACATTGATCTAGCCCTATACGGTAAACAAAGCCCTATACAGTAATTTCAAAAACAGCAATGGTAATTAATAGAGCAATCAAACATAGAATCTAGCACTATAAAGTAAACACATCTAACATTTAGAGAAGCTAAATTCATTAATCAAATGCATAAATGACAGAAAGGTGATTTACCTCAGTTTCCTTGTAGAACTTTTTGAAAATCCTTGTAGAACTTGTAAATGTCTTCTGCATACTCCACAACTGTCAACTCATTGTACACATCTCCAGCATCAATATCTTCAATCTTCTCCTTTGGTAATTAATGTTCAGTCCACCACAAGCAGCCTATGCAAAAAACAATAGAAGTCCAAAGAAAACTCCAATCATTCAATCAACAGAAACGAAAGACTTTCATTCATTCAGAGAGATAGATCAGCAGAGAATGAGTCTCAATCAACCTTGCTTTGAGCAATAAGAGTTGCAGTATAAGTCTTTCTAGATGAACCTTCAGCTGCTGCCTTACTGCGGAGGCTGTTCTTTTCCTTCACCTTCTCTTTAGTGTCAGGGCTGATTACAATCACAGCTTCAGGCTTGATTGGCTTCACAGTAGCTCTCCTCTGAGAAGGAAGCTTTCTAGGCACCTCCATTTGCAGGAGCAACTCCATCCACATTCAGAGGACCAATATATTTCTGCAGAAATCAAGAGATTTAGAAAGGGAACTCAGATTACAGCAACAAAGCATGATGATGGTGTTTTTTTTTTTTTGGGGGGCAGGGGGGGGGGGGGGGGGGGGAGGCATGAACAATAATTAATAATGGGTCTAAGCATCATTTAACACTATTGAATAGGGAATTATAGCTCCAACCCTGTTCTTGTCAGCTGCTGCAGCTTGTGCATTAGCAGTAGTTGTGTACAAAAACCCCTTGTGAGGGGGCGAGACACCTGAGAAAGCGCTGCTTGCCTTCGCGCCTTGAAGGGTAACCATATTGCCAATATCCCCAAGCACCTGTGGTTCCTTCCCTCTGCCGCCATGTTCTATTGCTTTATTCCTCAGCAACGACTCATCAACAGCAAATCTGCAATTCATTACGTTAGGCAAGAAAACACCCAAAAATTAATATTTTCATCTCAATAACAATGTCTCTTATATA
>CP025647.1:8070628-8114162 GCA_003576665.1 Ipomoea trifida | reverse complement strand
CAGCATTGATGACCAACGTTCAGCTCCTCAGCATTGATGACAGACGTTCAGCTCCTCAGCATTCAACACCTCAGGTACTGGTGTCCAACGATCAACTCTTCATCAATGCTCCGTTACTGAGCTGAAGGAAATAAAAGGCCTCACAACCACATAGTGGGGGGGACTTCTGACACTTCTGACTCTTCTTACTAGACAACACTTGTACACTGAGCACTGCACTCAATATTGTACTCAATACCAAAACACTGTACTCAACGCTATTCAAATACTTGATAACACTCAATAATACTCAGATTACATACCCGGTAACACCATTATTACCGTCATTGGTGCTTTCATTGAGAGCTGGTGTCACCTCATCAAGCGGGTGTCACCTCATCAAGCTGGTATCACCTCATCAAGTGGCACTGCTCCTCACACAGCGTCACCTCATCAAGTGGCGTTGCTCGTCAAGTGCGTTTGCCTCCTCCTCTTGTGCACTCGCATCCGTCAACTCATCAAGTGGCACTGCTCCTCACACAGCGTCACCTCATCAAGTGGCGTTGCTCGTCAAGTGCGTTTGCCTCCTCCTCTTGTGCACTCGCATCCTCTACTGGTGCGTTCATCTCCTCAAGTGGCGTCACCTCCATGAGCAGTGCCACCACCTCAAGCTGGTATCACCTCATCAAGTGGCACTGCTCCTCACACAGCGTCACCTCATCAAGTGGCGTTGCTCGTCAAGTGCGTTTGCCTCCTCCTCTTGTGCACTCGCATCCGTCAACTCATCAAGTGGCACTGCTCCTCACACAGCGTCACCTCATCAAGTGGCGTTGCTCGTCAAGTGCGTTTGCCTCCTCCTCTTGTGCACTCGCATCCTCCACTGGTGCATCCGTCTCCTCAAGTGCGTCTATCGCCTCCATTGGTGCAGGTGGTGTCACCTCATCAAGTGGCGCTGCTCCTCAAGCAGCGTCACCTCACCAAGCGGGTGTCAACTCATCAAGCTGGTGTCACCTCGTCAAGTGGCGATGCTCCTCACGCAGCGTCACCTCATCAAGTGGTGTCACCTCCTCAAGAGGCATGACCTCCACGAACAGTGTCACCACCTCGAACAACGTCAACACCTCAAGTGGTGTCACCTCATCAAGTGGCGCTACTCCTCACGCAGCGTCACCTCATCAAGTGGTGTCACCTCCTCAAGTGGCGTCACCTCCACGAGCAGTGTCACCACCTCGAACAACGTTAACACCTCAAGTGGTGTCACCTCATCAAGTGGCACTACTCCTCACGCAGCGTCGCCTCATCAAGTGGTGTCACCTCCTCAAGTGGCGTCACCTCCACGAGCAGTGTCACTATCTCGAACAACGTCAACACCTCAAGTGGTGTCACCTCCACGAGCAGTGTCACCACCTCGGCCAACACTTGGTTTGAAGTCGACCACCTCATCAAGTGGCGCTGCTCCTCAAGCAGCGTCACCTCATCAAGTGCGCTGCTCCTCACGCAGCGTCACCTCATCAAGTGGTGACACCTCCTCAAGTGGCGTCACCTCCACGAGCAGTGTCACCACCTCGGCCAACACTTGGTTTGAAGTCGGCCACCTCATCAGGTGGCGCTGCACCTCAAGCAATTTTTGCCGAGGTCCTCACCTCGGCTAATTTTCACAGAGGTCATCACCTCGGCCATGGTCGAGGCCCCGTGCCTCGGCCATGGTCGAGGCCCCGTGCCTCGGCCACTGTGACCAAGGTCCCGCACCTCGGCCACAATGATAACAAATAAAATAACTCTATTCCCTTATGGCCGGCACGAGATCCGATCTCGCTAGCTACCTGACGGGAGAGTGTTTCTTGGGTCAAGCCAGATGCTTGATTTCAAAAACACCACACTCTAGTCCCTTAAGGCTGGCACGAAATCCGATTTCGCTAGCTACCTGACGGGAGAGCTGACCTTTGACCGAGCCTACGGATGGTCGAAGTGAACTCACGCAAAAACCCTAAGCAAAGTTAAAAAAAAAAAAAAAAAAGTCACCTCGGCCTCGGCCCAGCGCCGAGGTCCGGAGGTCATGACCTCGGCGCTGGCCGAGGTCACGACCCGAGCCTCGGCCCAGCGCCGAGGACGTGACCTCGGCGCTAGTCGAGGTCGTGACCTCGGCCACCGAGGTCTTGGACGTGACCTCGGCGCTGGCCGAGGTCGGGAGGTCATGAGCTCGGCGACCTCGGCCTCGGCCCAGCGCCGAGGTCGGGAGACCGAGGACGTGACCTCGGCGCTGGCCGAGGTCGTGACCCTGGCCTCGACCTAGCGCTGAGGTCGGGAGGTCATGACCTCGGCGCTGGCCGAGGTCACGACCCCGGCCTCGGCCCAGCGCCGAGGTCAAGAGGCCGAGGACGTGACCTTGGCGATGGCCGAGTTCGTGACCCCGGCCTCGGCCCAGCGCCGAGGTGGGGAGGTCATGACCTCGGCGCTGGCCGAGTTCGTGACCCCGGCCTCGGCCCAGCGTCGAGGTCGGGAGGTCATGACCTCGGCGACCTCGGCCTAGCGCCGAGGTCGGGAGGCCGAGGACGTGACCTCGGCGCTGGCCGAGGTCTTGACCCCGGCCTCAGCCCAACGCTGAGGTCGGGAGGTCATGACCTCGGCCACCGAGGTCCTGGACGTGACCTCGGCCATCGAGGTCACGCTTGTCGGGAGGTCATGACCTCGGCGACCTCGGCCTCGGCCCAGCGCCGAGGTCGGGAGGCCGAGGTCGTGACCCCGGCCTCGGCCGAGCGCCGAGGTCGGGAGGTCATGACCTCGGCGCTGGCCGACCTCGGCCACCGAGGTCCTGGACGTGACGTCGAGGTCACGCCTCGACACGGATGCCGAGGATGGAAAAAAAATCAATTTTTACGTTGGTCATTACTCCCAAACCACCTCAACCACTCTCGTTGGCTAGGGAGTGGGGGGACTGGTGACAGAGTAATCAGGCTAGCAGCATCCGACCCGGAACCACTAGCAGGACCCAGAGGCAAGACAGTTGTCGTTCAGACTACCCAAGACACCTCACTCCTCAGCATCAATGCGCAACGGTCCAACTCCTCAGCATTGATGACCAACGTTCAACTCCTCAGCATTGATGACCTTCAACTCCTCAACATTGATGCCCAACGTTCAACTCCTCAGCATTGATGCTCAACGGCTCCTCACCCCTGGGCATTAATGCTCCATTACTGAGCTGAAGGAAATAAAAGGCCTCACAACCACATAGTGGGGGGGACACTCTGTTTCTAACACACAACACTATGTACTCACTTACAATGGTACTCAACTATTATACTCGTTTATCAAATATACTCCGGTAACATTATTACCGTCAATTCAGTTAAACATGAGTGCACTTAAAACTCGCAAAAAATTACCAACTACCATGTAATGTAATAACACATCTGTTACAAATAAACCTGAAAGAGCACTGATTCAAAATGTCATTTAAGAGAATGATATTCACCTATCACACACCCCAGTGACCCCACATATGAGAAATGCAATGTTTTAATGCACACAACTTTTGATTTTACCAAAAATATTCTACTATCTCAATGCTACTAACTTTTGTTTTGGTTGTTTCCAGAATTCCGGACCCGATTCTGCTGCAAGCAGTAACAATTAAAGATCAGTTACGGAGTAATATATTGCACTGTTGCAAAAATCCCCGCCTAGGCCGCCTAGACACCAGCCTAGGCGCTAGGCGCTCCTAGACCGTGGCGAATTGCTCCCTAGGCGTCCGCCTAGGTGGCCGGCCGCCTAACGCCTAACTCAGCCGACCAAGTCGAGTTGGCGGCCGCCTAGGCCGAATTTGGTCGAGTTAACTCGAGCGAGTCGGCATTGTTAATTTTATTATTATATTTATATATATTTAAATTTATTTATTTATATAAATAAGAGAAGTAAGAGAGATATATATAATATATATAATATAATATATGACATACACCTACACACATGAATTAATTTTTTGTTTTTATAGGTCGCCGCCTAGAACCGCCTAGATACCGCCTAGGCGCCGCCTAGACCGCTTGGGCGCTAGGCGCTAGTCTACCGCCCGACTAGCGCCTACTGCAACCATTTATCCCTGGATGCATGTATTATATTAAATTACTAATGTAAGGCAAGAGAGATAAGAGTTTGCTCCTCATGTTCACATGTGCATCGAGGCAACGAATGCTGTAGATCCCAAATAATGAGCTTCTGATCCATGCTTCCAGTTGCAGCCCAAGGAGAGCTGCCAAGAGTGTCATTTCAAGTTTCACCAATCATATTGAAGTCTATATGATTACTACTATTAATATGAAAATAAGGCCATAATGCATACCCAAGCTATGCATAGAACAAAGTTCAAGATTCTTTGCCAATCATAGAGTGACATACTGACATTTATAAATTTATTTTTTTAAACAAAGTAGGCTTCTATGAAAAGAAATTAAGCAATCCTGCCTCATCATGTCAACTATTTAGTTCAACTAATGAGAAAGTATGGCTGTGTCTGGTCATGTTTAATCTACAGCTACTACTAATATTTATTGCAATTCAACCAATGAGAATGTATGGTTTTGTCTGGTCATGTTTAATCAATTACTACTACTAATATTTATTTTGAGGTGTTAAATCTTGTTTTTTCCTTTTCATTTATTAGACAAATGAGCAAAACATTCACAAAAGGCCTAGAGAGATAGAGAGCAATAGGGGTGTCAAGACTAGGCTGCACCTTGCTGAAAGTCCAATACATTCAATTGAATCTGAATGACCATTCAAAGAGCTGACAACCTGAGAAAAAAAAAAAAGGACGTATTAGTCATTCCATAACATGACTTCAAAAATCCTATTCATATGAATAAATCAAAATTGGAAGGGAATGAAGGTTCCAGTGGTGTTATCATGGTAGGACTCCTAACCTTCCCTGTCTTGATGTTCACAATGTGAGCAGAGCCGTATTTAGGGGGTGAATATAAAAAATTACACTCTATTTTTCAGTCTCTAGGTCATATGCATTATTGTGCTTACACAAATGAGCAGAACGGTCGTGTTGAACTTCAGTCACCGTCATACTGTGGAGACTGGTCTTGCCCTACTGGCTCACAGTTCGATTCCCTCTAAATATTGAGATTATGCCTTCGAAACTGTTGTTTACCTTATAAATCGGTTACCCTCTTCTGCGTTGAAATTTGATAGCCCGCATTCTAAGCTTTTTCAAGCTTCTCCTTCTTATTCGTTCCTTCGTGTTTTTGGGTGTGTGTTTTCCTTATCTACGTCCATATAATAAGCACAAGATGGACTATAGGTCTGCCCCGTGAGTGTTTCTTGGTTATCCTACGTCTTTTAGGGGGTATCTTTGTATAGACTTGAGTACGGGTAAGGTCTAGTCGTCATGTTTGCTTTGACGAGGGAGTTTCCCCTTTTGCTTCAGATGATTCTTTACAGGTCTCCAGTATGCCTTCTGGTGTTGATGGTGCTACCTTGGGGTGTTGGCCCAGTTACCCCGACTGATGGTCCGATCATCCTTCGTCTATTGTTGGCCCTTCTGACTCTGCTCCGGTGATTCCTGCTTTGTCTAGAAGGCGAAAGGTTGTAACTGTGCCCTTGCAGTGATCACATCCTATAATGTTCTGTCATATGACGCATGGTGATCACTAGTAATTGCAGGCTTTGGTGACTTCTACTATCTCTGCTGATCCAACTTGCTATTCTCAGTTGTTCGTCATCCCGAGCGGCGTGACGGCTATGCATCAAGAGTTTAATGCGCTTTTGCTGCATAATGAGACGTGGTGGTTACAGATGTTTCTACTATCTTTGTTGATCCCACTTAGTATTCTCAACGGTTCCTTATTCATGACTTGCTTGCTCGGTTGTTGTGTGTATTTAAAATCCGTGATTTGCGGTCGTCGTGAATTCTTTCTTGGTATTGAAATTGTGCCTGTGGATGGGGGTTTTGTTCTTTCTCAACGTAGGTACATAAATGATATTCTGAAACGGGTTGCTATGACTGAGTGCAAACTGGGTCAGTGTCGCCTACTGAACTTTTTTATGATCCCACGAGGTATCGTTGTCTGGTTGGCGCTTTGCAGTATTTGACTATCACTAGGCCATATTTGTCCTTTGTTGTTAATCAGCTCTGCCAATTTATGCATTCACCTACTGTTGAGCATTGGGGGCTGCTCAAATGTGTATCGCGGTATGTAAAGGGCATGACGCATCACTATGGGCTATGGCTGACTTCTTCGTCATCCATAGAGCTACATGCATTCTCAAATTCTGACTGGGCTAGCTATTTTATTGATAAGAATCCACTGGTGGCTTTGCGGTTTATTTTGGTTTGAATTTGGTTTCATGGGTTTGCTAGAAAGACCATTGCAGATGTTTCTGTTGAGGTTACTTGGATCGTGTCTTTGTTGCGTAAAATTGGGTTTCCTCCTAGTCATGTTCCTCATTTGTGGTGTGAGTATCTTTGTGCTAATCCTGTCTTCCACGCACAGACTAAGCATGTTGAGATCGATTTTCACTTTGTGCGTGACAAGGTGGCCTCTGGAGAACTTCAGGTTAATTTCTTATCTACAAAAGAACAGGTTGTTGCAAACATATTTACCAAACCGCTACCGGCTCCATAATTCGAGTTTTTGCATGACAAGCTCAACGTTGTGTCCCTATAACTTCAGGTTAATTTCATATCTACAAAAGAACAGGTTGTTGCACACATATTTACCAAACCGCTATCGGCTCCATAGTTCGAGTTTTTGCATGACAAGCTCAACGTTGTGTCCCTATAACCTTGTGCTTGAGGGGATGTATTAAGACTCTAGGAGTTACACTTCTATTATATCTCTTGTAATTATTGTTTATATACTTCTCATGTACATACGCTAATCATTAATACAAACATTGAGTTTCCCAATCTCATCATGAGTAACAATAAGGAATGAACTAAAAGAATATAAAGAAGATGATGATGATAATAATAAAAAGGAAGACTTATAAGAATTATGAGAGTAATGAAGGGAAAACAAGTATGGGAATTATTTTAGGAAAGGATGAGAAAATGAGAAGAATATAAGAAAGAGAAGAAGAATAAGAAAATTAAGATAAGAAAAATGGGGTATAATAAGAAAGAGAATGAATATGAGGACATGAAAGACAAAAAAAAAGAGTACCAATATTTTTTTTTTAAACGAGGAGAAAAAGCAAGAAAAAAGAGAAGATGAAGAAATATGAAAAATGAAGAATGCGAGTCAAAATGAAGAGAAAGATAAAAATTACACCTCAATGGAGAAAATAAAGGGAAGAAAAAAAAAAAGAAGGTGGATAATGATAGAAAGTGAAAGGACAAAGATAAAATGAGAAAGAAAGGGAAGATACACAAAAAGGCGAGAGAGTAAGAAGATGAGTTTGGAGAATACGAAGAAAAAGAAAGGGAGAAGAATAAAAAGAAAAAACGAAATGAAGAATAAAAAGAAAACGAAATGAAGAAAAGAAGAAGATGAGAGAGAGAGAAGGTCAACAAAGAAAAAACAAAAAGGGATTGGGAATGAAAGTTTTTATTATTATCCTCATCTTTCTTTCCTCTCTTTATACATTCATGTTCTTCATCCTTTCCTACTCACTCTCTTTCTTATCCCTTCTCATTTTTTTCTTTGTTGACATTCCATTTATACATATATAATCTTTAGGGAAAAATACCATTTTGTCCCTCAACTATTTCTCACAATCAAATATTGAACTCTACACCATGTTTTAGATTTTGATTGAACTCAATATATTATTGGTTCATATATTTTTAGTTATGTTATATCGTAATACAATTTTGGTCTAGAGATTGAATACTAAAATTTCACATATATTATACTTCAAAGTAAAATGTATATATATATACATTTCATTCATATGATCAAACAATATTGTAAATATTAGTTAAAAATATTAATATTATTTAAACTAAATTTTAGACGAACTTAATAGAAGGTTATTGGTTTGGATATATTTTTAGTTATGTTATATACAGATATATACGCTTACCGAGTGTAGGGTTAGGGCAACTATGAAGATGCAAGAAGAAGTTGAACCTAAGAAAATGGCTCTTAGGTAATGGTCCCTACTCCTTCGGGTTCTTTGGTTTAGTATGTAAACTCCGGACTATTTTGATTTAACTAGTATGTTACCCGTGTGACGCACGTACTAAAGATTTAAAATATTATAATTATGCTATGTTATTAAAAAATATTAATGTTATTAAATTTCATATATATATATATATATATAAAAAGGAAATATCAAATTTATTTATTTATAAAGTTTTATTATTTAATAATTATGTTGAACTTTTGAACTCACGGTCACTGGTGTGACCAAAATTTTCATCACCTAAATCAGCATCCACTTTACAAGAGTCTCTACCTGTTCAATTTCTTCTTCATATATAATACTAGTAAACGTAAATTCTTTTTACATTTTGTAAATAATAAACAATATAGAAAGATAAGTAAACTATTGTATATTGAGGGTATATTATCAAATGAAACTGTTTTTAAATTCAAAAGATATTGTAGATGTGTTGTAACGAAACTACAGTATATATAAAATGAAACTGAATAACAAGTATCGAATATTGAATGTATATTGTCAAATGAAACTATAGTTAAATTATAATGATACTTGTTTTCAAAAAAAATAAAAAATTATAATGATACTTTAGTTGTGATGTAATAAAACTACAATGTATATACAATAATATCATGTATCACATATACACATATTGAATATATATTGTCAAATGAAACTGTAATTGAATTATAATGATACTTTAGTGGAATTGTAATGAAACTACCGTATGTATATCAAGTCACACATATCTTAATGTATATTGTTATTCAATAATGAGTATAGTTACAATTCAACTACGATTTCATTGGTCAATATACACTCAAATATGTGTGACATGTTATTCAATTTCTTTTTATACACAGCTATGTGGATAATGGTACGTAAAAAACTATTGTATGCTTTAAAAGAATGTACTCTATGAGTTATAAAAATGTATATTTAGTAAGCTTTCAGCCGTTGATGAACTGACTATATGTGTTTAGATAATACTCCATAGATATTATAAGCTAGAATAATATACTTTATGTGTTAAAATATAAAAATAATGAACTTTTTTGGGTAAGATAATGTATTTTATTGGTTAGAATGATTTATTGTATGCTTTAGAATAATGTACTTTATGAATTATAACAATGTATATTACAGCAGTGGAGTTAAAGAAGAAGCATTAGAGAAGAAAATGCAAGTCGCTTAAAGAAAAATAATTTAACAACACCGTATTAAAAGATGACATCGTTTTAAATCGTGATCCATACCACAGTCCGCGCAATAACTTTCCGCAAATTTTACTATGGACCGTTGTCCACACTGGATTGTGGTCCATGTATCAAAACGACGTCGTTTTGATTAATGAAAAGAAACGACTAAAACGGCGTCGTTCTGCGCCATTAACTCTGTGTATAACATATTCAGTTTCATTTTATATACACTGCAGGTCTCTTTCACCATAACTACAATTCCTTTTCGATATAACTACAGTTTCATTCGACATTATATGCTTAAATTAGGACTGTCAAAGCGGACCGGCCCACTAGGCCCGCAGGCTATGATTACTACAACCCTAGCCCGCCCCAAGCGGTTTGACGGGCCCCGCAAACTTTTTAAAAATATAAATAAAAATTAAAAATTAAATATATATTATAATATAAAATATATATATATATATATATATATATATATTTTATATATTTTATATTATATATTATACATAGTTTATATATATTATATATTTTTTTTAAATAAGGGCTTGGCCCGTGGGCTAACCCGCGTGGGTTGCAGGTCAATTCTAGCCCGCCCCAAATGCGGGCCTATTTTTTCATGACCCTAACCCGCGCCCACGGTGGGGTGGGTGCAGGCCGACCCGCGGGCTTTGGCTCATTTTGACAGTACTAGCTCAAATATGTGAAACTGTTATTTAGTTTCCTTTCAACACAACTACAATTTATTATATAATACACTGCAGTTTTCTTTCAACACAACTACAATATCATCTCGATATAACTATAGTTTCATTGGACAATATACACTCAAATATATATTGTTATTCATTTTCATTTTATATACACTACAGTTTCATTTCAACACAACTACAATTTCATTTCATAATATAAAAACAAATGTGAAGCAATATCTTTTCATATGAACTGTAATTTCATTTACGGAGTTCCGTTAAGACTTGACGGCAATCATTTCTTTACTTAATCAAACGACGGCGTTTTGGGACCATGGTCCACCATACAGTGATTGATAACTTTAATTTCTTCTTCACTCCAGTTGTTATTCGGTGGACCATGGTCACAAAACGTCGCCGTTTCATTAAGTAAAAGAAAAACAGTTGCGGCGGAGCTCCGTAAAAGATACTATAATCTACAATTTATCTCAAAAGGTACTGCCTCACATTGTTTTTATATAATCAAATGAAACTATAGTTATATCGAAATGTAACTGTAGTTGTGTTGAAAGAAAACTGTAGTGTATCTAAAATGAAACTGAATAACAGTTTCACATTTTTGGGTGTATATTGTCCAATGAAACTGTAGTTATATCGAAATGATATTGTAGTTGTGCTGAAAGGAAACTGCAGTGTATTATAAAAGAAATTGTAGTTGTGTTGAAAGGAAACTGAATAACAGTTTCATATATTTGAGTATATAATATCGAAAAGGAACTACAGTTGTGTTGAAAAGTAACTGCAGTTTATATAAACTGAAAGTTAACGGCGCAGAATGAATGTCGTTTCAGTCGTCTGTTTTCATCAATCAAAATGACGTCGTTTTGATGCATGATCCACAATCTATTGTGGACCATAGTCTACAGTAAAATTTGCGTCTTCACTCCAATCACTACACTTTTGGGCCGCACCGAATAAACTTGGGCCGTACATCTTTCATTTCAGATCTGTTCCGCTATCTTATTCACTTTACCGATACGAAGTAGCAATGGCGGGAGTTCAAAAAACAAAAGCGTGTACTGAGTACTGATATACAACACTACTGTAGTCGCTACCGGCAGAGAGGAATTAACGAAATTGTACAAGAAAATGGCTAGAATATAAGGGAAAAACTTGAGAAATCGAAGAACAATGGCCGACCAAACCCTTGTTACCACTTCTTCCCCACCTCTCGAACTCGATTCTCTTCGCAGGTTTGTCTCTCAACACATATATGAACTTATGCGAATATTAATTTTAATTATTTCTTTGTTAACATTGAATTTTCGAACCATTACAGTCGAATCGGGGAGCTTAGAGATGTTCTAAAAAAGTCTGAGGCTGCTCCTGAAGTTTCCTCTACAGATTCGGAGAAATTACTAAATGATTGTGCTGTTCAGCTTGAGGTCTGTTATTCAGTATAGCATAAGTTCCACTCTCGAAACTCTTATATAGTATATTGTCTATATATGTGTATATTCGTAGATAAATATTTTTGTCTTCTCATATTCAACTGTATTTTCTTCTTTTCTTTCCTGAATTTATTTCACAGAGCAAAATAAATCAAATGTTATCCGATGCATCAGATTTAAACTTCTTAGCAGATCAAGATTTAGGTAAATGGCAGCCTTTTCAGCCTCTTATACAAGTCTGTCAGCGAAATTGTGCTTATTCATATTGATGTGGTGATTTGGTAATTCTAGATGAATTCGTCGGACATTTGAAAAAGGAGCTAAGCTCTGTGGAAGGTGAAAATGAAAAAATATCTGATGAAATAGAGGAACTTTCAAGAAGATATTTGGAAGGTGCTGCAGACAGTTTATGATTCAAACTTTATAATGCATATGTTATGATGATTTCCTTATCCAATAGCTTCTAATACTTCTGATATGATTTTATCATGCTTGTAGAATCTGGAAGATTTGATAGTGAGATAGAAGGCTTATGTTGTTCACTAGACCTTTTGGAATCACAGGTTTTTTTTTTTTTTTTTTTTGCTAATAAGCTAATTGTCTCTGTATATCTATATATCTAATTGCCATTTTGGAAGTGAAGACATTTCATGTATCCAAAATAAACGGGTGGATGAGAAACTTCAATCTGTACAAATTTTACAGTGCATGGAGGTGACAAATTTAAAGGCAAAAGGAAAAAAGTCCAATTTTGTTTAATCCAATATGCTCTATAGGGAATTAGGAAAATTGCCATATAGGGGCATATTACATATACTCCCTTATTCAGGCTATCACAAGGATGTCTCTTAGTAATGTAATGCAAACATTTAGGTATCTGAAGTATTTTCTTGCAGAACATAAATGTTTTATTGTTTTAAGGAAGAATTTTTGCAATGCCTCAGATTAAGGAGGCTATTCTTAGCAGTTGATAGATGTAAGATCTGGATGCAATATTGGAGTGCCTTTCTCAGATATAGGGACTGCTATCATTTGTTTGGGTCCTTTGGGATTCCATTAGGGCCTCCACAGCAGAAACCTTAGACAAGATGAAGTATTTCATCAAAATCTAAAATCTATTTTGACAAGTGGTGGCATTTCTAACCATCGTATTATTTTGAGTTAATTCTACTTTCTGTATTTCAACTATTGCATTTTTCTACTTTCAGTTCTCAAGTTTAAAATCATCCAAATTTGATCCTTGAATATTGAAATCATCCAAATAGTCAAGGGACTGAAATTGGGATTAACTCTATTATTTTTTAATTATCCATCTGTTGCTTGTTTTATATTTATTATCTAATGATAGTTTCTGTCACATTGACACATTGGTTCAGAAGCTTTTATTTGAATGCTTATTTTCTTTTCTAAATTTGTTGTCTTAGAGTATGAAGCTTAGGAATGGCCATGCAAGTTGCTCCAGAGGAGAAGATCAAGAGAACTTAATAAGTGCACCAGAAGAATCTAATTTTAAGGTTCACTTGACATCCGAGTTTGTGTTGCACATAGTGCTTTTTTGCTATTATTAATATAGGTGAACAGGAATAAGTGTTATCCATAAGAAATTTTTTGAACTTTAGAAAAATGCCAAGAGAGTACCTTAATTGGTTGGAGAGCACATGACATAAGAGAGATAGAATCAGCTCCATTGTAATAAGAATGCTCCTTCCTAATGAATTTGTGATTTTGTCTTGAAGATTTTAGACCTTAGCAATCAGCTTGAGAAGAGCAAGACAACTTTGAAGACACTGCAAGATCTTGAAGGTACTTTCAAGAGGTAATTGTTTAACAGTATATAAATGCTCTTATTGGATGTGCTTGCTTTTGCATGGTATTGTTTGTTCTAATTCTCCTTCTATTCAGGTTTGATGCTATTGAAAAAGTTGAGGATGTGCTGAGTGGTCTAAGAGTAATTGAATTTGATGGGAATCACATTAGGTTATCTCTAAGAACATACATCCCAGACTCTGAGAGCTTAGCATGCCAGGAGAAAGTTGATGATTCTTCTGGGTTATTAGAGCAAGACCATGAATTGTTAATAGAATTCATGGATGGTACAATGGAGCTCAAGCGGGCTGAGGTATGGATTTATCAAATGATGAAGAAATATAATAAACACTAGAATGATGTTTATCCTGGCTGATATGCTTCTTGGGTACATCTGATTGGGGATGGAACTTGAAAACTGGATTCATGCAGAGAGCCCCAGAAAGAGGGTTAACTTCCCCATTATCAATAACAACATAATGCTGGGAAAAGGTTCTAAAAAATTGTTAATATTTAAGAATTTCAGTTGCTGTTGCTAAAATTCTACTCTGTAGAAGAAACCAGTTCCAATTTAATTCTTTAAATGACTAGTGACTATGGGCAGTCATATACACTACAGGTATCTCAGAAGAGCTCACTCATTTCCTTCTGGAAATCCATTACTGGTGTATTGGTTTTTGATAGCATATTAAGATGTAGTATAGCTAAGACTGTCATTCAGCTAGTAAAGTAGTGAATGAAAGTGTAAATAATTTGGAGGTTTGTAATTGAAGATATTGATGGGGCACATCCTTAATAGCACATGAGGCCCACTTTTAATAGCAATTGTTTGCTTTTCTAATGGTGCCTTCATAGTTTTATTATCCTGATGACTAAACCTTTGCGACTCTACATGTGAGGAAGTATAGTCTCCATGTTGAGAAAAGAAACTCAAAATAGCAATATGCTTATAACCTCACATCAATGGTAACTTTGTGTTTTCTGTTAACCCAAATTGAGATAAAATGAATCTGGATTGAAACAGTTTTGGAACTTTTGTTCTCATAGTTGGAACTTTTTTCTTCCCCCAGGCCCCAACCTCACTAAGTGCCTCCGTAACAACTTCCTTCACTTGAAGTATAACAACCAGTTCTTCTCAATCCTCTTTATCTCCTGCAATTAAATGGATAGAATTAAGAACTAAAAGGATATAAATGAGCTGAATAGTAATGGGAATCTAAACTATGAGTTGAGTGTGCTTAAATGCACCATAGTTTCTTGTTATATTATATATATATTATATATATATATATATATATATATATATATATATATATATATATATATAATATTTGTTGTTCTAAATGCACATAAGAGTACAGCTGCACCAGGTTTCTCTAATTGTGAATTTGTGATGAATGCCTGGACTAATGTTCTTGAATTGCTAACAAATTGCAATTTCCTTTGCTCCGGTGCACTGATTTAGATTCTTATTCTCATTTTTCTAAAAATTATTTGTAAGTGGAATTTTTTATTCTCAATTATAACATGTAACTTCATTCTCATTGTTTGCAATCTGCTCAGATATTCCCCAATGATGTGTACATAAGTGAAATTATTGATGCTGCAAAATCCCTCAGGTCTGTCTCCCTTTCAATTATCATTCCACCATATTCCATCCTTTAAAAAAAATGTGTAGTATACAATTTATTATTTGTATATGTAGTTGTTTATAGCTTTTGGTATTTGCTGACAAGACCCTGTCAGTTCCTGTACAGTTTGAATGAACAAGTAGCACACGATTCTGGCTTGATTGTATTGAAATCAAACAGTGTATGGCTGGCATATTGTATTTTATGAGATACTAATTTGGAGAAAAATACTAATATGAGGTTCTCAGTATTTTTACCAAAATAATGGGAAACTTGACACTGAAGCTCAAGCTCCAATTTGAAACTCTTGAGATAAAGACGGGGCAGATTAGGAGCTGGAATAATTCTTCTGATGTTTTTGTTATGCGTTTATTATGTTGAGTTTAGATTAGACTCCTTTTTTACTTATCTAATTTTCAGTCGGACTGTTCTTGTACCACTGTGATAACTTAGTAACTAGTTCTCCTTGTTTGCTACTTATGCTATCTAGTTCATTATCCGTGATTACTACTTTTACCCTTGTGATAACTTAGTAACTGTTCTTCCAGGCAGCTTTATTCACCAATGCCAGTGCATGAGATCAGAGCTTATCTGGAATGGTTTGTTAGAAGAGTACAAGATCGAATTGTTCTATGCAAATTAAGGCAGATTCTGGTGAAAAGTGCCAACAAGTCAAGGTCACTCATTTCTTGATACTCAATTTTGTTGGTCAATGTTACTAGTCTTTTTCCATAGTTGTATAGATCCTTGATACACATGAGCATTTTACAGTTTTGAGGTGTATGGGGACCGTGGCAGAGATCTAAGTTTAGCATGCACCAGAGTAGGTCTTACTTTGCAAGAGAACCTTTATTCTAAAAATAAGTGTGGGCCTGCTACTTGCAGGAACATATACTGTTGAACAATATGGGACAACAATGTCCTTGTATAGGCAGCAGCAACCTATAATTGAATGGTGATTTTGGACTGGTTTTTAGAATGAATTAATGCATTGCAAATGACATAGTTGTAATGTTTATAGACACTTGAAAAAAATTATTAGAAAGATGACAATCTTGGTTAGTTTTTGGAGTGGGCTGTTGCCTTTAGATAAAGACATCAACTTCAGTTTTGGTTGTACAGAGCATTAATCTTTCTGAAGAAGGAACGGGATTACAAGTTCATGGAACTAGGAGTTACAAAGACAGCAACTTCGTATTCCAATTTAATAGCTTTTAGGCATATTAAACTGGAATAAGCCTAATAATATTTTTCCTCTTCTTTATGTTGGATCAATATTGATAGCCAGATAAATCATATCATTTGAATACTTGACAATTTTTTGTCTTGAAGGATGTGTGTTAGTGCTCCTTGTACTTAAGTAATCTCTATATCTTTGTTCTTTGTAAATGCAGGCACTCATTTGAATACTTGGACAGAGACGAGATAATTGTAGCTCACTTGGTTGGTGGAATAGATGCTTTCATAAAGGTGCCTCAAGGATGGCCAATATACATAGCTGCATTAAACCTTATATCACTAAAGAGTTCAAGCCAGTACTTAAAAGAAATCTCCTTGAGCGTTCTCTGCAAAGTTGTGGTGAGTTGTTTCCTTATATAGACTATAGTTCTGGTTTTTATTATGATTGCACTGGTTTAGTAGTTTTAGGCACAAAACTGCACATGGATCTTGTATTTAGTTAGTGACTTCACTCTCAAATTTTATAGCTACGTTCCAAAAGAATTACTCTGTAATAAGTCTGTATATCATTTCTTTTCCCCTTTTAAGTTGCAGTGGTTAACATTATGGTCAGTGTTATTCTTTGCTGTCTTCTATGCTATGTACCTTTGGTATCTAGTCGAACTTAGTTGCCATTTTTAAGTTGCTTGGCTAATTTGAGCAATATTAGAAAATCGAGGTTGTCTGGAAAATAAAAAAGAGAAAAATATCATCTAAACTAAATGGTAACTGGAGCTGCTCCCTTTCAATTTCTACAATATGCTGGCATAATAGAGAATGCTTTTCCTTTAGATTTTTGTTGCTATGTTATGTAAACAACTTCACTGGTATTGAGAATATCTTGCAACGCAACATGTCAACGTGCAGTACTTGTTGGATACATTCATTAGTGAGTTATACTGTAATAATCATTTCAAGAAAAATTAAAGTATCAATGTTGCTCATATAAACCTGTATGCTCTTGTTTCAGGACATGGCGAACTCGTTGGATACACAGTCACGACAGTCTATCTCCGGCTTTATGGATAGAGTCGAAGAAATACTTATGCAACAAATTAGTGCAGATCAGCGACATGGAAAAAACTAGCTAGCACCGCCCTTTTCTTCGTGTTCAATGGTTGGCCATTAGCAGCTAATTGTTTGTCCGATATCAAACGCTCATTTTTACTGCTAACATGCTTGTCGCCAGGTACAAGAAGATATTTTTCCCTAAGCAATGCTAGTTTATCCATCAGAGATAGCATTTCTTGTGCATCATTGAAACTGCTTTAGGTATTGTGTAGTTGGATCCGTCACTCTGCTTAAGTGCTGGTATGACATGCCTTTGTTTATGGTATGTACACTCATTATGTTGTCTAATAAAACTTGTGACCTGGAAATGCAAGTCATGTTGCTTGGCTATACTAGCAAGACAATTGCCAACTTTATTCTTCTCTTTAAAAATTTGTTCAATCCCGACGCCCCCATTTCTTCATTCTCAAATTTATGTTACTTAAATGAGTGTTATATATTTTTATTTGGATCTCTGGAGAGTGATTTTAGAAAATATTTTGTAATTCATTTTGGTAATATTAAATTCTCAAGTAAAGTGAGATTTTTAAAACTGTAAAGTTGAAAATATGATACTCTGTAATATGAACCAATGCAACCTAAATGTAATGTGTTGTACATAACTTTCACCATTTCAATATTAACTTAGTCATGTGAATTTGACTTAACCACAATGTAAGTCTTGGATCTATTATACATCACTTAGTAGAGTTTGAATCCTTCATTGGGAGTACATTTTTGTCCTACTATTTAAGGGTTTTATGTGATTACTTGTAATTAAGTATATTGTTTAATTTTCATTGAGACTTAAACCACAATATTAATTGTTAAGGGCAAGGCTACCAACAAATGTATTGTAGCTATGATTTACAATATATGAATATTTTCGAAACTGACTATAACGAACTAAAATAATTCTTTGTAAAAAATATATGTACATAGAGAACTAAAATAATTCTTGTAAAAAATATATGTACATAGAGAGTCATTTCAGAGATCAAATAAGCTGGATCCATTTCCTGTAAAAGTAACAAATGAAACTGTGAAGATTGCAAGTATATGAATATTTCCTTTTGAAAAAAGATCAGTTACAAATACTAGCAAGTCTCTCTCTCATCTTTGGAGCACCAAATACCAAAGCATTAGCAATTCAAAAGAATGAAAAAACATATTACAAACTCATTAATTTACTTCAATTAACACATCTCCTTTCTACTTTCACTCATTTTGAATCTCTCATCAACAATGTATAGCATTCTGTAAACTGCCAAGTCCATATGAAATTCTGCACAATCAGTCCAAAAAAAACACAGAACACCAAATATATGCAAGAAAAACTCATTTTCACGTTATAGAAAATCAATATACAAGGTAAATAGGTATTAATTGCTCCTATAATCCGGCTAGTAGCTTCAGTTCCACACGAGTATACAAAGCAATGTCCAAATTATATATTTCAGTCCCATAATAAATTGAGGCTTTTAATTGAGATAGAACACATCATTCAATTTAGTATTCAATTTAGTATCAG
This sequence comes from Ipomoea trifida, assembly GCA_003576665.1. Lineage (NCBI taxonomy): Eukaryota > Viridiplantae > Streptophyta > Magnoliopsida > Solanales > Convolvulaceae > Ipomoea > Ipomoea trifida. Next base: position 8,095,490 of record CP025647.1, on the reverse strand, counting down.
AGTCAACCACATGCCAAAAGGTCAGCCTGCACACATGAGAGGATGTGTTGAGCATATATAATATATAAACATAAATGTGCAGTCCAACTATCACCTTAGACTTTTCGTTGAGATAGAGCACATATTTCAATTGGGATAAAAAGAAACTTACCCGAGCCACCCATATCAGAATTGAAATTGCTGTTGAGTGGATTAGAAAATTAATTAAATAGTTGGCAATGTTAAAGATACACTGCATAATACACAAACTGTCTACTCATCATAAAACAAAAATTAAATAAATCTCTCAAAATGTATAAGTCAGTTTAGACAATCAATATTTGATTTGTGCCTGCATAATCCAATTCCTTAATCAAGATGGTCTTAATTGATCATAATTTACTTAGTACTTAAGATATACTTAAACAATGCCAATGGAGGAAGAGCATAGAAGATATATTTTTAAAAGAAAATCTATAAACAAGGAATATGATATTATGTTGATAAACATTGCCAATTTCATTTCACAGATTGAATCCTTATGTACTGTGAGTACTCAATAAAAACCAGGAAGGACTTACAGAAAAGAGCAGGTAACTACATTAAATAGATTTTCACGTAATACATACTGACAAGAATCTTGTGAGGAATAAATGACCTTTGCGGCTTTGCTATTCATCCATCGACTATGAAGTGATCTTCTTGATTGTCTCCCTCGACCCTTGCATCACCGTGCACCATAGTGTTTTCGTGGTGCAAATTCTGCATCATTTGCGAAAGATAGTGACTGCTAGCTCCAGTATGATCAGAAAGCGTGGTTGGATGCCCGGTCCATTGGGAAAGAATACCGAGCAGCTGACTAGTAAGATTCTGCTGTTCGTGAAGTATCCTGGTCTGAATCTGGGTCATTTCCGCTCTGTGGTGATTTATCATTTCATCGATCCTCTTCTTCGAGTCCGATCTCCTCCTATTCGTTCTTTCCTCCCGTTCTCTCTCGAATATCAACTCTTCCTCTCTTCTCCGTCTTTCTCTTTCCTCGCTCTCTTTCTCCATTGCTTCCCATTCTTGAAGCCTCTGTCTCCGCAACTTCTCAATCGCTCTCTCTCTCTCCTGCCTCTCTCGTTCCTTTTCTTCCCATTTCCGTTCACGTTCTTGTTCCATTTCCATACGAAGATGCTCTCTTCTCTGCCTCTCCCGCTCTCTCTCAACCTCACGCTGCTCAAATCGAGTCTCCATGTCCCTTAACTGAGCTAACTGGCTGGCAAGAAAACCCCACGCCTTCTTCTCTAGCCCCTTCAATACCTTCCTTTTCTTCCTGGTATCGAACCCGGTTGGCTCGATATCTTCATAAACAAAACCATCATCCCCATCCTCTTTCATAGGGTTGTTACTCTTATTACTACCATTATAGTTCTCCTCGCCTTCTTCTCCATCGTAATCAAACCCCAATCCTATAGCCCCATTCTCGACCGCATCGATACCCCCTCCTCCAAAATCACCATCCCCGGAATGACTCAAATGCCCAAATTGCACGAGCTCTATCCCGTGACCACTCCCATCAAACCCCCCGCTATTCTCGTTCCTATCCCCCACAACCGCCATCGACTCACCACCACCGTTATACACGAGCACCACATCCCCGAACACCTCCTTGTACCTAAGGAAATTCGACCAATGCGTGAGCCCCTCCATCCAATCAAACTCCTCCACACCACCATCCCCTTCTTTCTTAATCTTCTGCTTTACGAGCGCATATTGGTGTCTCATATTTTGCACTTTAGTCGACACATCCTTCCAAGTCCATTGCCATGGAAATGCAATGGGATCACTCAAATTGTGCACAGAGTTCACATGTAAGGCAATGGGTTTATACTTCTTCTCCCTAGTTTTCATTTTAGCTAAAGTCCCATCACAAACCATCTCACCATACTTGTCAATCAGGGTTTTCTCCTCAACCTCAGTCCATTTCTTTCTTCTTGGCTGCGGCATCATCAACTATACCCCCAAATGTCCAACCACTAAATCAGCAACTTCTCTATTTGCTTAAATGCCCAAATTTCACATAAACAGCTTCATTTCAACAAAACCCAAAATTCCAATTCTTTATATAACACATAAATTCAGGATCTTGACCTCCATAAGATAGTATTAACAGGTAATAAGCAACTATATGTTCTGTACTTGCATGGGTATGCATACAGAAATCAAGAAAAAATTGGAAGAACTGACCTTTGAAGCAAGGAATTCGGATGACTAGGTTTGATTATGGTGTTGCGATGGGGACGAAGAGATCCGGGGAAGATTTTCTAGGGAAAATGATGGAAAGTAGAGAGAAATTCGAAGGGACTTGAAGGAGATTTTCTTGATTCTTTCGGGACAGAGATGGAAAATGTTAGACGAAATTCAGAGGTCGGCAATAATGGGGTTGTTTTTAGTACACTGATATTTTTATTTCATTTTATTTTTTTTAATAAGACGAGGGAACCTTGCTACTTATAGAGTGTGTACTAAATAATTATGTTTTGTAATTTTAGTTAATACAAAATTATAAGAAAATAAATCAGACATAAGTTGTACATAACTGATTAATTCAAACTAAAAATATTAATAAATCGTATAACCTCAAAACTTTGTGGTTATTGCACTGATCTGTTTCTTACAAAATTTATATCTAATATTTATTTTCTCACAAAAAAAACAACCCCATTTATTTCAATTCTTTAAAAAAATTATTCCCATCAAGACAAGTATTTTTAAAAAAATTTATATAGTATCACATCATTATTGAATATTTAAGTATTGATTTTACTAAAAAAAAAAATACCTCATGGCTCTTGCTCTATGAATTATTTTATATACAATCATAAGTATGAAATAGTTGGAATAACTCACGTATCATCTCTATTAATATAATATTTATAAATATTTTTTGTTTTAATTAAATTAATGCTAAACATTTTTATATTAATTTAAATATGATGCAGGTTAAATCTTTTGTAATAAAAATTCACGATCAATCAACTAAACTATTTTAACTTTCATTGACTTTTTCGCATAATATTGTAATGCATTACTCCATCCATTCCATTTTATGTGTCTGGTTTGGTTAAGGAAGCTTGACTGAAGTTATTTTTAATTAATTTTTTATAATATTAAGTTTAGTATTTGTATACAAAATTTATATATTTAGAAACTACACTGAAAGTACTATTAAAAAAAAAATCAAATTTAAAAATGAGTAAAAAATACTAAAGAAAATAAACAAAGAATAATGAGTTGGTTTGACCAATGAATAGTAAGTAGGAAGGATAAAATGAGACAGATGGAGTAATTATGTATAAGCATATACTATACACACACACATGCATTATAATGGGGGTGGGGGAGGGGGGCAACTGCCCCATTCCCATTCCCCCTCCCCCAGATCCACTCATGAGGATAATTGTATTATATCCTTAGCTTTAACCATTAAACTTGCTTGCATTTCACTTGTGTAGTAATTATTTGTAAATATTTGTTATCTTTCTTCTTCTTCGTCTTAAAAAGAGAGAGAGAAAAAATTGTCAAACGAGCCACTGAACTTTACACGAACAGTCAAGCCCTTAAACTTTCAAAAAGTGCAATTAAACATATAAATTGATGATTTTAGTGCATCCCACCCCATTAGCCGATTAACCTCCGGTAAAAGTCTCCGTGACAAATTGACAATAATCTTAATATTTCGCTCTCCACATAAGCATGGGTAAAAAAAAAACGAAAATCATAATTTAAAATAAGCCCTAATAATTTCACTTCACCCATTTTCTCTCTTGTCCTTCACATGTTTTTTATGCTCTAATCTTCTTCTTCTTCTTCTTCTTCTTCTTCTTTTCAGTTCACTGCTGTTGTGGTTGCTTCTTCTTCTTATTTCACATTCTTTGGAGAGTGGTTCACCATTCTCATCTCTCTCAGAGTCGAGACCAAATTTACAGTATGAGTCATCATTATATTGTAGTTATGGATTAAAATCACCACTGTGTATCACAAGAGAATGAGCAACAATTTTTTGAGTGTTAACGGTGGAAAGTACATGTATTGTACACATTTTAGATTTTAAAATGTTATGGTTTTAAATTTTTTTTTTCAACATCAGTTTGTGTTTAAACATTTATGATTTTTTTTGAATCCTTTATTTATCTATGAAGGTGGATGTGGATTTTTTTATCTGGAAAAATATGTTTGGAAATAAGACAAGGTTGAATCTAATTCGAATAAGAAGGTTGAATTATTGTTGAAAAATATGAAGTAAAAAATTATGGAAGAAATTCGATAATTACGAAATGATGTTGAGAAGGGTTTTCAAGCTGAAGTTGAAAGGAAACAAAAACAAAAACAATAACAAACAAAAAAAAAGGCAAAGAAACATTCTATAATTGGTTTTGTAATTGTTGTAGGAATAGTTATGTTTGTAAGTTTGCAGCAAATAGCAAAACCATATGGATCTATGATGACTTTGTTGTAATTTAATAATATATTGGTTTAGTTTATTTTTGCTCCCATATGGACGTATGTATCTAGTTAAGCTAAGTATTGGGTCATGAATGAAATTTGTTTTTGTTGCCATATGGATGTTGTAGTTTAAACCTACTTTAGTTCATTATCCAACAAGTAATGTACAAGAAGAAAGTGTCATCAAGTTCATTATCTCTATTAGTTCATTATCCAATAAGTAACATACATTGATTGAAGTAATATACAATAAGTAAACTTGAAGTAATTTGAGTTTTCAATTAGCATGAAAAAACATATACAATCTTTATTGAACGGATTCTTTTGACTCCAAAATTGATCGAAAATGCTTCATTTCTTTACTTTTCGTGAATAAATGTGCCTAAAAACATAAATCACACAAATAAGTCTCAATACACACATGATTTTGGACATTTTATGCTCAAATTGGGTCAAAGTATGGGGTAAAATATATTATAAAATCAGAGTACGTGATCATGCATCATTCAAATCTATAGGGAATCTTTTATCATTTAGACATTTCAAACTCCGTAACGTCCTGCCCAACCCCTCCCCCCAACTTTAGTAAAACCCTGGAGTCATCCCGTCATGGCGACTTATTTACTCCATTCGTCATTAAAATGTCCTCAAAATATGCCATCACTACCGGTTTCATACTATTCCCCCCAACCCAGTTTCATTTCTTATCTCTCAGCTTACCTAGCAAATTTTCCCTCTTCCTCCCAGACGTGTACTGATGGAAGAAACGCGTATTGGAATCCCTTTCCCTAAGCTAGTGTTACTTGGCCATTTGTCTCTAGTAGACATCTTCCTGGTTGTTTATGTCCTACAATTCCCCATCTAGCCGATTAAAGATCCTCAAAGAAGCCTCATCAGTTTGGCCCTTACTATTACGAAGCTCCTTGTTGATCTCATATCTCATCTTCCCAAACTTATGAAATCTATCACCTCCCCACCTAGCCAACCTCGTGCCATAGTGCTCAAGCCTACGCTACAACTCCAACCCACTTGTTTCCTCCCACACCTCTCACACCCCTCTTACAACAACCAAGCATTCTTGAACCTGAACGATTGTTTTTTCCCTCTCATTACATGCTCATAAATGTCTAGAAATAGCACTAAGTGATATGAATTACGGGTCTCAATGTTGAAAACCTTATAAGTACCAAAGACACTCATATCTAAGGGTCTTTACGGGGTCATTCTATGCTCAAATGCCATCCTTTGTGATTAATTTATGGTCGTAAGTGTTTAGATGTGCTAATGTGTTGCAAAGCTTTATCATATGTTGCACTTTAGTAGTCTTGACGTGTATTGAGCTTAAGGGAAGGTGTATGAACATAACCGGGAGCATTTCAAGGAAGAAGCACGAAGGGAAGCAGTCCACGAGCTGTCCACGCTCGTGGACTCATCGTAGATGCAGAACAGAAGGTTTCACGGCCAGGACCACGATTCGTGGATTGGACATGACTAGAGTAAGTGGCGCGATCCACGCTCGTGGATCGATTCGTGGACGGAGCTCATCGACGGAATTTGAAAGAAGTGCTTGGAGGGAAGGATATTTAATCTAGATCTAGATATTTTTAGAAGGACAACTTGGAGAACTAGATAATCTTAGATTCACTTTACTTTCTCTCTCTAACTTTAATCTTGTACTTTTGAAGATCTTCTTGGAGAAGGGGGCTTGACAACCTTTCTATTTCTTAAATTCACTTTGTAAGCTTTGAATCTACTTTCAATCAATTAGGTATTTTACTTTCTTACTTTAATTATTGCTTTACTTGCTTTTGATTTGATGAAATTAGGTATGATGTTGAATTCAATTGTTAGAATGAGTGGCTAGGTTATTAGGAATTGAATTGTGAATCTAGTGCATGATGCTAGTGTGAATTGTATTTCCAATTAGGTTTGTGCATTACAATTGATTGATGAAAGTTCATATTGTAGTGAGGGAACGAATCTAGGCAAGGTTTTGCTAGATTTATTCATTGTAGCTCCCAATTATAGGTGTTTTCTTGCTTTAAGTTCCGAAAGGCCTAAGTGAGAAATGAGGTGAAAATAACATGTTTGATAAAATGCCGCTTTGGTTAATGGTCACCTAAAAAGTGCTCCATGCCAAGAGAATGCTTAGTAGATTAATATGTGAAAGGTACTAGTAAAACCTCACTTGAATGTCATCATTGCAATGTACATAGCCTAAGTCTTCGACACTAGAAGCATCATGTATTAGATAACAATTCTATTCCTAAACTTTCCTTGCATTTGTCTTTGAATACTTACTTTGCTCTCTTGTTACTACAACATGCTCAATCTTGCACTTAGTGACATTGTACATGACATGTGTGATTTCTGTTCCTTAGTCTTAAAACTTATTAACTTCAAAATTTGTCATCCGTGAAAGAACTATATACTCGGGAGTGATCCAAATCTTTAACACACAAACACACATTTGTCAAAACCCTAGCCACCTCATGTTGTTACACTACTCCCCATCGGCCAGGACCCTATCAGGTCGTTTTTCAACGCAATGTGGATCCCCCTTCCCCATCCCAACGTAAATGGATAGTCCACCGTAGGTAAATGCTCAAGCCCACACTACTCTACTACTTCCCTAAACCCCCATAGCAAAGCTTCAGGTTGATCCTGGGACCCCTTTTTTTTATACTGATATGCACGGTCATTAAAGTATTAAAAAAATATAAATATATACAAACAAAATAAAAATACAAAAGAAATTAACAAAAAAAAGCGAGGGCAAAACATGAAAAAATAATTCATCCCTATTTTGTCATTGATGAATAGTACTGCACTATATTTGACTCAACACTATTCATCGACGATAAAATATATGCTTATTTACCGTTGATTGGAGCTCTTTTGCACCAAAATTTTACATCATAAGAGCATCCCTATCCGTAGTTAATACTGGGTTTATGTCAAAATTTATGCCACATGTCAAGTGAGAGAAGAGATGAGAGGAGGTGAAGAGTGAAGAGTTCTTCTGCAAATAAGGGTGCTTGGAATAGTGGAATTGCAGAAGGTGGAAAGACCAAACAACGCGCACAGCAGGCGCGCCTGACACCATACTTAATTTATTATTATTTTTTAAAATCATTTTTTTAATTTCTTTTCTTCCCTTCTCATTTTCTCTTTCCTAATCACATTTACAAAAACTCTTAAAAAACCGTGAAATATCTCCACTACTAAGAGCACCCTTATCAATGATTTTTTTTTTTTTTTTTTAAGGTTTTTGGAACAGTGATGGATGATGTGTAGGGAAGAGAAAGATGAGAGAGAAGAAGAAAGGTTCTTCTATAAAAACCAATTTTTGGGACAGTAAAGCATCTGAAAAATAGAGAGAAGGAGAAAGACGTAGCTTTTTCGTTTTCTTTAATCGTAAATAGAGAGAAGAACAAATTATCTTCGGTTTGACTCCTTTAATTGTAGCTTTTCGTTTTCTTTTTATTTTTTCACTTTTTCTATTTTTTTTTATCTCTTTCTTCTCTTATATTCTCTTTCGTAATTACACTTACAAAAACTTCTCAATACCCGTGAAATATCCTTACGTATAAGGATGCTTGGATGCTCTAATAACATTTTGGCGTGTGATTGGATTTGATAGGGGTCAAATGTATTTCTTCACGTGTTTCCAACAATCAACATGACAATAGCGTTATTACGAAATTGCCCTTAGAATAAACTTTGCTAGCTATCCATTCATTCATTAACTTGGCTCATTCACTCCTCGTTCCCCCGTTTTGGGTAATCTAACATTAGGGTTTGGGCATCGGCGAATTGCTTGTCCTTCATGGCGGATCGCAACAGCAATTCGGCGGCGGTGACGGCGGCGGCGAAGCCGATATGGGTGAAACATGCCGAGGAGGCCAAGTTGAAGAGTGAAGCCGAGAAAGCTGCCGCCGCGAAGGCTGCCTTCGAGGCTACTTTCAAAAACGTTGACCCCTCAACCGTAGCTGCTGCCGCAGCTTCGGATAGTGATGACGAGGAAGAGGAGGACGAAGAGAGGCTGGCCAAGAAGCCGATCGGCCCCTTGGACCCCAACAAGTGCACGGCGGCCGGCCCTGGCATCGCTGGCGGGACGGCCTGCGCTCCCTCAACGTTCACGGTTGTTACCAAGGACGCAGACGGTCGCAAATTGCTCCACGGTGGGGCGCAGGTTAAGGTTAAGGTTGCTCCTGGAGTGGGAGTTGGCGGCTCCGAGCAGGAGGGGATTGTCAAGGATATGAATGATGGGACGTATAGTGTGACCTATGTGGTTCCCAGCCGTGGAAATTATATGGTTTATGTGGAGTGCAATGGGAAGCCAATTATGGGTAGCCCATTCCCTGTTTTCTTCAGCACTGGTACTTTTCTTAACATTGTCTCTCATCATTAGCTTTAGATGCATATATGTTTAAGTACTTCTGAGCATATTGATGATGGTTATTTCTGAATCATGGATTTGTTAATGGTAAATTGTTTAGTACTGACAATGGGGGGTTTGAGCTTGAGTACTATTATACAACATTTAGAGAGCATTTTCAACTGGTTTCTATATTTAAAAATGTAAAATATAAGTTAGAGGTTAGTTTAATTTTACTTATGGGATGGAATGCAGTTGAAACCTTGATTTAATTTTTTTTTTCTTGATAAATATTGCTAGATTGCTAAATCTAAATGCTCCTTAATTGGCTTTATTGTTATGACACCGTAGCAGTTTGGGTCTCTCATGTGTGGCTACTACACTGTAATATATCTATAGGTTTCCATCTGTTTATAGACTTTATACTTATGGTTTCTAATTTTTCTATTCTTTTAATAAGTAAAAGTTTTATTGGGTAATGTGGGGTGATTTTTTAGGGTTTAGGGACTCTCTTAAGCTTCTCTGTTCTTGGTATATCTGGCTTGCACACTTAGACTTGCACCAAGCCGCTGTAGTGAACTCTGCAAAAGAGTTGCAGTTACAGAGAACTTCAGCAGTTTGAAGTTCCTCTATGTTACTTATGGTTTCTAATTTTTAGTTTTGTTGAGAGTTTGATCCCGAATAATAGCAGTAGGAAAGCCAAACCATTTTACAATTTACACCGTAGGTGACTACAAGAATCCTTAGCAAACATCCATATCCAAATTTCATCAGTCAGCCAATCCACAAATATTCTCTGCCAGTATTATGCTGGAGATTTTGCTCAGTGTTAGCTTTTAGTAATGTGTCAGTAGGGATACACTGATCTGTGTGAGGCCTTGTCTTTTTAATTGCTGCATTGATTGATTATTCCCACTTTTCACTTGCAGTGATGTTTTTATATGAAAAATGAAACTAAATTTCAATTAATGTTATTCCTTCTGTCCAAAAATAATAGTCATCTAGGAAAGAATGCCTGATTTAGGTGAGTATATTTAGTGTAGTTTGAATAATCAATTAAGTGGGTAGAATTCCAATTTTGCCCATTATAACTGATGGATAGCATAGTTATTTTTTATTGCAATTTCAATTTAAAAGGATATTTTTGGTATTGAGGCTTTACATATTATTAAATTTATTATTATGAAAGGTGACAGCTTTTCTTGGACACCCCATTGCAAGGAGAACAGTTATTAGTGAGAGGAGGGAGTAGATTTTATAAATTGGAAAATAGTTGCATTTGGAAATGTTCTCTAGTTTTCCGATTGAAAACATAAACTTGAAAATTTTTAGAAAACTAGAGATGGAGAATGAAAAATATTTTCTGTAACTCAATAGGTCCTCAGTAATTCCATTAGTACTCTGTCATGTTAATATGGCTTCACCTTCAACTCATAATGATTTTGGACTTCTATAACTTACTGTAAAATGTTTGATAGTAAATTCTTCACTAGGCATCATGTATTGCTTGAGGAATTTTCTTTTTTCATTATATCAGGTACATCTACGGGAGGGCTATTGGGTGTAGCTCCATCAACTACATTTCCAAATATGGTTAATCAGACAATGCCAAATATGCCAAATTACTCTGGTTCTGTGTCTGGGGCAGTTCCTGGATTGCTTGGGATGATTCCAGGTATTACTCCAGGAGCATCAGGCGGGGTCATTTTACCTGGAGTTGGCTTGTCGCTTGGGGAAGTTTGTCGTGAATATCTTTATGGTCAATGTGCAAAAACTGATTGTAAATTCAATCACCCCCCTCACAATCTTCTAATGACTGCTTTAGCTGCCACTACCAGCATGGGAACACTTAGTCAGGTTCCTATGGCACCTTCTGCTGCTGCAATGGCTGCTGCTCAGGCAATTGTTGCTGCACAAGCACTTCAAGCCCATGCTGCTCAGGCACAGGCCCAAACTCACTCTGCAAAAGACTCTTCAGGTATTGTCTACTCTGTTTATTCTTATTTGTTCAGGGACTTTGCACCTACACAATGTTTCAACTCAATGGAAATATTCTATGACACCTATCAATAAGAAGTAAAGCGGAGAGAGAATGCTTTTTTAATTATTTATTTTTGTTTTAAGTGCTGTAATATCTTACATTTTTCCTTTACTAGATCCACACTCATGTTGTACTATTAGCTGTAGATTCCAACACTTCCTCTTTGTTTTTCTACAGTGCCATATTTTTTTGCTACTAAAAAATGTCTATCTTGATTCTTTTACTTATTAAGTATTTGTTGTTGCATGTTATGGTTCAATTATGACTGCATACTTACTATTGGTTTCCTGTTGATCAGCTGAGAAAGAGACAAAGGCCAATTCCCTTAAGAAAACTGTGCAAGTTAGCAACCTCAGCCCACTGCTAACAGTGGATCAGTTAAAGCAACTGTTTGGTTTTTCGGGAACAATTGTTGAATGTAGCATTACCGACTCAAAGCACTTTGCTTACATAGAATACTCAAAACCAGAAGAAGCAACTGCTGCTTTGGCATTGAACAATATGGAAGTCGGTGGTCGCCCATTGAATGTTGAAATGGCCAAACAACTTCCTCCAAAACCAGCCATTTTAAATTCATCTACCACTTCTTCTTCTTTGCCTTTGATGATGCAGCAAGCTGTTGCCATGCAACAGATGCAATTCCAGCAGGCTCTGCTAATGCAACAAGCATATACTGCTCAACAGGCAGCTAGTCGAGCTGCAACCATGAAGACTGCTACTGAACTCGCAGCTGCTAGAGCTGCAGAAATTAGTAAGAAACTAAAGGCTGATGGACTTGTCACTGAAAGCAAGGAAGAAGATGAGAAATCCAAGTATGTCATGCTTGTTTTCTCCAAAGCATCAAGTCTACATAAATCAACTTTCATTTTTATCCCTGAATATTATACTTCTCTTTTATACATCCTCATATCTAATTGAAACACAAAGTCATGTTTTTGTTGATAAGAATAGTTTGAGTTATGTAGATCTTTAAATTTGTGATTTCTCATGTGTACTAAATATATTCACTCCTTTTATACACTGAAATGGGGGCCTTCTACGTGAATCCTGATGTTAGTGCAATTAATAGATTATGGGGGGCAGGAGCATGTCTTTAAAGAATCAATTTATGGAAGTGATATATTTTTGCATAAGTGATTAATATGCCTGTAGTGTGATTGTTAATTATCTACTATGATTCTGTTCCATGGATTTCTTAAGGTATTTTCTGAATTTACTGTATTTTTCTGTGGTGACTGCTAATTCCATAGGTCACAATCTGATACTCAAGCCAGGTCCAGGTCAAGATCTAGATCCAGGTCCAAATCCAAATCCAAGTCAAGATCTCCCATTAGTTATAGGCGAAGGCGAAGATCTCGCTCTTTCTCACCCCTGCCACGACGGTTAAGAGGGAATAGATCCAGGTCACCACTAAGATCCCGCCATTATTCAAGCTATGAGGATGAGCGCCTATCATATAGGGATAGTAGGCATGCCATTGACAGAAGTAGAAGGAGGGATTCTGGTAGATCATATGATCGCCGTTCACCCGTTTCAAGGAGAAATAGGAGCAGGAGTTTAACCCCTCGAGCTAGAAAGTCATATCGGGATGATTCAAACTCACCAAAACGCCATCAGGAAAGTCCAACGCACAGGAGACGGTCTTCTCGTGCTGAATCTAGGTCTCCAGAACGTCGAAGGAATAAATCATCCCTCAAGAGTGATGGAAATAAATCAAGACATAGACGGCGATCAAGGTCAAACTCTGTGGAAGTCAATCATCCCTCCAGTGATAAAATTGATGATGAAAAACAAGGAAAATCCAAGAACAAGAATGAGAGACACTCGAGGTCAGTCTCACCACAGGTTGAGCCAGATGGACAAAATAGATTGTCCCCTAAAATCTACAATGAAAGCAAACCAAAGAAAAGGAGAGACTCAAGGTCCAGATCACCAGAAGGAAAACACCCTTCTAATAGAAACAGAGAAGAGAAAGCTAGAGCTAGATATAATGATGATAGAAGGTTCTCTAGGTCACGGTCTAGATCCCCTGAAGGAAAACATTATACAAGTGAGAAATTTGATAGAAACAAAGAAGAGAAACCTAAGCATCATTCTAGAAAGCATTCCAGATCAAGGTCTAGATCTCCCACTGAGAAACACCACTCAAGTAGTAAGCTGGACAGGAGTAGGGAAGAGAAGTCAAAGCGCCATGATAGAAGGAGGTCCAGATCAAGGTCAACTGAAGCTAAGCGGCAAAGAAGTAGCAGGAAATCTCCAAGGCATTCAGATGAACGCAGATCAAGGCATCGAAAACGGTCAAGGTCTAAATCTCTGGAAAGCAAGCATGGATCTGAAAATAATGATCTAAATGGAGGAAAAGATGAACTCACAAGGCATGCCAATGAGAAGCCTGGAAAGTTAGATGGCATCTTGGAAGCAAATCTGCATAGTTCTGATTCAATGGACTTGGATGATGATAATCTTCATCATGGGGATCATAAAAAAAGTGTGAAACCAGAGGGCAGTGACAATGAAGGATCTGAGTTCACCAATAGGGAACAATATCATCCTTAAATACTGTAATTTGAATATAGAGATACTGGTGATTAGAGGAGTTTCTTCCATTGGAGTATTGGACACTGATTCAAAGCTTTCTGATTCCATTTGTGTGAGGGCCAATTTTGCGAGCAATGTGACAGCAGATTGTGTTGAAGCTTAGGTTTTGAGGAACCAGATCCTAATTTGTACAAGAGAGGGCTCCCATAAGAGATGTAGTGGTCACTTTTGATTACTCGCTGTTCGTGTGACAATTTCGCTGTGTTTGCTTTGTATTGCAGGTGGTGGAGGCAATTTGGAACCTGATGAAGCAATGATTGTTGGTATTATATTCAACAATTGTCTTTGAACCCTTGTGGATCAACTGTGCAATGTTTTTTTAGCAAACTACTTTATGAGTTTGCTGTATGGTGGACTATTACCTCTGTCAAGAGGTAGTGAATTTCTTAATTGTATGCCCATGTAAGGATTCTGACTGCTTATCTTATTATGTGATCTACTGATCTCTATAATTTGCTAAGAATGTTATTTTCATTTTTTATCTTTTTATTTCACTGCCTTTTGAGAACCCATTATCTTCAGTTGGGTTCTGAGTTTTTGAGTTAATCACATATCCTTTCACATATTACTGCCATTGTAAACATATATATGTATGTTAGCATATTGCATTGTTTCATAAACGTCATTTGTGTTGGATTGGCCTTTTGTTTTATTTCTTTGGTCTGCATGCATTTGAAAATAGATACTGGAAGACTTGTGTGGGTGTTAAGTAGAATATTGTAGGCTTCAGTTTTATTTCTGCTTAGTAGCTTGGCTGGCCTGTTACATTCCAAAAAAATGCAGGTTCATGCTGGCTTATGTGGGCGCTTTGTCAAATGAGTCAAACAGTTTATCTGATTGTATATGAAGGTATGCTGTTGCAGTGGTCGGCTCTTCAGGGCTTTTTGCTATGCCTTGCACTATTATTTGATATTGGACATGAGCTGAACGTTTTTTTTTTTTTATCACAAGCATTAATTTTAAGCTTCTGATTATTTTTAATAATAATGGGCCTTGGTCTTCTCCTAATCTTTTACTTTTTTTTTTGGTCCCCCTTTTTTTTTTTTTCCTTTTTTTTTTTGTTTTTTATTTTTTTTTTTGTTTTGTTTTGTTTTGTTTTGTTTATCTACAAGTGTTTGGTTAGGTAGTGAATGCAACCAGGTATTGCTGAGACGGGTAGCATCACCATGCTCCTTGAATCCAAGTATGTCCCGAGTTGCTAGGTTTCTGTTCTTAAATTTATGGTGAAAGTGAATTGCTATTTTCTAACAGGTAATTCTCATTAAAGCATTGGATTTAATCATTTAGTTGTATTGATGTAAAAAGAATGACATAGTGTATAGCTTGCCAGATGCTTAAGCTATTATGGAGCATTATATCAAGGCAACTGGCTTACCCTGTAATAGTGCAACTAAATAGGTTTTACTCAAATAGAAATAGTCCCTTCTTGCACTGTGGTCTAACCTTTACGGCTTTACTCCTTTCAGTCTTAACATTTCTAGTATATCTGTATGTCATTATAAATTTTAGTTGCTTAGTAGTTGACTAGTTGTAGTCCTCAGTCATCAAATTTCAGTTAACGTAGTCCAGTTATTTGATAAGTTGACTCATACTATACTGTTATTTGTCATCCTTGAGTTTGTAATTTTTTTAGATTCAATACTTAAACTAGTACCAATTCAAACTGATTTCTTCTTCAACTCAAGTCATCACCTACACATCTGTTCATGTTTTCTCATTTGGTTTCTCAGTAGTCCTGGGTAAAAGGTTCGGGTGTTCTATCCTGGTTCTTGATTTAAAAAGTGGTTCGACTGGTTGTTGTACATTGTTTCATTTGCCTTTGTAGTCTTTTGTTCATATATATATGTATATATAGCTCTACCCTACCTCTCCCCCTACTCTTTTATGTCCCATTATATTGTTTTGTTTCTTTTAAGTTATTTCTTTGTTGGTTTTTTTTTTTCCCTTAAATTTGTATTTCTTAAAATTTCTCTCTACAAAACAAAAGTTGAGTGGTGAGTGGGAAGTGAAGGCAAGTGATTGTTTTGGGTGTAGATTATTTAGAATTTGAAGACACTATTTGGTGTAGTGCTTGAAATTGTGGGACAAGAATGTCACTTTAGCTTGTGGAAAAGTATCGGGTGACTTTACTGTTGACTTGTGATGGGTAATGAAATGGAGGAGTGTGGATTAGCCTCTTTTTTTTTTCTTTTTTTTTTTTAAATAATAATAATTATGTGATTTGTCTATGACGATGCTTTCGAATCAAAACGTGTAGCACATAGGTAAAGGACACAAGGGAAAGTTGGACTCCTAACACAAACAATAATCATTGTGAAACTATGAAGTGTTACATTACCGCTCTTTTAAATTTTACACGTAGAAACTTCACAAATTTTCTTTATTAATTTTATTTTAGGGAGGACCCATGAAAAAAGAAAACCCCATCCGTTATTAAAGAAGAGATTGACTAATAGAAGAAAATTTAATTAAAAAATACCATAACCTTTCAAGAGGTGTAAAGTCAAATTAGGGCGAAGATCTAGGAACATTACTTGCACATAGAAGAATATTTAATAATAATAATAATAATAATAATAATAATAATAATAATAATAATAATAATAATAATAATTATTATTAATAATTATTAATTATTATTATTATTATAAAAATAAAAATAATGATTATCTTTCAAGAGAAATAGAGCGGTGCATAATAAGATGAAGATTTACGATCATTAGAAAAACTCTCACGCCTAGACGGACATGTAAATCTATTCTTTTTTCTTTTCTTCTTTTTTCCAACCTCATTTTCTTTTTTCTAGTCACACTTACAAAATCTCTTTGAAAACTTTACACTATTAGGCCATCCATATCAATGCATATTTGAGAGTTTATGTCAGTTTATTATCTTCATGGTGCAAAGTTGAACTGATGTGAAGGCCAAATGAAGGTAAGATAATTCTCCTGCAAGTTCCCAATTTATGTTAGAAAAGGGAAGAATTAAAAAAAGAAACACCGCCCAAAACACGCGTTGGGCGTAGCATTGTGCCCCAGCGGGCGCGTGACAACACGCACTGGCGGCCACTCTGCGATATCCTGCCATGTCAAGGGGTCAACCAAACTTTTTATTTTTATTTTTTTAAATTTTTTTGTTTGTTCCCAGATTTTATTTTATTTTTTTCTATTTTCATTTTTCTTCGTTATCGCTTTCTCTTTCCTAATCACACTTAAAAAAATCCCTTAAAAATCGCAAAAAAAACTCTACGGATAAGGATCCTCTTAAGGATGTTGTTATAGTTATTACCCGATGCATACTTAGAGAGTCAGAGTTATCGTGGAAAGCATATTTAATAATTAAAAATAGAGAGTCAGAGTTATGGTGGAAAGCATATTTAATAATTAAAAATGGTTAAAATAATAATGATCTAGAAGTATTTCATTCGGTGCAAATTATGGATAATAATATAGTAGGGTGTAGGAGTGTAGGACGGAGGAAAAATATCTTAAAACTATAAATATTGTGGATGCCCCCCAACTCGCAATCATCGTTCCACTTGAAAACATTACTCAAAACAGAGATTCTCATTTCTTAGAAGAAGAAGAAGAAGAAGAAGAGAAGGAGATGCTGTGGTGCAACTCCTTTGGTTTAACGATATCAAGAACCGATCCCCCACGGCCACGCTTCTCCTCCCACACACGCCACCCTGTACGCCCCTTCAAAGTCCAATCCAAACTCAAGGCTTCCTTGTACGACCTCCTGGGGATATCCGAGACGGGGTCGTTGCCGGAGATCAAACGGGCGTACAAGCAGCTGGCCCGGAAGTACCACCCGGACGTGTCGCCGCCGGAGCGGGTTGAGGAGTATACCCAGAGATTCATTCGGGTTCAGCGCGCGTATGAGACACTCTCCGATCCTAAAACCAGAGCTCTGTATGATACAGATAGGGCTAAAGGCCTCCGCTTTCCCCTCTCCTCACCTACGCGTTACTCTACACACCAGGTTTGTTCTTCATTTTTCTTTATTGCTATACTTGGATAGTCCTGAATTGGCGAGAAAAGAAATTGGCCGCTAGCTAATTTTGGCTTATTTGATCACTATCAATTTTTTAATTTTTTGGTTAATAAGCTTTTTATAACTTCAAATTACTAAAATTCAAAAGGCTACTCAAAACAGCATTTTCAATTAGCTTTTTGAGAAAAGAAATTATACCAAACAACTATCACTAACAGCTAATCTATCAAACAACTTTCTACAATCAACTAATGTTATCAACTAATTATACATTTTAATCCAATCAACTATTTGCCAAACAGGGCCATAGGCCTGTTTGGTAAATGGCTATTAGCTGATTAAATTAGAAAATATAATTAATTGATATATTAGCTGATTGTAAAAAAATGTTTTGGTAAATTAGCTGTGATAACTGTTTAACATAATTTTTTGCCTTTTGAAATTTAGTATTTTGGAGTTACAAAAAAGCTTATAAACTAAACATTTATATTAATTTTTTAACTAAGTCAAACAACTAATAATGATTAAATATGTCAAAATTGACTGATATACTAATTATTTACCAAACAAGGCCATGAGCTTTTCGGTTTTTGTACATACAATTTTTATATGGATGTCGATCTGTTAAAACAATAGTATAAATTTGGGACTGTTAAACAATAGTATAAATTTGGGATTATTCATTTGACCTTATTTCTGTCCTCTCTCCCTGTTTATATATTGCTTTCCTATCATTGAATAAGGAAAAATTGTTCAATCTGAGTTACCACTTTTAAGGAACCTTTTGCTACCTCTTTTACATCAACAACAATCTATCTAGTTCCTATTTTGTCAGCATATAATATATAAAATATAAATGTGTAGTTCATCTATGTTAGATAAGACAGAACACATTATTTAATTCGATATTAGAGTTAACATTTAAAACGAAATCTTTATGTTATGATGTTCTCTCTAAAACCCTTTCTTTGTGTTTCTTTTTAAATGGAATTTCTTCATTGAAAAATGAAAGAAAATTTAATATTACTATGTTTAGATCTGTTCTCAAACATGTCTAAAACAAGTTTTAGGAGCCCTCTCTAGGGAGTTAAACTTGAAATCTTGTGGTTATCAAATCAACTGATCAACTCGGCTGATGTTATTCAAGTTATTTTTTAAAACCTAACTACTATCAACCAACTGATTTTATTTTTTCTTAATATATACAGGCAATGGAGGATAAAAGTGAATGGAAAAGCATATGGCAGTCTCAGCTTTCAGAGTTAAAGAGAAGGAGCTGCATGTCTAAGGATTCCCATCACAATACATCTTGGGGAGCAACAATGCGCACACAAACCCATCAAACATCATCTTAACCAAACTTATGTTGTTGTATATCGACTGTGCATACATAGGGGCATTTGGTTCAAATAATGGTAATTGTAATGGGTTTAAGAGAAAGAAGTTTCTTTCTTTGGTAATAAATAAGAATTAGAATCAAAATAAATAAATAATTAATTAATTAATTAAAAGTTTAAATAAATATCAGACACACACACATAAAAGTTTTAAATTCACACACATAAAAGTTTCATATTGAATTTATAATGATCTTTTTATTCTTAATTTTTTTCTTTTTCAACCAAATGAAGCACAAAGAGTCAATATTGTTTTTTATTACTACATTGTAACAGAGTTAATAGTACTCAATTTTTTTATTTTTTATTTTTTATTTTTTAATATTGTTTAAAAGAAGGAGAAAGAAATGGTAATGTGTTTTATGATTATTAAATGATTTGAATCTAATAGTAAAACAGTAAAAATAAGCTGACAAATATGGTAATGAATATTAAATTCAATAGTAAAGTATAAAATTTATCATAGTTATGTTTTTTTAAATGATAATTTTGACTTTTTAAAGAGTTAGAGTATCAACAAAATAATTAACATCATATTGCATTTCAAATTAGGTATCGTGGAATATCACAACATTATATGTCTCCATAAATTGACAAAACATCATTTCAAAGACTAAAGAAAAAGTGACCATTTTCTTTTTACTACTTTAAATGATGATTTGTCAATTCAAACATATAATGATGCGACATTTAGAGATATCTAATATGAGTCAATATTTAAAGAGATTAGTGTGGTGTAAATGCCAAATAAAAGAGACATAATTCAAAATGTGTTGATTTGAAGTGTGTTAGACAATTTTGTGTAAATTTAAAACTCTAGACATTTTTGTGTAAGTAGTGCTAGTTGCATTACTGTTTCGTCAAAACACTTTTTAGTTTTTCTAAAAAATAGTGATTAACTGATTACTCTATCAATATATTTTTTTCGTAAAAATTGAAAAGAAACAATATCATTGTCTTCTTTTCAACTATAATTTTTAAGTTGATGAGAAGAAGACAATGGTATTGTCTTCTTTTTAACTTTATTATTATTTTTTAAAAAAAAGTTGAGAAGAAGGCACAACACAAAAGAAAGTCTACTGAAATTTATCATCCGACAATGGACTCAAGTCTCCTCAATTGACTTTATTAAAGTTTTTTAGGAGAGAGAAAAATCTCAAGAATTGATTTTACGAAAGATTTTGAGGAGAGAGAAGAATATCCAAAATTAAAAAGTTAACTTTTACCAACATGATGCGTAAGTGCACACACAATAGCACATATGTGCACATATGAACCCAATGATTAGAACAACAGATAACGTCTTGGCATAAATGACGACATGCACACTAACAAATCAACAGTGCACTCGATTTAGTGCACACTACAATTAACATACTTGGATTAAATGTGCACATTGAAATAGATAGAATCACACACACAACCCTAAAATGCACATAACACTACAATGCAATGTACATATACGGTATACCTTAGCCCCTAGATGCACACGATTCTATACTAGAGTTCACACTAATGGAATATGAAGTGCATACCATGTAACTTCTACTTAGAGATTGGAAATAAATATTTATATACATCCATTCTTGGAGAGGGGTCTGAAAAACATAATACGAGATGTGTCTATGACAATGATATGAGTCTAAGATGGAAGTACGATAGATGAAAAGTTAATTTCTTCACTATTATATTTTGTGTTTTATCTGCCGTAAACGCCTGAGAGTTTATCTTTAGATAGAATTCTCTAGTTACACGACTTAAAAGGAAAATTCTTGGTAGAACCACTCTACAATTTTGTATATTTTCTTATATCTCATACGTCTTAATTTAACTTTTCCTGTTGCCATATTCATTCTCTTTCATCTATATTTTTTGTAGTATTACAAAAACAAAGTTTTTGCAATAGAACTCACAGTACTTGAGGCATTTGGGTGAGAGTCTTTGCTTCATGAACTCGTAGTGCTTGGGACATCTTGCTCTTCACTTTTAGAACTCAACAACATACAGGAAATCGAATGAAATGGACTTTGGTAGTCGCCGTTGTTGATGACGATATGTCCTCAGCTCTATGTAATCCATTGCTCGATTTTTTTTTTTTTTTGGTAAGAAGAAGAGGGAAGCTATCCCGAAAACGAATTACAAATTACCACCACCCCGATTACGGGGAATCATCCTAGTAAAAGTAGCCCCTAGTTGATCCTCGAAAAGCGTCTCCCTCAGGTCACATTCATATTACAAATTGCTCGTTTGGTAATATGAATGTAGTGACAATTTTACAATATAGTTGCATTAATTACACATTATAATTATAAAATTTATGGCACTACAAATAACGAAATAAATAAATATTGAATAAAAAATATTTAAAAATATATTATTACTATTATGCGGCATTTCACTGCACTATTAATTGTTATTCTAAAATAAAAAATATTTTTTCATTATTAATTAATATTTAATAAAAAAATTGAAGTAACAAATTATGTTGTTGTGTGTCTTCTTCTCAACTTAAAAAAATTAAAGTTGAAAAGAAGGCAAGTGATATTCGCATAGTATTGTCTTTTTTTCAATTTCAATACATAAAAAAAAATCAGTTGTGTTTTCAAAAAATAAAAAAATAAAAAAATCAGTTGTTGAAGAAAGGGACCTGACAAAACAGTACTTTACACATTTTTATCAAAACTCTCCGTTCTTCACAAAATTATATATCTTTTCTTTTTTTTTTTTCTTACACAAAAAAGTCAAGCGAATAAAATAATAGATTAAAAATGTGATTTCCCTATAAATAAATATCTATTTTCAGTGTGTTGAAGTTGTATACTTGTAAATATGATGTACTCCATGTCTCCTTATCAGATGAGGGCGGCTTGATATTTTTATTTTTATATTTTTGCCTTTTGATTATATTAAAAATTAAGTAATGTCATAACCCTTCGGATATTTTGGACTTTTAAGAGCACTCTTCTGACTGATTTAAATTCCTTCCACTAGACCAAATGTTAATAATACAAAAAAATGAATAAAAAGTTTAGTCACGGGTCAATATCGTGTTGTCTAGCAGGTTGTATTCGTGTATGGATCAAAGTCATCAAACTCATTAATACCTTCTAGACACGAATTGGCGGAATTGCCTAGTCTACATCTTAATTAATTTTGTTACTTTCTATTTCTCAATTTTAAATTAGTATTATTGGGTGATGGCAAAGCTTATCCAATTGTACAATCGTTGGGTGATGGGAAAGCTTATCCAATGTAAAATTGTTATATTATGGAGCATGATTCATATTCTATTGTGGGTCATGATTCTATATGTCGTTTTGAATTTAAATTTTGACAGAAATCGTTTGTTGTTTAGTTCACGTTACATGTTTTTTAACTGCAAAACATGTGTATGTGTTTGGTGTTATGTGTTTATGTGTCTCATGTTATGAAATTCTGTACCTTAAGCGTATTGATTCCGTACATGAAATAAAGTAAATATAACATGCGTTTTTGTGTCTTATGTAATGCAATTCTGTACCTTAAGAATATTGATTATGTACCTGAATTAAAGTAAATATAAAACATGCGTATATATCTTGTGTTATGCGTTTTTGTGTCTCATGTTATACAATTCTGTACCTTAAGAGTATTGATTATGTACTTAGAATAAATTAAAATTTGTGTTGAAACATGAGAAACGGAAAACTTCACAATTTGTTAAAGTTTAAATGTCAAAACGACGTTGTTTTGATCCAGGGTCCACAATACCAATCGTTATACCCTGCACCACGGTGCACATAGCAATGTGCACCACGTACGTAAAACGACGTCGTTTTGGTGTTAGTAGACGCGGACACGAATGACTCAGGGAATTCATTATCTATAATACACATAATCATTATCTATAATACACAGAACGTTTGCCTAGAATACACAGAATGTTTGCCTAGAATACACAGAATATTGACACAAAATACACAGATGTTAGTGGACACGAATGACTCCAGGGAATTCATTATCTATAATACACATAATCATTATATAGAATACACAGAATGTTTGCCTAGAATACACAGAATGTTTGCCCAAAATACACAGAATATTGAAACAAAATACACAGAACTCATCCTCCTAACATTCGAATGCACAAACACATCACAACTTGTGTTAATAACATGAATACACAGAATATTTACACAAAATACACAGAACTCATTCTCCTAAACATTCGAATGCACAAACACATCACAACATGTGTTACTAACATGAATACACATAACGGTTGCCTAGAATACACAGAACGGTTGCCTAGAATACACAGAATGATTGCCTGAAATACACAGAATATTAACATAAATATAGAGACCGGCCAAAACGGGAAACATGATTTCAAAAAAAAAAACGAACGATTAGTTTACAATGCTCAAAACGACGTCGTTTAGGTACGTGGTGCACATTGCTATGTGCACCGTGGTGCACAGTATAATTTGCCCCACAATACTATGTGAACCATGGTCCACGATATAAATTGCCCCAATTGTAGGTACAATAGTTTCTTTTGAGTATAAATGGATAATGTGTATATATAAGAGAGTTTCAGATGATAACACATCCTCGGCCTGTAAAATGTATGGCTACATCCAATCCTAATTATACACACCTGTGTTAATCACAGTCCAAAAACACATAAAATACATTATTCTAACTCATAAACATTATCTTACCCCAAAAATTTCATTATTCTATCACTAAATTAAAGTACATTATCCTAACACATAAAGTACATTTTACTAACTCATAAAATACATTATCTTACCTTATTAAATTTCATTATTATATTCTAATATATATAAAGTATATTATTCTAAGTTCTAACACGTAAAGTACATTATTCTAACTCATAAAATACATTATCTTACCACAAAATGTTCATTATTCCAACACGCACGTGGAGCAAAGATTTTTTAAAAAAATAAAAACAATGTTGTTTTGCTGTGTGGACCACAGTCTACACAATAATTTGCCGATACATCCACACTCTTCATCTTAAAAAAGTAAAGGTTAGAATCTTATAATTACTATTTACTAAATTATTAAATTTACAATACTTATAAAATGAAGTCCGCCTTTAAAATATTTTAATAATTATAAATTTTGCACATGATGATATAGTATCAAGAAATAACTAATGAGTCACTTTTAATTTTTAAGGGATTAGTGTGATGTAAATGTCAAATAAAATGGAGTAAAAGTGTGATTTTTTTTTATAAATAAATATCTATTTGCAGTGTGTTGAAGTCGTATACTTGTATATATGGTGTATGTACTACATGTCACATATGGGCGGCTTGATATTTTTATTTTTATCTTTTTTACCTTTTTGAATATATTAAAAATTAAGTAGTAAGTCTTAATCCTTCGGATATTTTGGACTTTTAAGAGTACTCTTCTGACGAAGATTTAAGGCTAAAGTGTTATCTACCACCATGAACTATATCCAATTATTTATGCCGCACCCTTTTCTTTCATATCGTATATATCAAGCCACAAACTCAAAAAAAAATAAAAAATTCACCTAGAACTTTTAGCAGGTTTCCCTGTCTTCCTGCTGACATGACGCAGGTTTCCAATTGATGTGACATTTTTTAATCTTATTTTGTCCATGTAAGAATTTACATATTAAAAATAAAAATAAAAAATAAAAACAAAAAAACAAAAAACAAAAAACAAAAATCGAAGACCAAACAAAAAAAAATAGCATTTCTATAAATTTGGAAAATTGAAAAAATACTAAACAAAAAATTATTCAAAAAATATAAATTCTGAAAAAAAAAATTAAAACATTGAAATTGCAAAATTGAAAATTATACATTATGAAAATAAAGAAAAGAAAATTCTGTTTATTTTAATATAATAATTTTGTTTTTTTTTTAATTTTAAATATGTAAACGCTTACATGGACAATATAAGGTTAAGAGAAATGTCACATCAGACGCCATG
>CP025647.1:8053595-8069404 GCA_003576665.1 Ipomoea trifida | reverse complement strand
ATGAGACACTCTCCGATCCTAAAACCAGAGCTCTGTATGATACAGATAGGGCTAAAGGCCTCCGCTTTCCCCTCTCCTCACCTACGCGTTACTCTACACACCAGGTTTGTTCTTCATTTTTCTTTATTCTTACTTGGTAGTTCTGAATTGGCGATAAAAGATATATGCCTTATTTGGTAAATAATTAGTCTATCAGTCAATTTTGACTTATTTGATCTAAGTTAATAAATTTTTTTGTAAATTCAAAATATTAAAATTCAAAAGGCTACTCAAAGCAGTATTTTCAATTAGCTTTTTTCAGAAAAGAAATTATATCATACAGTTATCAGCTAACAACTAATTTATCAAACAACTTTCTACAATTAGCTAATGTTAGCAACAAATCATACCTTCTAACCCAAACAACCAACCTAATCAGCTAACAACCATTTACCAAACAAGGCCCTGTTTGGTAAATGGTTGTTAGCTGATTAGATTAGAAAGTATAATTAATTGATAATATTAGTTGATTGTATAAAAGTGTTTGGTAAATTAACTGTTAGCTGATGACTGTTTAATATAATTTATTGCCTTTTGAAATTTAGTATTTTGGAGTTAAAAAAAAATTATAAACTAAACATTTATATTAATTTTTTAACTAAGTCAAACAACTAATAATGATTAAATATGTCAAAATTGACTGATAGACTAATTATTTACCAAACAACACCATTAACTTTTCAGTTTTTGTACATACAATTTTTTATATCGATGTCGATCTGTTAAAGCTTAAAACAATAGTATAAATTTGGGATTGTTTCAAAACAATAGTATAAATTTGGGATTATTCATTTGACCTTATTTCTATCCTCTCTCCATGTTTATATATTGCTTTCCTATCATTGAATAAGGAAAAATTGTTCAATCTGACTTACCACTTTTAAGGAACCTTTTGCTACCCATTTTACATCAACAACAATCTATCGAGTTCCTACTTTGTCAGCATATAATATATAAAATATAAAGGGAAAAGGGTCGAATGTACTCTGAACTTTACTCCAAAGTGCAATTAGACCTTCAAACTTTAAAAAAGTGCAATTAAACACTTGAACTTGTTAAAATGAGTCAAATAAGTCTAATTTACAGATAATCAACAAGTTACCGGTAAATTATTGACGTTGACCACCGTTGACCGCCGCTATTACTGTTCACCACCGCTAAAAAATTTTAAAAATAAAAAAACCTCGGAAATACGATTTCCGGTCGTGGGCAGTGATATGGATGAAATGGATGATTCACTGGAATGGAGAGCTACTAGAAGCTATTGGTAGTATTTGGATGGAAGCTTTTAATGGGAAATCTGACCAGAGAGCCATGGCCGAAGCAGAGAGTCTTCGAAATAATTTTAAATAGTTTCTGAAATTGTCTTTAATGGAGATGATTGATGGAATTATTTGTTCATCTACTGAAGTCCCTGGACAATTGGAATTGAAAAATGGAGTTCTGGGTTGATTTGAAATGGAATTTGCGTGCTAGCTGCTGCATTGAATTCGTCTTCTCCAATGGATGAAAAGACTGCTCGTCTTCCCAGTCTTCTCCATTGGAGAAGATGAACACTGGTTAACCAGTGTTGTTCGTCTTCTCATCGGAGAAGACTAACGGAAGACGAACCAGTCCAACGGAGAAGACGGTTGGGGATGAACATTCCGGCCGCCGGTGCCCGGAATGTTCGTCGGAAAAATATGACCGGTTACCGGTTATATGGGTTTAAATGCTTCAAAATGACAAGTTCGTGTGTGTAATTGAGCCTTTTGAATGTTTGGGGGCCTAATTGTACTTTTAGGTAAAGTTTGAGAGCTTATTTGACCCTTTTCCCAAATATAAATGTGTAGTTCATCTATGTTAGATGAGATAGAAGTCATAGAACACATTATTTAATTCGATATTAGAGTTAACATTTAAAACGAAATCTTTATGTTACGATGCTCTATCTAAAACCCTTTCGTTGTGTTTCTTTTTAAATGGAATTTCTTCATTCAAAAATGGAAGAAAATTTAATATTACTATGTTCAGATCTGTTTTCAAACATGTCTAAAACAAGTTTTAGGAAGAGATGTTGGAAATATCACTCCCACTCTAAGTTAAACTTGAAATCTTGTGGTTATCAAATCAACTGATCAACTCGGCCGATGTTATTCAAGTTTTTTTTAAAAACCTAACTACTATCAACCAACTGATTTTATTTTTTCTTAATATATACAGGCAATGGAGGATAAAAGTGAATGGAAAAGCATATGGCAGTCTCAGCTTTCAGAGTTAAAGAGAAGGAGCTGCATGTCTAAGGATTCCCATCACAATACATCATCTTAACCAAACTTATGTTCTTGTATATCAACTGTGCATACATAGGGGCATTTGGTTCAACCGTTCAAATATTGCGATCAGAGTCGTAATTGAAATCAAATAATGATAATTGTAATGGGTTTAAGAGAAAGAAGTTTCTTTATTTGGTAATAAATAAGAATTAGAATAAAAAATAAATAAATAAATAAATAAATAATTAATTAATTAAAATTTTAAATAAATATCAGACACACACAAAAGTTTCATATTGAATTTAGGGATAATGATCTTTTTATTTTTAATTGTTTTCTTTTTCAACCAAATAAAGCACAAAGAGTCAATATTGTTTTTTATTACTACATTGTAGCAGAGTTAATAGTACTCAATTTTTATTTTTTTTTAATATTGTTTAAAAGAAGGAGAAAGAAATGGTAATGTGTTTTATGATTATTAAATGATTTGAATCTAATAGTAAAACAGTAAAAATAAGCTGACAAATATGGTAATGAATATCAAATTCAATAATAAAGTATAAAAGTCACCATAGTTATATTTTTTCAAATGATAATTTTGACTTTTTAAAGAGTACAGTTAGGAATATCAACAAAATAATTAACATCATATTGTATTTCAAATTATGTATCGTGGAATATCACAACATTATATGTCTTCATAAATTGACAAAAAATCATTTCAAAGACTAAAAAAAGTGATTTTTTTTTTGAAGGGGAATAAGTAGTATAAAGTCCAAAATACCCATACATTATTATTATTATTATTATTATTAAATTAAAATTTAAATAGTTACTCTATATTTACCAATTAATCTTTTAAACTTTTGATAATTCATAATATATAACTTTTTTTTTTTTTGAAAATGAAAACTTAATGCATTAAATCACTTGAAAGACAGTTTACAAGGAAAATAGGTGGAACATCAAACCATTCCCCACAACCTGACATAGCAATAGTGTGAGCGGCACAATTCGCAGATCGTTTAACAAAATGGAATTCGACATCGTCAACCATCGATGCCAATTCTTTAATATCATCAACTATAGAGTTAATACCACAAATGGTCCTCTGACTATTAGGGTAGTACTCCTTTTAGTACT
Organism: Ipomoea trifida; assembly: GCA_003576665.1. Taxonomy (NCBI): domain Eukaryota; kingdom Viridiplantae; phylum Streptophyta; class Magnoliopsida; order Solanales; family Convolvulaceae; genus Ipomoea; species Ipomoea trifida. The sequence goes on along the minus strand of CP025647.1, from coordinate 8,065,967 downwards.
CGACTTTCAATTCGACCACAAATGTTCCTCTGACTTTTATTTTTGACCACAAATAGTCATTTTGTTAAAATTTCTGTTAAATAGGTGTTAAATCTAGGGGTATTATCGTCAAATTGATATATATTATTATGATTAATTCTTTTTTAGAATTATATGACAACATAATTAATTTCAAACATTAATAGTTAATGGCCAAATGTGATTCATGTATAATAGTCAATGGACCAAAAGTAAACTTTTTTTTTTTTTTTTTTTTTTTATTCCTACCTGCACTTATACTTCATATAAAAAAAAAAGAGTATGAAAATTGTAGACTTTATTATTCTAACGTTCACTTGCATTGTATACATTGATCTAAAATAATATTCTGATTATGTATTTGCAGTTAACGAATTACATATATCTATAAATACATTAAAAATATGCAACATTGTAATTAAATATATATAGTATATTAATTGCATGGACATAAATATACAATTAACATATTAAGCGTTTAAGGGAACCATATATTTTAATAATTGTAATACCTTATAGACTAATTCTTCCTAGTTTATAGTTTTAGAATTAGTTTGCTAACTGAAGCATAATTTTTGCATATCTTAGAATATTAATTAAAAACAAATTCTAAAATTTATATCTTCTATAACAAAACCATTGTAGAAGGTAACATAGCATGAATACAAACAGTGTTCAAAGAAAACAACACGCTAGTACAATTTTTAAGATCAGCAATACACTAGATATTTCGAGATTTTCAAATCCCTTACATATCACATTTTTAGAATTTTTTCTATGAGAATTGAGAACGTGAAATTTGTAGTGTTCAAAGTGCAAGATAAGTTTGGTAAAACGCTAAAGCTCACTTACCTAAGGATTAACTGTGCATAACAATGGCGGCCTTTGGTGTTCAGTTTTTCTGCAGCGCCATGAAACGAGCTCCAATTCGTTGGATCAAGCAATGGACCATTCCTTTTTGAGGTCCGATTTCAGCTCCTTCACCTCATTCTCCGGCAAAATCACAGTCACAAGCCTTCCTTCCGCACCGTCTTCGCCGACATGTCTCGGCGCCGGAAGCACCAAAACGCAGCCATCGTCGCCGACTCCATCGATTTGGTAGCTTACTTTCACCGGCTTCTGTCCTCTCCATTCGAATCCGTAGAAATCGGCGTCTTCCATATCGACGAACGTTAAATTCGCTCCGTAGAACACGACGTCTGCGTCGCCGCGCTCTTTCTCCATCGCTTCATCGATTTTCCGGCGCTCGTCGGCGCCTTCATGCTTCAGCAGCCTCGCGAGCTCTGCGAGATTGGATTCTCCGATGGAGTCGCCGCCAAGTTTCACTGTGCTAACCGCTTGGCTGTTGCCGACATTGCCGGCTTTGATGTGGGCCTGTGGGCTTTTCCTGCAAACCGTCACCACTTTGGGCTCAGGCCCATTACGATGCCGGACTACGGCCTGCCAAATGATTGCGGAGAGTAACTCAAATGGGCCGTAGTCTCCTATTGTGGACCTCATTTGGCCCAACTGTGACGGCCCCACGAAGAATGAGAAACGCTCCATTGCGCAATTGTTGGTGACCGTCCAATGATCTCCAACTGGGCCAACTTTCTTGATGGAAAGTGGATCTTCTAGAACTTTCGGCAGTTCTTGATGGGCCGTTGCCTTAGTCAGTGTTTGGGCCAAGTTCATGGGCCGGGCTGGTTTGGTACCGGCAACAACTTTTCCAAACATGTTCATGAACTCTGTAGCTGAGAATACGTCACCAAGAACATGGGCCCAGGTTAGGCCCAATGCTACTCCACCGCATTTAAATTTATTATACTGCACAATAGCATTTATTATTGCACGGCTCGAAAAAGCTAAAAATAGAAATAACAAAAACAAAATAAATTATTAAATTCTTTTCATTGAACTAAGTCAACAATTCTGTTTGATTCAATAACCGATAAAAGATGTTTTTAGAAATTATTTAATTATGTACTAGATCGAATGGACTAATTAAATAAAATTAGATTTTTAAAAAATCATTTAATTAAAGTATACACGTACACACAATTGATGTGAGAATTAGAAAGGTGGAACCCATGCATTAAACTGGTGTTTCTATCATCTTCACATAGGAGTACAATTTTAGGTGGGCAAATTTGTTTCCCATTAAAAAGCACAAGCTATAGAACACACTTTCAAACTGAGAAGTTTTCTTTTGTAGTTCTGTGAGTATCTTTTGTAGATATAATATTTTACCTTATTTGGGACTTTTATTACACCGAGCACCTAGCAGTATGTTACTCTATTCTTCTTTTTTATGTTTAAAGACAAAAATCCTTCCCTTTACACGAGAGGTGGTGAATTCGAGTTAGGTGGTGGGTTCGAGTCTCAGTGGAGGTAATACTGACTCTTGTGTTTCAATAGGTTGAGAAAGTAGTTATGAACAAATATTGCATTGTACTATTAAAAAAAAAGACAAAAACTTATATGACAAAAACTTATATGAAACTGTCTTACGGATTTTTGTCTGCGAAACGGATGATAAAATATAATACTTATACCAGCAAACATAATAAGGAAAAACATCTGTGGCGACCTAGTTGTTTATTTATTTTTAGATTTGGACAAAAATAAATGTAAAAAATAGTAAAATGAAATTGAGACACAGAAGGGGAGGGAGGGGGGGGGGGGGGGGGGGGGGAGTAGTAACCCTACCTGAATAAGAAGAGCCGGGGAGAAGAAAAGCTCAGGGCCGATGACCTGATTGGGAGTGAGGAGCTTCTCAAGGGCGGCGTCTCTCATCTCAACCCACTCCTCCAAGCTCTTATCGCAATAGGCCTCCACGAATCTGACCCCGCAGTCGTTGCACTTGATGTAGGGCCGGCCGGAGGAGTCGGCCCGGCGGAACCGGCCGCAGGTCATGTAGTAGACGTTGAAGAGCGTGAAGAGCGGCTCTTTGATGTCGATAACGCTGAGGCCTTCGAAGGCTTGGCTGTCGAAGTAGTAAACCCCTCGCAGGTAGTGAAGCTTCATGGCTAAGTCCAGGTTGCTTGGCTCGTAAACCACGTCTTGCCCCGTCACACTGCCCGGCCCCACCGACGACAGTTTCACGTTGTAGATTAGCCCCTCCGCCGACTCCGATGACACCATTTTCTTTGCTTTCTTTTCTTTTCTGGTTGGAAGGTTTGTGTGTTTGGGGGTTTAAGGTTTGGGCGTGCTCAGCTCCTGCTTTTATGGAGAACGAGTAAAAGGGGGATGGGGTGGGTGGCGTTTGAACTTTTAAGTAAACTACATAATATTAGAGATTTATTCATGATATAATGGTTTAACGCTAGTGAAGTGACAACTTAAAAAGGAAGATATCAAAGAATGTGAATACTAATCTTTATACTTATCAATAGGTCACATCACTGAGATTAAAAAAACATAAAAATTTGTACTGAAATATTAGGTCCTTTTGTTTCAATTCGTAAAAAATATTTGAAAAGAAATGTAATTGAAATTCTATGTAAAAGAGGTTATAAGAAAATTGATTATATTATTTGGTTGGTAGAAAAGAAATTACGAGAAATATTGATGCCATTGTTTGGTTAGCTTTGAAATGGTAATGAATAATGAATATAAAGACAAATATACATCTACACAATAACAACAACAACAACAACAACAATAATAATAATAATAATAATAATAATAATAATAAGTAATTAAGAAAATTTTATGAGATAAAAAGGAAGAAAATGTTAAAAGCATGTAGCTTATTTTGAAACGTTATTTGAATGAATGTTCCAAAATAAGTTATTATTTTTAGCTCCGTATGTTTAACAAACTGAGCTTTAGTTTATTTATAACTTAAAATAAACTAAGCTGTAAAAAGAAGTTGGACCAAACATAGCCTTAATGTCAACTATTTATAACTTGTTTTAGTTGTAGTGTGTGTATGCGCATGTATTCCTTCATTTATGAGGAAGGGGATCTAGACTTTTACTTTCTGAATTAGAAAGAGGACCATTACTCTATTTATATAGAATGAATGGCAAGCAACTGTCAAGTGTTTGATATTTCGCTTTAAGTAGATAAATAATACCCACAAGTCATCATAACAACTTACCCTGGGTTTGAGCCGGTCAGCTATGGATAATCTAGGCTGGTTTACCTCCTTGTGGTCATTTGCTTGCTAGGATCACAGGGCGAGGAGAAAACCTCGTTAAAAGAACTTACTAGTCTTTTTTTTTTTTTTTTTTTTTCATCAACATAATTTTTTTGTGACACTATCTCAGGTATTACTTCCCAATCCCAATACCCTAGGTTGATAAAATTTGTAAATTAAAGATTTGTTCAATTCATACTATTTATATATGTTACGTTCTCATTCAATACTCTTTTAACTCCAATAGAGTGAACAACCAAAAAAGTAAAGGAAATTAAAACAAGGTGAACCTTAACGCTCATATCAATAGTTCGATCACACAATCAGATCGAGATTTCAAAACGAAGGAAATTGTAGTACGACTTGTTATGAGTTTGAGGCTTGCCAACTTGTACATGAAAATAACAAGTTTGAAACTCATCGTCTTTTTAATGTGATTTACCTCTCTTGTGTGGGTAGATCACAACCCGTGATAAGGCAGGAGTAGGAGCGATGGTAATTTCAACCTTAGTTCACAATCATTAAAAAAAAAACATTCTACCTACCAAAGTGGTAAACGTTTGAAAATGGTGAATTTACTAACCAAAAATATAAGTCATTTTTCTGCAGAGACGGTGAGTTCCTTAAAACCCTAACTCAGTCATCGGCTACATAAATTGGGGCTATTTAAAAATGGTACTGTCTGCAATGAATGTGGGTTGTTGTCTGTCCTATTTTAGTTGGGGCAGTGCTTGTGAGAAGCTGGTGAAATTGTTTTACTTGTGTTTGGAAATTAGCATTTAACCATGAGTTGGTCATGACCAATAATTTATATTTTCGAGTGACGAGGAAACCCACAGTAACTATTTGATAGTGTATATGGGACAAATCCCGTCTTGTAACCCTAATCGACAAAAGATAATAAGGAGATAAATCATTCTAGGTTGCTCATATCTGATTGGTTCATACCAAGAAGATTTGTATTCTTTCTTTTCAAAAGGTTGAATCTCCGACCTCAAGGACCCTCACGCCCGGATCCCATCAGTTTGACTGGAGAAGTTACTCATGACCAATATTTATGATTTAAGTGGTAGGGGCTTGATTTTCTTTAAATAAAGGTTTGAAATCCAATTTTGTAAATGGAGTATTAAGTATAGGGAGAAGGGTTTCAGATGTGACTGAAATCTGAAACTCATCAGCTTGAGTTATGAAAGGTATTTAAGAAAGGATAGGCAAGCCATGGATATTGATCCAAATGTCATAGGGTTTAATTAAGACACCACATGTATGTACGTTCGGGTTTAATTTGTTGTGATCTGGTAGCCACTTCACCGCAACACAAAGCAACCATTGTAATGTAATGCCGTAATGACGGGACCGACATCCTGGAGGTTCAGGTTATCTCATATAATATAAGTTTTATTATGGCCCCGTTTGGTATTTATTTTTGTTTAGGAGAATGTGAAATTCTCAAATTTTGTTTTTAGTTTTTTTTTTTTTTTTGGTATGAGGATAACATTTTCACATATTCTTATTAGGTTATGTGAGATTTTCATAAATGTTATATTTGTTGGAAAAAAAACATAAAATGACAGTTTAAGTGGTTATTTTGTGGTAAAAAATATATGTGAGGTCTATTTTTAATTTGAGCGGGTCAAAGTGGGTTCGTGTTCGTCGTAGTTAGATGAAGATATTGATATATTTTACGCTCAAAATGGATAATTGGTGAATGAGAGAAATTGATTATTAAAGTAGACCCATTTGAGTTGGAAAAAGAATGTGGAAAAGCTTTAAAGTAGCCTTTGTTCCACATTAATTAGCAAGTAGGTTTGCACCACTATTTATACAAGAGTCTTTCTAAAATATATTGAATTGCATAAAGGCTCTTTCTTGTATGCAGAAAAGTGCAAATCAAATTCCAAAATACAAGGACAATGATCAGACTGATGCTAGCCGACCACCCGAAGTTCGTTCCTTGACATTGTGGAGGTGCTAGCTGGCCACCCGATTAAACACAGTCGAGGAACGGGCTTTTTTGCGAAGCCGCTATGATTGGCGAGCGCATGTGTGTCACATATGCATCATGTTGGCACACCAACATGTGTCGGTCCTCCCCTCTATAAAAGGCATATACATTATGTGCTCCAAAGTGGGGGGAGATGTCAACACACTCTACACTTTAACACATATATCCGACTCCATGGTCAAACCTTTACTATATCAACCTTACAATAATCTTTGAATCAAACACCCCTAATAATTATATTTGCTCGACATCCATGACTTGAAGCATTATTGTATTGGACACTAGCTAGCTAAGAGAGGATATGGATCTTAAAGTTGAACATAAAATGGAGCTAATATAATAAGCTAACAATGATATTAAGTGGATTGGTCTAATAAATGAAAATTGTCATTTAAGATTTGCTTAGCTTCTAGTAACTGGCTCCTTATTTTATTTTACCAATATATATTTAATCTAAAAACATAAATGTGTCAATCCATGTTATATCCTTATTTTTGTTCATTTTTTGTATGCTAATAAATGTATACATTTTACTTTAAATATTGTACATTTCATTTTTATTTAACAAAATTATTCTTATTATAACTATTATAACTCCGTTATTATTTAATAACTCTATCAATCTTACCATACATCTACATCTATCTTATCTTTTACATATTTTTTAGGCTAAAAATTTGTGTGAGACCGTATTCGTGAGATAGGTCAGACCAATATGTAAATGTAATACTTATACTAGCTAGTATAATACTAATTAGGAATAAAGTGTTTGTTACTTATAATGGAAAACGTAATATTTTGAAGATGTAAAAATAACTTTTTTTTTTAAATTAAAAATATTATATTTTCCCTTAAAAAATTAAGTGGTGGCATGTGTTTTGTGCTAAGAGGATTCCGGTGGCAACATGTGTTTTGTGCTAAGAGGATATGAAGTCTTATTGATAGACTGGATTCCATCGCCATGGTCAGCTTCAACGTAACATTGGGAGCTATCATGAAGTGTGAATCTCTCTTGTTGTTGGGCCAAGTTTAAAAGTGATTTTAGATTATTTCTTTAAATTTATAAATCATTTACTTACGTGACGTTTTGTTCCTGTAATATATTGAGAATGGAATATTATTATTATGTAAGAATAGATTGATTCTTCTGTTTGGTTCAGTTTTTACAGCAAGGAATAACATTTCACGGAATAAGTTATTTTTTTATAGCACGTTTGGTTTACGGAATGAATTTTAAAAGAATAGGAATAATATTTCATAGGGAATGGAATAGGCAATGAATAGAATAAGAATTGTACTCTATTGTTTGGTTCGTGAAATAATAGACTTTAGGAATGTTATTTCAGTATTTGGTTGGTTTAAGAAATATAAATGGAATATGTGTTTAAAAGACATAAAAACCTCTATACAAAAAATGTAGTATTACTATTATTATTATTATTATTACAACAGAAGATTTTTAAATAAAGTTATTCTGAAGCTACTACAATATTGTTAAAAAATATCAAAGTTATCAAACAAAATAATCATATAAGTAACGAAGTTTTGTTTAAAGAACATTTTTTTTTTGAGTTATACTGACTCGGTTACAATGTAGTATTGACAGATGCCTCCACTGAGGCTTGAACCCAGATGCCTCCACTGAGGCTCAAACCCACTCCCTTCCACATGGGAGTGTACACCGGATGCCACTTGACCACAAGGCCTTTGGCAAAGAACATTTAATAATATTCAAAAGAAGAATAACATAATTTTTATTCAACAAAATACTCAAAAATAATATCTTAATAATGTATAATAAATTCTAAAATAAATGAATAATAGTAATAATGTTCATAAAATGTATATATGAATAATGATTAATTGGCAACAAGAAATTTTCTTATTCATTGTAGTCTTCTATCATGATCAAGCTATGGCTGTAAATTAAATTAAAAACATTAACATATATATACACACACACAAATATTACGCAAAATTTGCATCAGCGGGAAATAAATAAATAAATATATATATATATATATATATATATATATATATATATATATATATATATATTTATTTATTTATTTATTTATTTATTTATTTATTTAGGGATGAGTTCGGGTGTGGGCCAGGATGTTCTCAGGTGCAGTCATGCAGTTAGATATGAGTCGTTGATCAAATCTAAATCAACAACTCAAATCAATGGAATAAGCTTAATCCTAAGAATGCTACTCCATTCAATGCCTATTCCGCAAACCAAACATAATATTAGAATAAAAAATTGGGAATAGCCATTCCTAATACCCCTTTCGTATTAGGTATTCATAGGTCATTCAAATAACTTCTTTTTTTTTTTTAATTCTAAAATTACACTTATAAAACCCTTCAAGTTTCTTTCAAGCTCCAGCGATTAATTGTTAATTTCTCATCGCTAAGGTACAATAATAAGCTTTTATGTTTTATTTTATTTTTTAGGGTTAATACCACAAATGGTCGTATTAGGCTAGTACTCCTTTTAGTCCTCAACTTTCAATTCGATCACAAATGGTCCTCTGACTTTCATTTTTGACCACAAATAGTCTTCCGTTAAGATTTCTGTTAAATAGGTGTTAAATCTAGGGGTAATATCGTCAAATATAATTGATATATATAATTGTCTAGGACCATTTATGGTATTAACTCTATTTTTTATTATTACGTTTGCAACGTCATATGTGTAGACCACCGATTATGGTGATATACTAGCGGTCGACCAGAGCCTAGTGCCGATTAATCGATACCTAGGCGGGATCTTTCGGAAAGTAAGATAATGACTGTCAAAAGCCTTGTGGTCGAGCGGCATAGCTATGGCTTCTCAAATAAAAGGTTTGAGGTTCGAACCCTAGTGTGAAGCTACTTTCTCAATCAAATAAAGCACAGAGAGCCAATATCGCATCCACTAAGGCTCGAACCCATCCCTCCTATGTGGGAGTACAACCGAGTGCCACTAGACTACAAGGTCTTTGGCACTAAATAAAGTTTAATAGTGCTAAAAAAGAGTAAGATAATGACTAGGGGTGTGTGTGTATATATGTATATATAAACAAATAATAACTATTTTCTTTAATTAAACAAATGATGGCAAATTATAGGACTTGGACGTGGCTTCTCACTAAAGAATTGTCTCATCTTTAGAACAAAGTAGTTAGCCATCACATTAAAATGTTATTAAGTTCAAATAATAACTATTTTCTTTAATTAAACAAATGATAGGATTTGGACGTGGCTCCTCGCTAAAGAATTGTCTCATCTTTAGAATAAAGTAGTTAGCCATCACATTAAAATGTTATTATGTCGTGAATAAAATAAAATTCTACAAAGTGAATTTCAATCCTATATTTAAATGGGGAACTCAGTACACCATCCCATCTTAAGTGTGATTTACTTGTGATTTAAGTATATGAATTATTATGAAGGAAAATAATTTTTTTCAGCCCTATATTTATATAAAATAACGATTTTAACTTCTAAATTATTGATGTGAACATCATTTACATTTTATTTTTGTAAAATGGTAATTATGGCCCCTCACCCAAAAAAAAAAAAATCATTAAAACCCGTCACATTTGCAAGTTTACATTGCAAATGTGGAGCTTGTTCCTCTTAATATATTAACAAAATTATAATTACCGTTCATTAAAGTTTTCATTAATAGGTCAATAAATCAAAACTATCTAAATCACCATCTCATGAAAAGATAAACCAAAATTGTCACCTTGTAAAAAAAGTTATAGATTAATAACGTTGGTGTCAACAATTGAGGAACTAAAATTGCTAGTTTGTTTTTTCACTACAAAAAAATATGGATATAGCGACGAATTTTTCACAACTTCATCAAGAATATAAACATGTCACATCTGTATGTGGATGTTGCTGGTGGGGTAAAGAAACAACGTATTTATGGCCTAGTGACTAAGACATGCATCCTTATTTATCAACGATAACAGTTGTAGCTCAAATGTTGCTTCACAACTTCATCCAGATGCAATGAAGGAGATGGTGACCCATAAGTTAGAGACCATGCGAGCTGAGATGTAGACTCAAATGCAAGTTGAGATGGAGGCTCAACTACAAGTTGAAAGAGCTCGATCAAATGCAAGCTCAGGTTACAAGTTTGATAGGTGGATGAGTTGCATCACAACGGCATGCTACTTACTTCTATGCCACGACCTCCAACTACTGAAGTTAAACATTCTACTAAGCTAATTCAAATGCTAAAAACCTAGGTGACCATTAGATTATGTGTATTAATATATTTGGTACAGTTGCAAACGCTATAACATTTTACAATACTATACTCTTGTTATTGTTATTGAGTTTGAATTTCTTAATATAATATATTTTGCAATTATGTTATTGAAGTACTATATTATAGTTTAATACAGATAATAGATATTAATTAGTGGCAGATTATTTTTTTAAAATATTAAAAATTTAGCAATAGACAAAAACTGTCACAAATCCATAGCTAAATACCTTCTAACAATAAAGAATTGCAACGAAATAACAACAGATATTTCTGTAGCTAAGTTGTAGCTAAATGACATTCATTGGAAACAAAAGAAACAAACTAGTGATGAAAAGTTCCGTCGCTATTCCCTTACAAAATTTGTCATTCAAGTCGTCGCAGTGAGGAAAATAGCAACAAATTATTTTTGTTTAGCGACAGAATCAGAATTCGTGGCAAGTGAATAGCGATGTCACTTTTAGCAACGGACTGAATCCGTGGCTATTCACGGAAATTTTCGTCACTATTTTCGCGTTTGTTGTGGTGTTATTTTATTCACACACTAAATACAATATAAATAAGCATTTTTTTAGTACTACCCTCCCATTTTAGAGAGTCACAAAGCTGTCATTGAGCTACAAGCTACTTGACAAATAAACATTTAATACACTTTAACGAGTGTTAATCAACATAAGTGGTAAACAAAATTGTTTAGTTACATTTGTCCCGCGGTGCTAGCTCAATTGATTTGACTAGCTAGTCATCGTAAAATCTCATAAGGTTCAAATCACACTGAGAACTTGGGGATCATTGAAAGACGTTGACCGATCATATGAGATGAAAACTCCTTGTGCGCACAGTGTACATGGATAGGAACTTGGAGACTGACGGGACGACTCGTGATTACCTCCCTAATAAATATAATTTTCTTTTATTGGGTCCAAGTGTCCAACATATTTTTTTTCAACAAGACAAGTATAAGACGGAGTGATGGTGAAGGGGCATTATATATTTACATGGCTTGCTCAGTGAGGTGGTTATGCAATTACGCCCTGCATTGATGGAGATGTGCTGGCACGCCTATAATCACCCATCTGACCTCCCTAGCTACTCATTAAGACGGAGATCTACTGATGCCCAACGCTTTATGGCGTATAGTAGGATAAAGAACCCTAACCCCCCGCCCACCTATTTATTATGTACTATATGATTTGGTTTCGAAATTTAATTTTATTTATTTATTATTGCCAACCATAATGTAGTATCTATTATGACTATCGCCAAATATATATATATATAGGACAAATAAGTTAGCTTCTTAATGAAAGTAACCAATTTGATTACACGAGTTGGTTCAAACAACTCATATTGTTTTAATGATGAATATAATTGACCAAGTGTTCATATATAATTGAACGAGTGCGTCAGACTAGCAAAATCCACAACCCTATAACTTTACTTTTCACTTTTTAACAAATAAATTTTATTCCTTTACTACTAATTATAGTCTATATACTAAAATTAAAAATAAATACTTGATCTAATTACGATTTTTTTGAATATATATATATATATATTTATTTATTTATTTGTGTTCCACACTTTCATGTATCTCAATATCTAGAAACATTATGTGCCAATCTAGGATTTGTTCATGATTTTTGTTTGTTTTTTATGCTAATAAATGTACATACTGTATTTTAAATGTTGTACATTATATTTTTTTTTAAACAATTGTCCTTTCACTATTATAGTTCCATTACTATATATTAAAGATTTGAAGTAATGAAGTCTAACATTAATGACTAAATAAAAATAATAATGCACTTATGCACCCTTATAATTAATTTTTTTTATTAGAAGTTTGTACCAATTATATTGTTTTGTAGGCCAGGGTCCTCAATCCCATGAGAACAAGGCTTTAGGTGAGGATGTGAGGTCAACATATATATTTTTTTTCAATATAAATAAAAA
>CP025647.1:8040353-8053570 GCA_003576665.1 Ipomoea trifida | reverse complement strand
ATTATAAGGGTGCACTATTATTTTCATTTAGTCATTAATGACAGACTTCATTACTTCAATATATAATAATGGAACTATAATAGTGAAAGGACAATTTGTTTTAAAAAAAAATATAATGTACAACATTTAAAATACAGTATATACATTGATTAGCATAAAAAACAAACAAAAATCATGAACAAATCCTAGATTGGCACATAATGTTTCTAGATATGGAGATACATGAAAGTGTGGAACACAAATATATATATATATATATATATATATATATATATATATATATATATATATATATATATATATATATATATATATATATATATATATATATATATATATATATAAATCGTAATTAGATTAAGTATTTATTTTTAATTTTACTATATAGACTATAATTAGTAGTAAACAAATAAATTTATTTGTTAAAAAAAGTGAAATGTAAAGTTATAGGGTTGTGGATTTTGCTAGTCTGACGCACTCGGTCAATTATATTCATCATTAAAACAATATGAGTTGTTTGAACCTACTCGTGTAATCAAATTGGTTACTTTCATTAAGAAGCTAACTTATTTGTCCTATATATATATATATATATATATATATTTGGCGATAGTCATAATAGATACTACATTATGGTTGGCAATAATAAATAAATAAATTTAAATTTCGAAACCAAATCATATAGTACATAATAAATAGGTGGGCGGGGGTTAGTAATTTTTTTATTAGAAGTTTGTACCAATTGTTTTGTAACTTTATACATTATAATTCTTCAGTTATCATTTTCAATTTTTCAGCATACATATTTTTTTTCAATATAAATAAAAATATTCTGATATTTTTTTTTTTTGGAAAAAAATATTCTGATATTAATTAATCATTTCAATGCAATATGAATTCTACATCGTGTAAAATTTCATTCATTTTTTTTGAAAGCAAATTTCATTAATAATAATAATAACAACAACAACAACAACTAACCAACAACAACTATTAGTATTATTACATTACTAGGATTTTAACACATGCGATACACGGAATGAATTTGTAATAATATATTAAGAATATTTGGATCAATATATAATTATATAAATTATAACATCAAATATTATATAGTGCAATTGAAGATATGTTTTGGATCGATTATGCTTTCTGATGTTATTGTTGTCTGAATTTGATCAAATAATTGTTGAATTAATAGCTAATATGTGTAGATGTACGCATGCGGTGCTGGAACTTTAGATATTATTTTATATATCATTGTTTAAGATTTTTATAAATTGGACAAATATGTTCGTTATCTAGTAACTCAGTTATATGAATCAATTGCTATTCTAATTCATATGTATGGGAGATATATTTTTGTGTAGGTATATAATAATTTTGCCATCTTGGAAAAAAAATTATTACCGATTGTATTTACACATTATTGAAAACCTCTTTGTAGACGACATTGGTAGTAGCAACACAAGCTTGTTCATTCTCGTCTAGGACTAAAACTTTCAGTCCATTAGGATGGGTGACTCAGGATCGGAGAAAGCCACGTACAATTGACCGTGATTATAGATTGGTTTTTTTTTCAGCAATAACCCAACGTGAGTTACGTTAGTGTTCGACCCTGATTTTTGTTAATAGTCATGCCATATGCAAACATCAACGTGAATTATTTATATATGCTGGAACTTGAAGGGCAATCTCGTATCAGAAGGAGTGAGAGACATTCGAGGGATAAGAACTTTGGTTCCTTTACGTGTCGCATTAACTATTCTTGCTTCAACAATGTGATCTGCCAATCTTGTAACGATGAGCCGCGTACTGTTATAAAGACCAAGAGAATGGTCTATCTTCTGCAATAACATAACAAGTGCACCGACCTTTAATGTCAATGAATGATTAAGAAAATCATACAATCTCAAACTATTTAAGAATTTAGGGGTGTGTACTTCTGGTAGATTTTCACGGTGCAAAATATATTGATTTAGGAGTGTGTACTTCTTATTATTTAAAATTAGTTTTGATAGTCAAACTGCAAAATAAATTGATTTTACTATACCAATCACTAAATTTTAAAATGTTTCAGATTCACAGGTATATATAAGTAAAACTCACATCTAAAGCCTAATTTTTGTCAATATTTTATACATATAAAGCAAGCCTCTGACTATTGTGAGAAATTAGTAACCTTGAGTCTAACATACAACATAAAAGATTGTGTGATAGTGGATAGTTAACTTTGAGGTAAGACCATTCAAGCATATAAGCTTGTTTCTATGCTTTCAAAATTCAAATAATCATAATGGCATCATGCAAACAAAAATATATCAGAATGTATGAATCATATATCTAAACTGTTAATCCAAACTTCACTCCAGATTACCAAATGGAGTGTATGGCGTTTTGGGATGACACCCATCCAAACTGTTGAAATGCGATGTGCATAACCGTTGATTGGGCAGACCACTCATGCTTCATAATTCATCAAAGTATCCATTTCTTATGATATTATGATTTATAACATATAAGAATCGACAAATAAACTATACTATGAGTCTTCCTTGCATGCAACAAATATAACAAAAATTCAGTGTTCTAAAATAAGTGTATAAATGGAATATCTAAATAATCTGCATTGCATTATATATCATTAATTTAATTACTTGTTGGTCAGTTATTGCAAGATCTTGAGCTACACTTATATTTTGATATTCAGTAAGTATAACTATATTAGAGAAAAATTCACCTAGGAGTAATGTAATAAGCACTTGAGTGTTTGTTGGTTAATCGTAGAGCGTTGATATTCTCTGGACAAATAACAATGCATCAACTAGAGCCTTAAAGAGCTTTTCCTTGTCCTGGGAGATAGGTCGGAGGCAGAGACGAAAACAGACTCTATTACTAAACAATAAGGAGAAATAGCAAATAAGAATAGACAATATTCAATGGTAGAATTGTTCTTTGCTTTTGAGAGTACTTATAGTGTCATTTTAATAGTCAAACAACAACATGTATTTTATTCAAAATTATGAATTATCGATTCTTTGTGCCCCTCCCCCTTTCACAATCTTCCTTATATTCATATTCATTACAATAATTAGTAATTTTTCTGAACATGATGACTGCTTGAATTCCGGATCCTTCTTCTTCTTCTTATTATTATTATTATTATTATTATTATTATTATTATTATTATTATTATTAAGCTAATTATATATCCTTATTATTATTAATTTGGAATTTTTTTTGTAGAATTTCTTTTTTTACTGGTAACACTGTTGTTGTTGTTGTTATTATTTTTATTATTAATAAGTGAATTCCATTTCCTTTTCAATTTCTCCTCTCTTTTTTTCCCGAAAAGTATATGTACTATATTATTAGATTAGTAATTTTAATCTAGATTTGTGTTACGAATAGGAAAGTAGGAAAGAATATATTGTATTAAGAATTGTATTACCATATTTTAATGTACAATTATAGTACGAATAGAAATTGTATTACTATATTTTACAACATTACGCAAACTTTAATAGTATAGGAGTGTTTTTGGCCGGAAGTTAAAATGGAGGATTTTATTTTTATTAATAGTATAGATATAGATTATAGATTATGTTGCAGGGAAATATATGTACTGTATTGTTGCTATTAGTAATTTTAATCTAGAATTGTATTACGAATAGGAAAGTAGGGAAAATATATTTTATTAGGAATTGTATTACAATATTTTAATGTACAATTGTAGTACGGATAAAAATTGTATTATCATATTTTACAACATTACACAAACTTTAATAGTATAGGAGTGTTTTGGGCAAAAAGTTAAAATGGAGTATTTTGTTTTTTATTAATAGTATATTATTATTATTATTATTATTATTATTATTATTATTATTATACAAATCATTTAAATATAATCATGATTTTAATATCGGACAATAACGTCGAACACTTACTTTTATGCATCACACACAATTAAATTAGTATTATATAATAGGTTAATATGGAACAGGATGGACAATATAGCTCATGGGTCGGATTGTCCCAAGCCCGTGAACACTGTAGATTGCTATTGTAGCCAGTCGAATCGAACCGGCCTATCTCATCTATCATGGCAAATTATTGTTTGGACCATGGCCTAAACGGTCGGTGTCGTGTGGATGCAACAAAAAGTACATTTTAATATACTAAAAGTATATTATTTGTGTACTGAATATACATTATTTAAAATAATATACTTCTTTTAAATACAATGTACATTTTTAATATATTAGAAGTATATTATTTGTGTACTGAATGTATATTATTCGATAGTATAGCCTACACAGCTGTATAGACCATAATGATTGATTTATCAACTCTACTAACAAATTTGAAAACTAAAGAAAGAAAAGTAAAATCATGGGTATTGTATGTTAAAATTACCTTTTAGATTAACTTAAATGTTACCTAAAAAATAATCTACATTGTAAGATAGATCACTAACATAATATGCATATTTATTATACTAAGGATATATTTTTAATATACAAATAATGCACATTTAGTATGTTAAAAATATACATTTATTCATTATAATTTGCCAAGAATTATTTGTTAGAAACACTTACAAAGAAAATGTTTTTCAAAAATTATTTTTGTTTGAGTACATATTTTTTCAAGATACATTAGCACTTCACGTACTGAGACTAATCATGTTCATGCTAAGTAAGACTATAAAAGATGTCAAAATACTCTCTCATGAATTTTAGGATAGCTGACTTCACATGATTCGAATTCAAGAGCACAATTGAAAAACACACATGCCATCTCATGGTGCTCTTCCCACTTTGGAAAAGGAAGGTGCAGTGAAGGACTTTTCATCAGCTTGTTGCCAAATGGCGGGATTGTGCAGAGTTAAATGCTAATTTGGCTTGAGAATAGCGGGAGGGATGTTGAAGTGTTCTATGTGTGAGAATATATGTGGACTGTGGTTTTTTTTGGCAAATTTTGTTGTGAACCCGGATCCACCTTGCAATGTGATATGAGTCTAAAAATACAAAGTTTTATATACTGAATACTTACAATTTACATACTGAATGTTCATAATTTTTATATACTAAATGTTCACAATTTAAATACTGATAATGTTCACAATTTATGTACTGAATATTCGCTTAGGATGTCAGCCGGGTGGCTCCCCCTCGGTCAAAATGTAGAAATCTTTACGAGGGGGAGTTGGAGGGCGGTCTAAGGGTGAGGACACTTGGGGCTTGAAAGGGGAGGAGGTGGACATCGGTCCCACGCCTAGTATGGGGCAATTTTCTTTCAATTATTTGGACTAGATGTGTGTTTCGGACTACGTGTGAATGGGGGAGGGACCTTAGAAGTGTAATGGAAATTGTAGGATGATGATGCATGGAGATAGCTTATTTTGGTCTTGGAGGTAATATGTTTGAATTAGCTATTTTGTAACGAAGTTAGGCTTTTGAGCCAAGTTTTGTAAGGCATTATGCCAAGATTTGATGAAGGGTTACTTTCGGGCCATGTACTTGATTTTTTGATTTGAGGTTGGTATAAAATGGCTTGTTTTGCTAAAAAAAAAAAAACAAAAAAAAATGTACAAAATGTTCGCAATTTACATATTTAATATTCACAATTTATATATTGAATGCTCACTGACATTTTATTCCCATGTGTTTTTTCATATGTATAATTGGGGGTATAGGGTATGTCTGAACTATATGATCTGTAACTTTATTTTTTTGGAACATAAGGGGGGGATATACTTAAATAAAAAACATTTGAAAGACTACTCTGTCTCATGGACTGAGCGCATAACGGTCCCACCAATCCAATATTTTTGCACCAAATTAATACATCTGAGAGGCTTGGTAAGAACAATCCTTTAATTTCCTCAGTATCCACATGTGCCCTCTGCACTAACCAATCTGCTATTGCGTTTTGTTCGCGGAACACATGGACAAGTCTCCTCTTTTCGCCTTCTCCTATCATTCTTCTGCAGTTTTCAAGAATTTTGCATCCCCTTTTTTCTCTCCTAGTACCACTGCGAACTTCCCGAACCACATCGACATTATCACATTGTATCTCAAGTCTATTGATTCCCTTATTCCGTCCCATTCTAGCTCCATTTCAATTGCCATTAGGCCTTCCACAATAGTGAGATTTTATTACGGTTTTTTAGGAGTGTGATTAGGAAAGAGAAGATGGTAGAAAAATAAAAAAAGAAAACAAAAATAAAACAAAAACAGATTAAATCAAAAAAAGAAAAAGAATAAAGTAGTGGCAACCAATCAAATTTTGAAAGCATCCACGTGTTGTACCATGCGACCAATCAAATTCAAATGGGCCCACTTGACTGCAAAATCTCTTCACTTGCAGGAGAGCCTCAATTTGCCTCTCTCTTCTCTCTCTTTCTGCCAAGGTGGCAAATTGTTTCTTAAAAAACGTGATAACTTTGCTATTGGGAACAGCCTTAGTTCTGCTTCCCTTGGATTGTGGGCATTAAACTTCTGTTTGCATCCAACAATCCACTCCCCATCTCTGGTTCGAAGAACTACTCCTCCTCCAGCTTTTTTACTATCTTCTCTAAAACTACCATCAACCTTGAGAATCAGTTCCTCTTTTGTCATCGATTTCCATTTGAGTGACCTTTCAACAATTCTGCGTTGCATTCCTCCAGGTGCTCTCGCTTTTGAAAACGCTCTTCTAATCTCCACTTCTTATTTGCCAATCCATTCCAATTTCTGCTGAAGACTCCACTCCCCATCTTCGAAGACCTTCTCATTATAAAATAATCAGTTAGAAATTGAAAGTTGCACGTTGGAAAGTGAAGAGATTAGATGATAATGAAAGTTTTAGTGATTTTGAATAATATTGAAGATGGTTGTCTTCTCTTTGCTAAAAAAAAGTGTTCACAATTTTATATACTAAATGTTCACAATTTAAATTGTGAACATTCAATAGGTAAATTATAAACATTCAGTATATAAATTGTGTATTTGATCCAGGTTCACCTTGCAAGGTGAACTCGTGTCCATGGAATAACTGATGGTTATATATATATATATATAGAATGTAATCCACTTAGTCAAATTGTGGAACTTTGGATTATGATAATTTATAGACTCATAAGGTCAGTGTCCAAAGATAATTGAGCTAAAGAGAGCTTAAAAGATTGCATAGTTCAAATTAAGTTGAAGCTAGCAAAAACAGAAAGAAGTGTAGTCGTCAAGACTCAAATCTCGACATGTAAATGCACAATTACACCTTACTTTAGCTAGTCTACTATATTTCTTATGTAAGTCTAAATTAACATGGGTGGCGGTTTGTGGTGACGACAAGTGGACATGATTGATCAATGCATAAAAATCACTATGGTGAACATGATTGATTTAGGCATTACAACTACTTGTTTTAAGCTAAGGGGGTGCAAAAACTATAATAGGGCTCCTTAGCCCCCATCTAACATCATATCCAATCACTAATAAGACACTTCTCTACCCTCCCAACCACAACACCTAGGTTTGAGTTTTCAATTCTCTAAGTAGTGTGATTCAAGAGTTAGAGTCAATATTTCAAAAAAAAAAAAAAAAAAAAAGTTAGAGTCAAATGTCTAATCTAACTTGGGCTTAGACCCTTGTTAAACTGACTTTATTATTTATTTATTTGGGCCCAATGTCTGATTATTATTTTTCCTATTTATATTTTCTATTCGCTTTATTGTGGTACACCTAGTCCCATAAAACCATTAATAATTTATGAGAGTAACTTGCTTTTAAGATAACATATTTTTGATGTGTCACCAATTGGTATTTGTTTCTTGTTGAGAATTGATAACATTGGAGTTGTTTGGATGAGATTTATGTAATATAATTACTATTTTCTTTTGTTTGTGTTGTATAGCAAAATATATATTATTTAACCACNTTAATCAAATGGATGGTTCAGATGAATTACTTAATCAAATAGATGGTTAAGATAATTCATATTAATATTATTAATAGAGATTACCTAATTTAACCTTACTTTTATGATTATCTGTTAAGTTTTCCGTTAAATATTCTCTTCTCCGTTAATATTCCGTTAACTTTACCCATTAATTTCTATAAGAAAGGTCTCAGGTTTGAACCTCATCTCAATCAAATTTGACATGATTAAGTTTCTCACTCTATTTTACTCTTATTAAATTAAATAAATTAGTAGCTACAACAAAAAATGATACATATGTATTTTTTAATTTAGAATTATGTGTCTACACTACCTTTATTTGAAAAAAAATATTCATTATCAAAAAAATTAAATTAAATAAGAGAATTTTTTTTTTGAGTACTACTGACTCGGTTACAATGTAGTATCTGTTCATAAACTACTTTCTCAATCTACTGAAGCACAAAGAGTCAGCATCGCCTCCACTGAGGCTCGAACCTACCACCTCCAGCATAGGGTGCAACCAAATGCCACTACCGGATGCCACTAGACCACAAGGTTATATTGTCTTTATTTTCTCTCATGCAAAGATTCTTTACATTCAAATTTATCAATTGATATTTATTACATTGTCCATTATCTTATTTTTACAATATCTTGTAATTAAATATCAAAGTTATAGTACAAAATAATGTTATATATTTATTTATCAAGTATTTTATTAATACTATGAAATTTTTTTTAAAAAAATAATTTGAAGCTAATTATATTAACTACATGGGGATTGGTTGACAAAGAGGGTACTCAAATAATAACCCAACAAATTGAAGTGGAATCACTCTATTTTACTTTTATTGAATTAAATAAATTAGTAGTTACACAAAAAAATGATACATGTGTATTTCTTTAATACCATGAAAAAAAAATAAAAAGAATAGTTTGAAACCAATCATATTAATTACTTGGGGGATTTGTTAACAATGAAAGTACTCAAATAATCCATTACCCAGCAAATTGAAGCGAGAAAGTACCTTTTAATATCTTTGGAATACATAATATTTTAAATTTTCAAATTTTTATTAATTTATTTACTCTTTTTTCTTAAACTAGGGATAAATTTATCCACAACAACTCATTCAACAATAATGGTTGAACCAAATGAACCCCAAGCAGAACACCTAAAGGAAAGTCCATAGCTCCTATATCATAATCTCATTGCATGACGTTGTCATCTATGCTACCAACAATATCCGAATAGCAAATAACACACTACCAACAAAAAGGAAGAGAACAAATAGTAAAGATAAAGACAATGAAATGTTACTCAAAAGAGAATTAAGAACCACTTAGAAATATTCAAATTAATCGCCTCGGGCGAAGTTGCTTTCCAGTAAACATATTCTTTCTCCTGCGCCCCACGCTCGCATCGGTCACCAACTGGCGAACCAAGACGGGGAATTAGTAAGACAGGCTCGGTGGCTCATATCTACTATACTAATAAGAGTCAAAGAAAGTTAGGCCTACAATGGCTAAAAAAAATGACGGTCAAATTATTAAATCAAATGGATGGTTTAGATTATTTAGATTTATAATTTTCCTTGAGATTTCCTAATTTATCCTTAATTATATGATTATCCGTTAAATTTAATTTTCTGTTAAATATTCTCTTTTCCGTTAATATTCCGTTAACTTTTAAATTACCGATTAATTTTTATAAGAAATGTCTTAGGTTCGAACATCATCCCAATCAAAGTTGGCATATTCTTGAACATATACTACGAATACGTTAGAGTATATTATTCAAAAGTGAGTACCTCACTTTATTACTCTTATTAAATTAAATAATTAGTAGTTACAATAAAAACATAATAAATATGTATTTCTTTAATTTATAATTCGATGTCTACAATGTCTTTATTCAAAAAAAAATATTCATTAACGAATGATTTTAAAAAAATATAATTTCATTAGTTATATTGTCTATATTTTCTACAATGCAAAAATTCCTTATCTTCAAATTTATTAATTAATTATATTCACTACATTATTGTTCATTGTTTTCTTTTTACACTATCTTGTATTTAAATATCAAAGTTATGCTACAAAATAATGTTATATATTTATTTACCAAGTATTATTTTAATAATATGGAAAAAATTTTTAAAAAAATAAATAATTTGAAGCCAATCATATTAACTGCTTAGAGAGGATTGATTGACAAATAAGACATTCAAATAACCCAATAAATTGATTTAAAACCTTTTATTAAAAATGTCAATGTAGAGCAATAAAACATTGTGACACACTTGATGCATTAAAAAGATGATGAGACTACAACATTGCTGGAATCAAGTTTTAAAATTCATAAAATGAAGAAATTTCAAAAATAACCACCGTTGCCGCATTCATTAATCTTGTATGTAAAATACGTATTGTGCATTCTTTAAATATATTAGAACTAATATAAATTTACAATTCATTTCATTTTCTACAATCAACCTACTTGGATTAAAGATAAAATCATCATCAATCTTGACAACAAAAATAATTGACATATAGGATGTAATCACTGTTTAAAAATGTTATGTACAAAGTGGCAAACTATTTAACAGCATGCATTGTGATGAAAAGGTAATAGTGGGTACTCAAATATAAACTTCAAAATAAAAATATGTAAAATGGATGTACAAACTATTGATGAAACTGAACATATTGCAGCATCAGTATTCGAACTACTTGCAAAGTTATTGTTGTTACTATCAAGTAAACAAGTTATGAAACTAGAACAAATAGTAATACTCATTAACCTTCTACAAATATAATAAATATTAATATTTTGTTCAATACTTTCAAATGAGAATGTACGACACACATCTCACAACATATGAAATAGGGGGAAAAACTACCACTGTCAAATATCAATAGACGTTTGCAAGATCAAGAGTTCATATATAGTACAACTAAGATATCTGTCATATATACAAACACAACGAAACAAATCCACAACTTCATACATCATATCTCATTGCATGACATTGCCATCTATACTACCATAATAACTCAGTTGCACATGACACATTACCAAATACCAATAAATAAATAAAAATAAAACAAGTACGGAAGATAAAGATAATGATAATGCTACCCGAAAGAGAAATAAAAAGACTTAGAGAAATTCAAACGAAAAAGTAGTATTTATTTATACTATCATTTTTAGACTAAGTATTTACATTAGCATTTTTACAAAATTGCAAACATTTATTTTAGTGACAATTGTAATCAATCTTTCATATATTATCTTGCATTAGTAAATTTTGAATTACCGATTTAAATAAACAAATTCAACATTCAATTATATATGGGTGAACATTTCCTATATAATATAATCTTGCATTGATATACTTTGAAATACTTATTTAAAATAAACATTGGGCATTATCTCATTCGCGCAATGCGCGTGAAAAACTAGTATTCATTATAAGTTGCCAAGAATTATTTGTCAGAAACGCTTACAAAGAAAATGTTTTCAAAAATTATTTTTGTCTGACTACACATTTTCTCAAGATACATTAGCACTTAACGTACTGAGACTAATCATGTTCTTGTCAAGTAAGACTATAAAAGATGTCAAAATACTCTCTCATAAATTTTAGGATAGCTGACTTCACATGATTCGAATTCAAGAGCTCAATTGAAAAACACACATGCCATCTCAGGGTGCTCTTCCCACTTTGGAAAAGGAAGGTGCAGTGAAGGACTTTTCATCAGCTTGTTGCCAAATGGCGGGATTGTGCAGAGTTAAATGCTAATTTGGCTTGAGAATAGCGGGAGGGATGTTGAAGTTCTATGTGTGAGAATATATGTGGACTGTGGGTTTTTTTGGCAAATTTTTCTGTGGAGCCGGATCCACCTTGTAAGGTGATCTGAGTCTAAAAATACAAAATTTTATATATTCAGTACTTACAATTTACATACTGAATGTTCACAATTTTTATATACTAAACGTTCACAGGTATGATGATGCATGGAGATAGCTCATTTTGGTCTTGGAGGTAATATGTTTGAATTAGCTATTTTGTAATGAAGTTAGGCTTTTGAGCCAAGTTTTGTAAGGCATTATGCCCAATTTTGATGAAGGGTCACTTTCGGGGCCATGTACTTTATTTTTTGATTTGAGGTTGGTATAAAATGGCTTGTTTTGCTAAAAAAAATAAACAAAAAAAAATGTACTAAATGTTCACAATTTACATACTTAATATTCACAATTTACATATTGAATGTTCACATACATTTTATTCCCATGTGTTTTTTCATATGTATAATTGGGGGGTATAGGGTATGTCTGATCTATATGATTGTAACTTTTTGTTTTTTTGGAACATAAGAGGGGGTACCTAAATAAAAAACTGTTGAAAAGACTACTTTGTCTCATGGACTGAGCGCATAACGGTTAATACATCCAAAGGCTTGGTAAGAACAATCCTTTCCTCAGCATCCACATGTGCCCTCTGCACCAACCAATCTGCTATTGCGTTTTGTTCGCGGAACACATGGACAAGTCTCCTCTTTTCGCCTTCTCTTATCATTCTTCTGTAGTTTTCAAGAATTTTGCATCCCGTTTTTTCTCTCCTAGTACCACTGCGAACTTCCCGAACCACATCGACATTATCACATTGTATCTCAAGTCTATCGATTCCCTTGTTCCTTGCCCATTCTAGCTCCATTTCAATTGCCATTAGTTCTGCTTCCCTTGGATTGTGGGCATTAAACTTCTGTTTGCATCTAGCAATCCACTCCCCATCTCTGGTTCGAAGAACTGCTCCGCCTCTAGCTTTTTTACTATCTTCTCTAAAACTGCTATCAACGTTGAGAATCAGTTCTTCTTTCGATTTCCATCTGAGTGACCTTTCAACAATTTTGCCTTGCATTACTCCAAGTGCTCTCGCTTTTGCAAACGCTCTTCTAATCTCCACTTCTTATTTGCCAATTCATTCCAATTTCTGCTGAAGACTCCACTCCCTATCTTCGAAGACCTTCTCATTAGAAAATAATCAGTTAGAAATTGAAAGTTGCATGTTGGAAAGTGAAGAGATTAGATGATAATGAAAGTTGTAGTGATTTTGAATAATATTGAAGATGGTTGTCTTCTCTTTGCTAAAAAAAGTGTTCACAATTTTATATACTAGTGTTCACAATTTAAATTGTGAACATTCAATAGGTAAATTATAAACATTCAGTATATAAATTGTGTATTTGATCCAGGTTCACCTTGTAAGGTGAACTCGTGTCCATGGAAT
>CP025647.1:7981023-8039017 GCA_003576665.1 Ipomoea trifida | reverse complement strand
CAGGACAACAACATAAAACTAGTCTAAGAAGCCATATTACAATGATCTTGAGTCTGTGTCAGACTAACAGACTCTACAAATTAAAACAGTAGGCTAAGACTATAACAGTAGATCTTAATGTTAAAACAACAGGGAACTTTGGCGATATGATCTTTTCAGTGAAATCAGCAATTAAACTTCTGAGGCTTCAGCTCTATTTATACTTGAATATCTGAGCTCCTCCCCTGTATGTGATCTCCTCAATTCAAGGTAAGGCACTCATCTACATCTTGCCTTGATTTTCTCATCTCTGACAATTTTGCTTGAATAAACAAGAGCCATTCATCCCATGCAAATTAAACAACTCTAAAACTATACCTTAGGCATAATTAATTAAACCACTCAATTAACAAATAAATTGCCAATTAAAACTATACATTAAATTTCCCTAACAAGAATTGATAACATTGGAGTTGTTTGGATGAGATTTATGTAATATAATTACTATTTTCTTTTGTTTGTGTTGTATAGCAAAATATATATTATTTAACCACAAAAGTTTTTAGGATGGAATTGTAATTCCTTTATTACCAAACTTCATGGAATTACAATTCCATAGTTTGGTTGGAGGGAATTGCAATTTTAAGGTAAATTATTATTTTGCTCTTATTAATATAGAAGGACATTTTAGTCTTTATTCACTTCTTTTCTTTTGATTTCTGATCATTCTATTTCTTTCTACGAAACAATGTAATTCAAATTCTCACCTTATTATTTTTCTATGGAATTACAAATTCTCCCAGAATTGCCGATTCGCTAGTTTCTAAAACCGGGAACAATCGGTTCAGATCTAGAACCATGGTTACCCCTAAATCAACTATAACTTATTGTTAACCTGCTATAGGAGATTAAAAAAAAAAAAGGTCTGATTATATCATATTTTCAAGTTCAATGACTTATTTGGAACATTTTAGAGTTTGATAGTTGAATGTTTTGTTTAAACTTTATCCCTTAAAAGAATTATATCTCACCTATCAAGAGATGATACCATTTTGATATTTCAACTATATATATAGTAATATTTTTAATTCTTGTCTTTTACCAATAATTTGACAGATCTTCTCTAATTATTCAAATGGACCAAATTCAATTCAAAATATTTAAGATATACGGAGTACTTATTTTCACCAAACATCATTTTTATTCATATTAGAATATTTTGGATGTTTTAAATTGAACTTAGGGTTCGAAAAATGACTTTCACAGAAAGAAAAAAAATTCATTATGGTCATGAAAAAAAAGGTTCAATTTGACAAAGAATGACTTATTAGATTTTTAGTTGAAAGAAAATTTTCAAATTCTTTAATTTTTCCGTATTTATCATCTCTCTCATCTCTTTTCAACTTAGTTTCTCGATTATTATTATGACTACAGCCATTCCCCCCTCCCTACTCACCACCACACCGATACACCACCACTAGCAACCGCCAGCAGCATATGACTTATTATTATTATTATTATTATTATTATTATTATTATTATATTATAATATGTTTACTTTCACGAATATGACCAAAACATAATATAATATAATAATAATATTTTGGCATTCATCCAGGCATAAAAAAATTATATTATTTTCTAAAAAATAAGTTATTTTTTAAAAATCATTTTTAAAATTTCTAAACATACCCTTGTTGATTTAAAAATGTCAAGAAATTAAAAATGATTAAATTAATCTTGAGAATAAAAAAAAAATAAAGACGTTACAAACTTAAAAAGAAGCGTAAATTGGACGCCTGCACTCTAAGGCATGTCACATCTGCATAGAGAAACAAATAAGTGTGTGAATTAAATGTCGATCAGTTGCTATGAATCTATGATTCAGTTTTTTTTGAATGCTACTGATTCTATTACATTGTAGTATCTGTTCATAAACTACTTTCTCAACCTACTGAAGAACAAAGAGACAGCAACGCCTCCACTGAGGCTCGAACCCACCACCTCCCGTATTAGCCTCAAATGTTAAAATGACAAACTAAAAGCACAAATTTTGTTTAGAACAAGGCAGAGAGTTACATGACACTAACAAAAGGTGTCTAAATTAATTAGACAATTAGGACATAATAATAATAATAATTATAGTCTCTAAATACCAATTAGTTATAACCCAGCTTCAGCTTAAATAATTTGCACCCCAAAAAGCATAAACCCCGCGGGTTTCACAGCCTTATTCCCCATTTCCATTTCTACCCCTTCTCTTCCTTCCTCAATATCCTCATCACTGCCCTCTTCCGTCTTTTTCTCAACCCCATTGTTACTGTTAACGTTGTCATTTCCGTCCTCGTCGCGGCGGTCAGTATATTCCACATCTAAGACGCAAATGGACCGGGTTTCTGAACCCGGTCCATTTTCATTATCCTTGTATTCGTAGGCCGAGAATATGACAACGTCTCGGGCCTTGATTCCTTTGTCTTTCACGAACCGGTTCCAACCTCGTGTGAACACGAAGCTCTGGCTGCTCTTCCAGTAACAATACCGGAACTTCCACGACCGCATTGCCTTATCGTAGAACACGAGCTCCACGTCATCAGCGCCGCCGTCTTCCGCCGCCGTGTCGAGAGTTCGGGGGAAGAATTTGAGCGCGTGTTTCTTAGGGATCACTAGCCGGTTCAGTTTCCCGACGTCGCTCGGAGTCAGTTCTTTCTTGAAAAGCTCTTTGAGAACCGAACCGGGTTCGTCGCCGGTTCGGGTGGAGATTCCGACCGGTTGGCCGGTCAGGGAGAGGGTTTTGCAGTGGTCGGAGAATTTGGGGACGTAGGAGCCGTCTTTGATCATCTTGAGGATTTGTTCGGTGGAGAATTGGGTCTGGAAAGAGGGCTCTTGGAGGGTGATGGCGGTCCAGGGGAAGTTACGGTGGGCGTCGCCGCACCGGAGACGAATGGCGGCGCTGTCGTAGGCCGCCGCCGCGTCCTCCTCCGTCTTGAAGGTGCCCAGCCATATTCTCTGGTGGTTCGCGTAAATCTGGGCCCCCCAGTTGCCGCTTTGTTGGCCCACCACGCCTTTGAACCTCGACGAGCCGATGACGGCGGCGGTCGGGTCCGGCCTCTGCCGCTTCTGACGCCGGTGTTGCTCCGTGGAGCTGCCGGAATCGGAGGCTTCCACCGTCGTCACGTTCGTCGTGCCACTCGCCATCATTTCCTCCACTGTCAAATCTTGTGTCACAAATATATGGAAACAATTAAAACAAAACAATTTTGTAATCATTTCCAGTTGCATGCATGCAAGGATTGAATTCAATCTATTTTAAAGTTAAATTCATCAAATCCTTGCATCATATTCATCATAATTTAAGCAGTAAATCCAAAATATCCAAAAAAAAAACACACTTAAATTATTACTCCATACTATTTTGAAGTGTTTTATTGAAACCTTATATATATAAACCAAAATGCCAAGCACCTTGTGCTCAATTGGCATGTAGTGGCCACTCTCAGATGGGAGGTCATGAGTTCGAGTCTCAGTGGTGGAGATCTCGAAATTGACTCTTTGTGCTTCAACAGGTACTACAATGTAATAGGGTCAGTTGTATTCAAAAGAAAATATATATAAGCACATATAAGAATTTCAATTCTTACAGCATATTGCTACACAAGTTTGTTTTATTATAATGCATTTACTACACAACAAAATTCTACTTAATTCCAAAGATGGAATGATAGAATACAGATTTAACATATATTCAATCATTTAATAAGAATATTAAATATTTCCAAACATTATATAAGATGTATGTAAATAATATCTAATTTTCTTGACAACAAAATTAACAAAACACCATGCCTCCAACTCTAATTGCTTTGTGTGTATTATTAATTTTAAATTTTTACCACTTTTTTTTTAATTTAAATTTACAAAACCCTAATTGTTTTGAAATAAAAATTTATACCTATAACATACCGCCGCCGCAGTCGTTATATTTAAAACATAAAATAGTAGCTAGGTGTCCAACTATTTATAAATTAAATTAAAAAATCTAACAACTTTTTTTTAAGCAAGAAAATGACAATTCATTAATCAATTACGCCCAGAGGCTAAAAAGACTGGGGAATTGGAACATCCACAAAGTAAAGCTTACACTATCTTCTTCAACCTTAGCAAGGGAGTGTACACGGCGATTACTATCTTGACAAACATAGCTGACTACACAATAATTAATAGACTCAACAAATCTAACAACTTGATCACTTTAGAATTCAAAATATATATATATATATATATATATATATATATATATATGTCAATAACAACATTCATACATCATATTTGTTTTTTTTTTTTTGTTCTTTTTTGTTTTTCTTTCTTTCTTAAAAAAAATGTACAATATAGATACATAAAAAGAGTTAAAAGTATGTGCTATTTTAAGGGTTTCATTGAAACCTTATATATAAAACCAAAATACTCTATATTTGGAGGGATTCATGTGGTAATAAGCAAATATAAGAATTTCAATTCTTACATCATGCTACACAAGTTTTACTATAATGCATTTACTACACAACAAAATTTTACTTATTTTGAAATACAACAAAATTCTACTTAATTACAGATAGATTGATAGAATACAGATATATTGATTTAGCATATATTCAATCATTTAACAAGAATATTAAATATTTCCAAACATTATATAAGATGTATGTAAATAATATTTAATTTTGTTGATAACATAATTAACAACACACCATGCTGATAACTCTAATTGTGTGTATTATTAATTTCAAATTTTTACTCTTTTTCTTTAATTTTTCAAAACCCTAATTGTTTTGAAATAAAAATTTATACCTATAATCAAGGTGGAAAAAATTGTTAGGCACCCAATTATTTTTTATTTTATTTTTATTTTTTAAATTTTTTTTGAAAATCTTAACAATTGTAATGTGCTTAATACCTTAAGTTTTAAATAGTTAATACGTTAATAGTTTAATACTAAATTAGTAAAATTTTAAAATATTAAATGTTGGAGCAACGGCAGTGCGGCGCAGGAGTTGGAGACAAAGTGAACGAATAAGGCAATTTTTTTAGGGTTATTCGCTCAAAATAATATCATTTTGAGCAAATAACCCTAACATTTTTATAAATATAAAAAATGCACACAATTATTATTCGGCCGACTAGGCCACAAAGAAGGCCGATTCCGGCGTTATTCGAGGCGGTAGGCGCAACTTTTACAATATTGCCTATAACATACCGCCGCAGTCATTATATTTGAAAACATAAAATAGTAGGTGTCCAACCATTTACAAATTAACAAATCTAACAACTTTTGTTTTGAAGCATGACAATTCATTAATCAATCAAGCACAGAGGTTAAAAAGACAGGGGAACATCCACAAATAAAGTACGACATACCCTAGCTCCTTTGGCCTTAGCAAGGGAGTGGGCAGGGCGATTACTATCTCGACAAACATAACTGACTACACAATCGCTAATAGACTCAACAAATCTAACAACTTGATCACTCTAGAATTCAAAAAAAAAAAATCTTTGTTCCAACATTCAGAAAAAAAAATAATTTAAAAAAAAAAAACAATTTACGTCAATAACAACATTCATACATCATATACGGTTTTTTTGTTTTTTTTTTTTTTTTTTTTCTTTCTTTCTTCTACTCAACAACTTCTACAAAAAAATCATGAAAGATTCAAGAGATGATGTTTGTACCTGGGAGACCAAGTTGAAGCTTTGGGTCCATCATGCGCAGACAGTATTTTCCCTACAAAACCTTCCAACAAAGTTTTCAAGTCTTCATATAATATTGTGAGAAATTGACTATCAACAACGACCAAAAATAATTTCCTTTATTTTAGTAAGTATTCCATGATTTATATAAATCAATTCGTAATTTATGCAACATTCCTAAATTGCATATGGAAATTTGAAATTTCATTTCTCAGCAGAATCCCCTTCCATATATATATATCCCATTCTTTAATTTTTTACCCCAGTGGCATACCAAAACTAATTATTTCACTAATAAAATTTTCCTTTTATTTCAACATATAAAAAATATTTTTTTCTCTTAAAAGTGATTGTACGTACTTGGTAATTGTTTTAGGAAAATATATTCTATATTTCCTCTGCACAAATTATCTTGTTCTCTAATATTCACTTGTCATTATTGTATTCATTGTTGAAAAAATAGCGCTCCTCGGACGCCTAGGCGGCAATTAATCAGCGCTTAGGCGCCAATGTATTTTTAAAAAAAAATTGAAATTTTGTAATTTTTAAGATTAATAATTATAAACTATTTTATATTTTAATAGTTAATACTAAAATATTAAATATTAACTTAAAAAAATATCTAGAGTTTGAACACTTTATAGGGTTATTTTGCTCAAAACGCTCAAAACGATATCGTTTTGAGTAAAATAACTCATTTAATATTTAATTATTAGGGAAAATTGCACTTTTCGTCCCCAAGTTATAGGGAAATTGTAGAATTCATCCCTAAGTTCTTGTTATACTCACATTTCGTCCCTAAGTTATCATTGGTGTTGCACTTTTCGTCCCTGAGTTATATTAATTGCAAATTTCGTCCCTAAGTTGTTATTACGTTGCACTTTTCGTCCCTGACATAAGTGTGCAAACTTCGGTAAATTTTTTATTAAAAAATAGTTAACCGAAATACTTCGGTAAACTTCATTAAAATAATTGGTGTTGAACCGAAAAAGTTCGATTACAGATTTTTTAATCGAAAATTTATTGAAGTTTGCACACTTACGTTAGGGATGAAAAGTGCAACGTAATGATAACTTAGGGACGAAATTTGCAATTAATATAACTCAGGGACGAAAAGTGCAACACCAATGATAACTTAAGGACGAAAAGTGAGTATGACAAGAATTTAGGGACAAATTCTACAATTATCCTATAACTTAAGGACGAAAAGTGCAATTGTCCCTAATTATTACATGAACTAATTATTTGTTAACTTCTAATGAGATTGACAAATTCATGAGTAGTTAATAAAAATAAAATGTTTTATGAAATCTTAGGGAGTACATATAATAAATATATAATGTAGTGATTTTAGTAGGAAAAAATATTACTTAAATTTTTATTTATTTAAATTATTTATCATATTTATATGGGTGAGGAATGGAAAGATGACAAATCAGTGCAAATATAAAATCTACAAGTCTTAATAACGTATTCAAATATACATACACTTGCACTGCCCTCGGGCGCCTAGACGGCAATTAATCAGGGCCTAGACGCCTGTATTTTTTACTTTCTTAAAAAAAATTGTTTAAAATTTTTTATTTTTTCAGGACTAATGATTATAAACTATTTTATACTTTAATAGTTAATACAATCATATTAAATATTAACCTTAAAAAATTTAAAGTTTGAAAAATTTAGGGTTATTTCGCTCAAAATGATGTCTTTTTGAGTAAAATAACTCACTTAAAAAATAGCTAATCGACCGACTAGGTGGCCTAGTCAGTGCCTAGGAGGTCTAGACAGTCAGCGCCTAAGCGGCCTAGTCGGCCACCTAGATCACCGATTATTGTGATAAGCTAGGCGGCTGGACGGTGCCTAAGCAAAATTTTTACAACACTGATTGTATTTAATATTTCATTATTACATGAATTATTTGTTACCTTCTAATGAGATTGACAAATTCATGAGTAGTCAATAAAAATAAAATGTTTTATGAAATCTTAGGGAGTAAATATATAATGTAGTGATTTTAGTAGGAAAAAATATTACTTTTAAATTTTTAAGTCTTAATAACGTATTCAAATATAGCCGATTTTGATAAATTATTCCCTTATATAATTTGGCTTTATTATTTGCAAAAACCCATACTGGAGACACCCACAAAACATGCAATTAGCCAATTATCATCTGTAATAATCACAAAATTAATAATTAGAGGACAGTCCTATTTTGTAATTTTGAGATTTGAAAACAGATCCAATCCCTGGCTGAAACAAAATCCTTTGACTGTATGCAGAATGAGATTCCAATCTAGAATTTATGTTTTCTTGATGTGAACTCAGTCATATCATAGAAGTCAAAGGATTTCCTCAGTGATCTTAGGGCATCCCAAGAGGGATTTTTGGGTGATTTTTTTAGAAACAAAATTTGGAGGTGATTTTTGGACTCATGGAATATGAAGTTTTTTGTGGGACTCATTAAATGGTAATAAAAATATAAAAGATTGTGTAGGTGTGCGTAAGGCGCATTTGCCCGTTGGGCGCGTAATACTGCTATATTTATTTTTTAAATTTCTTTTGTCAAAAATTTTTTTCCTCTTTTTTCTTCTTCTCTTTTTTGTCTTTCCTATTTGTCACTACAAAAATCTTCCTACATGATTCTAATTTCTTCCAAGTTCCTAGTAACTGTGTTTTTTATTGTATTTAAACCTCGCAAATTATACCATGAACCAAGGTTCACATTGCATTATGAATCTTGGTTCAAAATGACATTCAGATTATTCATATATATGTTAACTGTAAGTACATGATCTGCACATGATCCACCATGCATATGACCAATCCTTATATCATGAACCAGGGTTCATAGTGCACTGTGGATCCTGGTTGTTTTATCTTATGTTGTGAGTTGTTTTATGTATAGTGCACTGTGCATGTGTATATATCTTATGTTGTGAGTTGTTTTATCTTGTGTTATGAAATTTTGTACCTTAAGAATGTGAATTCTGTAGCTGAAACAAATTAGTAAGTGTCTTATGTTGAATTTTTGTGTCTTGTATTGTGAGATTATGTGCCTATGAACACAAATTATATACCTAAATTAGATTTGAAAAATAAGTAAATATATAACATGTGTATGTGTCTTGTATTGTAATTTTTTGTGTCTTGTGTTATAAAATTATGTACCTTACGAGTGTAAATTTTGTACATCTTCATTTCAATTCAGAGTCCATAATATTATGTGGACCCTAATCCATGATATACCAAGTCCGGTCCATAATATAACAATTCGTTAAACCTTTAACCTAAAAATAGGTCCAAAATAAATTGGTTTCCCAACTCATCCCACAACAAAGAGTAAATATATACCAGCCCAACTAACCCAAAAAAAAGGTTAATAACAAAAGATTTAAGATTAAATGTTCAATTTTTTTAATTAATTAAATCAGTGAGTAAATATATAAGAGTTAATTTCATTTTTTGTCCTAAATTTATAGGTGATAGTCAACTTTTAGTCATTTTTATCATAACATCTACATTTGATCTTAGTATTATTTTGGTATGACCTTTTTTGTCCTCCGTCAACAAAATCATTAAAATATCATTAAATACAAAGGCATTTCGATCATTTTTATACAAAGTGATTTGACCCCGCTATATTTTTATGTTTATTTTTTTGAAAAAAAATCTGTAATTGAAGACCGAAATGACTTTGTATTTAACGGCTTTAAAATTATTTTGTCGATAGAAGACCAAAAATGATCATGTCAAAATAATATTAAAAGCAAATGTGGATGCTCTGATAAAAAAGAACTAAAATGAATTGTCACATATAAATTTAGGACCAAAAATAAAATTAAGTAAAATATATACGGAGTAATTACTAGAGTTATTACCCAGGTCATATTGGATTGGATGTGATAAGTCTTCCGGCGGAGTTAAGTCATTTGACTATTACTAGTATGCAAAATGCAAGTCATTTGGCAGATTATAGGTTGATTATCTTTGATTAATTGACAATGCTAAAGTAATATAGATCCAAACACCTAGTCAGGATCACTAAAAAAAAAAAGCCAACTCAAATAGTTATCACCAACCCCAATCAATTACTTACCAGGAAAAATATAATATTTTTTTAATGACAAATGTAATTTTTTAAATCAAAAGTATAATACTTTTTTTTAATCAAAAGTATTTTGTTTTTCCTTATAAGTAACAAATATTTTATTCCTAATTAGTATTACATTTGCTAGTATAAGTATTACATTCGCGTATTCAACTGACCCGACCCAATATGCCTCACAAATTAGTCTCATACAAGTATATATGACCCTTTAAATTATACTATACATTTCAAACAATTTATATAAGAAAATCTCTACATAAATTAAAGTAAATTTTTTTTGATAGGTTTGCCCTGTCAAAGACCGGATACAATAGTTACCAAACTCTAAAAGAACTGGCAACAATGACATCAACAACAAGAAACATGTCTATACTAGCAGGAGGTGAGTCCAAGACGGAGGTTCCTCAATCTCCTAGCTGTCCAATATTTGCGAGATGGTCAGCATATTTATTCACCTCTCTAAAGCCTTCCTCAATAGTTGGTATTTTGGTGTGGTTTTTGAAGAGTTTTTGTAAGTGTGATTACGAAAGAGAAAATATGGGTGAGGTAAAAAAGAAAAGGAAAAAGTAAATCAAAATTAAAAAACAGAAAAAGAAATAATAAAAAATTATTTAAGCGCGCATGCAGTGAATCTGCGCCTCACATTCTGTTCTGCTATCCAGTGGGCCCCACTGGGGCTGAGAAAATTTGGTCTCTTGCAGGAGAAAAACACCCTCAAAACATCATTCTCACATTTGTTAAAAAACTTACCCTCAAGTTTTTATTGTTCTAAAAACTCAACAAAATTCATAAATGGGGATAGCCTAAGAATGTGTTGGAGAGTCATCTGATCAAAACAAGAACTTGCAGTCCTTAATAAGCGTCGAATGGCACCCATAATCTTCAGCCTCCCCTTTCAAAGTAAATTATGACACAATAACCATATACCACATGTATATATAAATCTTATCAAACTAACTAATTAACAATAATTAATCAAAATATATTTGATAATACGGAGTAATTAATTAAACACTAATGATTATTACTACGGTGAATCAAGAGACATATATATGACAGGTTCTTGATAAATGTATAATTGCATATGTTTTCACCCTTTAGACTCATTTTAAATGATGAATGCTTTGCTTTCAAAATGCACCTTAATTCCTTTGTTTACATTTTTATGTGCACAAATTATTGAATTGGAGAAAATTAAGGTTTGGTTCATAGGTTTACACACTAGGAATGATAATTAAAATCATAGTTAGTGTTTGGTTGACAACTTTTTTAAAACACAATTATGAGATTTCATTACCGCTTTTATTAAAGCCTCACTCTCTAATTAAAAGCGGGTATCATTCCATCTTATTTGTAATTTGATTTTTAAGTTTGGATTAGTGCTTTTAGATTTTTGTTTTATTTTTTTTTTAAATATTTGTGCTTTGGATGTCATTATATTAGGATCAATTGCCTTAAATTTTTATTTTTGTATTTTTTTAAAACCTTTATTTCCATTATAGGGTCATACATAAACAAACATCAATATTGATAATAATTTCAATTCCACCCTACTACCAAACATGCAAAATACTTTCACCAAAACCCATTACCATTACTAAGTATTTGATTCTCATTTTGATTCCGGTTCCTTTTTGCAAACCAAACACACCCTAAGGGGGCGTTTGGTTCATGGAATGTTAGATTACCTTAGGGAATGTTAGATTGATAGGAAT
The DNA here is from genome assembly GCA_003576665.1 of Ipomoea trifida. NCBI lineage: Eukaryota > Viridiplantae > Streptophyta > Magnoliopsida > Solanales > Convolvulaceae > Ipomoea > Ipomoea trifida. The sequence continues at coordinate 8,027,471 of CP025647.1, read as the reverse complement.
GTTAGATAACTGGGAATGTTAGATTCCTGTGTTTGATTTAAAATTGAAGTAGGTAAATAAGACAACGGAAATAAGATAAATTGATTAAAATTTCAAAAGCTCAATATTAGGAATAAAATAAGGGAATGTGAGATTACCTAAGAAATCGGGGTGTATCTCACATTCCCTTCCAATAGCTAAAAACTTCATCGGGAGGTTATGTTACATTCCCGGGGAATCTTACATAACCTGAACCAAACATGAGAATCTTATATTACCAAACAAATATAACCTTAGTTATCTTATATAACTTGAACCAAACGCCCCCTAAATGTTTTTAGAGCATTTTGGATGGATTAAAGTCAATGGAGGCCAAAGAAAAGCCAAGGGGATGGATACAACAATTCTTAGAGAGCTAAAAGGTAGTCATTTGGATGGTCTTGATCATAAAGTCAAATCAAGGTAAAAGTGGAGCATAAGGGCATGAAGTTAAAAATTTTGTTCAAAATGACCACTTCTTAGTATTTTAGTCATAACTCATGGTGGAAATATTCAAATTGAGTAAATCTTGAACCATTGAAAAGCCAACTCAATTAGTTACAACTTTCATGCATACTATCAAGTCTAATTCCAAAGTTATGAAGGTGAGTTGTGCATATGCCCATGTAGTCCTACTCTGTATAGTATTTAAGCATGATTTGAGAAATTTTTCCATAATTTCAATCCCTAGACAAATCCTAGTTATTTTCGTTCATTTCTTTTCATTTTTTAATTTAGATTAGGCTTAGATTTAGTTTCATAAACATATTGGAGCTTTTATTGAAGGATTTACACTTAAATTTTAAGATCTCTATGTTCCTAAAGTCTCTATACGTCTTTGATCAAGCTGAACCCCTCCCTCCCTAAACCCCCAAAAAGGCATCTTCAATTCTTCATAAGATACCAATATCACAACTTATAATTCACAATCAATCAATTAACATACCCCATAAAAAAAAATTATATGCTACCACACATTAAATATTTATTCATAACATCAAACCATAAGAGATTCTGGTGATCCCCTTTGGGAAATTATTGGTGATCTCTCTTTAGGATAAAAAAAATCTCAAGATAAAACCAAGATGGAGTGGCCTATGATGAATCAATCCATCATAAGCCTGTGGGTAGTAGACTAGTAGCTACTCAAAATAAGCATTGGCCAAAACTATACATCAAACCACTTTATAGTTCCAATACTGGCAATGCATATGAAAAATGACTAAAAGCAATGTACACAATAAGAGGAAAGCAAGATGGTTTTAGAACTTGAAAACTTCAGACTACTGCTTTCATTAAATTAAAAATAAAAACTTGAAAACTAAATTAAATCAATTGAAACTACTTCTTTCTTTTCCCTCTATTTTACATCTATAAAGTTCTATGTTACAAATCAAAATTTTTAGTGGAGGTGTAAAGACCACAGCTCAACTTTCTCTCACACTCAATTAGAAAGAAACCCCCTGAGCCTTCAACTAATGGAATAAATTTGCATAAGCTTGTGGATATCAGTGAACACTCTAATGGCGCCAACTGGGACCTCGGGAAGAAAAATTCCACTTTGTTGTTCAATTTAGGGCATAAATTCTCAGACATTCCACAACCAGAACCATGGACACACAAGTGCAGCTGACCACATAACTGCAACAGAAGCAAAATAATGCAACCAAGAGAGCCCACAGCATATTCATGTTCAAGCCCGATATTCTTCTGGATGACTGACAAGCCACCACCATTTGATGACCTCCCCAATAAGATTGCACCCAACTCCCAACATTCAATAAGGAATAACATATGGCAGAGCATAAACATCTGTAGATTCTATATACCGAGCTTCAGACCATACCTGTAGTTCCTCATTGACCCCATTGGAACCCACCCCTGGCTTCCTATCCGAAGGATTTTTGCTTCCAAACAACCATTCACTGTCGTCACTTTCAATCCACTCTTCCATTTTGGGAACGGTGAGTATCTGGCTCAAATACTTGGAATCTGGATGGGGGGCTTTCTTAGCTGCTTCAATAATTAGATCAGTATGAGGAGGTTTCTTCGATGCTTCAGCAATTGGATTAGCACGAGGTTTCCTAGACACCTCGGCAATTTGATCAGTATGAGGGGTTTTTCTAAATGCTTCGGCAATTTGATCAGCCTGAGTAGGCTTCTTAGATGTTTCAGGAATTTGACCAGAACCAGTAGTTGACAGCAAAGGCTTTGGTCTAGGAACAGACAATGGCTGGCCATGTATTGCTCCATTAATCCTGTGCTCCTTATTAACCACCTTAAGCTCAGAAGCACCTTCTTGCCTATTTGATGTAAGGAGGGGTACTTGGAGAGTTTCAACTTTATTTCCATTCTGTATTGGCTCATGAGAAGCAGGCCTAGGCATTTTAACAGGCCTAGTTTCATTCTCTGCAAGACAGGATTAAAAAAACAAACACACAAAAAGCAACACAACCAGTCAGCCAACCAAGAGGTCAAGTACATCTGAATATGCTCATTGAAATGCATAGGATAAATATAGAAAAATGCTGGCTAAGAACTTCTAGCAGGAAATGTAACATAGGAATTCGGGCCAGAAGCAGAACAGACTTGCCACCAAAGCTTTCCATGAATCATTTATGTTAAGAGCTAGTGAATAAGTATCAAGTTTGAATGTTGTATGTTTTATGCAACAAAACTCACCAGAAAGAGAACCATTTGTCACAAGTTTTCTCTTTTTGAGATTTACATCAAAAGCAGTACCAGCATTGGTGTCCCTTGAAAGTGCTGGAGCTTTATTACTGCTAACTGCAGAGAATTCATTTTTGTTGATGTCCTGTAATCTATCTTTCTCAATTCCCTTGTGTTCACTTTTCTCCTTTGATTTGTCCTTTGATTTCTCCCTTTTCTTCTCCTTTTCCTGGCCTTTATCCTTCTTGTGCCTTTTCTTATCTCCATTTTTATCCTTGTTCTTATTTCCCAGTTTTCCATCACCTCTTTCTTTAGTTTTCTCTTTTTCTTCTTTCCTTTCATTATTCTCTTCCAGTGGTCTGCCCATTCCTTCAACTTTACTTTTGCTGAACCCTGTGATGTTAGGGACAGCCAAATTTCCACTAAATTTTGATTCATTCCTGATTGCATGTACATCCATCTTCCTATTATCAAGGCTCTTCTCAACATGTGTCTCCTTATTTTCGGTAAAATTCCCAGAATCCTTGACCCCAACCCTAGGCATTCCTTCAATTTTCTTTTTGCTGGCCCCAATGATGCTAGGGGCAATTGCATTACCACTAAATCTAGATTCATTCCTGGTAGCCTGCACATCCATCTTCTTGTTATCAATACTCCTCTCCACGTTAGTTCCCTTGTCTTCAGCCAAACTACTACCAACCTTGACCCCAACCCTGTCCATCCTTTCATCCCTCTTCCACTCGGCAGAGAATCTTCCTGCCAACTGGATCCCTTTTCCATTCTCTTCATCTCTGATCCTCCTACCCAACTCCTGCACAAATTTTGATTCCTCTGTCTCTCCATCAGGACCACTACCTTGAATTGCCTTCTGTCCATGCTGGACTTGTAACTGAATATTGTTTTTCTTTTCCTCAGAATTGATGTTCTTAAAATGTTCATTTTTCTTATCAGTTTCTGTACTAGAAGTACCAGGTTGCCCAGCAGCTTTTGCTTCCTCGGAAATGCTTTTCTTATCTTTATCTTTGCTTTTATCTTTGTCCCTTTTCTTGTCCCTATTCTTTTCCTTCTTGTCCTTGTCCTTCTCCTTGTGTTTATCTTTTTTGTCTTTCTTTTCTCTGTGTTTCCCATCACTTCTATCTTTCTCCCTTTTCTCTTTACCTTCTCCCTTCTCTTTGTCTTTCTTCTCCTTTTTATGTTTTTTTTCTTTGCGTTTTTCCTGAAATAGAACCAAATAGAGACATAGTTAAAGCAACGTATATAACAGTGAGAAGCTAAAGGTACAAACCGAAGTCCAAAATGAAACACAAAATGGGGAAATTACCACATGGCACTTCACAGAGATGGATACATATATGGCAAAACAATTCATGTATCTTGCATTTTAAAACCAAAATGAAAAATTCCAGAATTCATGTGGAAATAAAAACCGAACATGAAAATAGCCATCCCTATCTGAAATAGAGGTAGCACTGTAGCAACAACATGCCACAAGAAAGCTACATAACAATAGAGGCTTTACAGTAATCCATGTGAGACTCCCCTAGCCTGTATGAACATCAAGGCCATGTGACTATATATTTAGGTTCACTTACACTAGATAAATAGATAAAAATAATATATACAAGTCTGTGTAATGTTGCAAAAGAATGAACAATCAAACCTAATTCAAAAATCAATCATAATAGCAGTAGCAATAAAATCTAAATAGGTCATAAATTAAATTACTATTGGATGTAACTCCCATTGTTATTATTCCTATTGTTTGATTTCCTCAAGGTGTGCTCCATGTATCAAATAAACTCATCGCAGCATGCGTCCTGACAAGGCACATCATCCATTCGCCTTCACGTTAATGTGACATGAGTGGTTTGCATTTAGACATCAGGGTTTACATGAATAAATAATGTGAAAGAAAGGATTTTTTTATTTCTCAAAGCAGTCATCAAACTAGGAATTTACTATATTTAACACTTCCACCCTGATCAAAATATACAAAGCGACACTAAAAATGAATATATCCGGTCAAGAGGGAAAGCCAAATGCACTTCAAAAATCTCATGGGTGGATAGCCAAATGCATTTCTTCAAAAAACCAATGTTGCAAAAGGCGCTAGGCACTAGTCGGGCCCCTAAACTAGTCAACTACATATGTTAGATTGAGCACTTAGCTGGAGGAATATGGAAGAGTAGTCGAGCAGGTGACAATGTACAGGCAAGGGAATTAAAGAAAACAGCCACTCAGCCGAGTTGGGCGCCTAGTCAATTGACCAACTAAAAACTGCCTAGGCTGAAATCCCCTCGGCCTAGTGTTCGAAGTGCCCTCACACCACTGCGCCACCTCAAAAGCCTCAAGGGCGCACACCAAGGCATGTGCCCTTCGCCCCTTTCTGCACAGTGCGTACACACTTTGTTCTGTGACAATGGTGCACGCCCCGTGCTAATTGCACTTGCCTCAGGCTAAGGCGCACCTCAAAAATGCGTTTTTAAACCTGACTAAATGAGTATATACATAATTGCTAAGTGAGCAATTTAAGAAATTAGACATGTATGAAAGATGCAAGCATTGAGATTAAAACTTCTAGCAACAATTTTCAGATAAAATAATTCCCCCACTACGTTGACACATCAGCATGCCTATCATGGAGGGATAGGAGATGAGCTTAATGACAAGGCACGAACATGATAATACTTGAGACTAATATAAAATATGTGTGTGTGTGTGTGTGTGTGTGTGTGTGTGTGTGTGTATATATATATATACATATATTTTATATATATATATATACATATATTTTATATATATATATATACATATATTTTATATATATATATATATACATATATTTTATATATATATATATATATATATAGCAACTAAGAATTTATGAGCAAGAGAATCAACTAAGGTAAGAATCCACATTGACAAGAATGCTTTATATTGGCCTCCTTGCCCACTTCCAATCCCCTAACCCCAAAAAGGAAAGGGATTAATGAGGAAGCAATATATCTTCAAAGTAAATGCAGATCATAAATTTTGAAATCCTTTTAGCCCTCATGGTTGAACTGTAGTAAATTTCCATGTTAGAGAGAAAATATCTGGATGCATAAAACTAAAACTACCCTCTCAAAGATCATATCATAACACAATCTTAAGTTTTGTTCTAAAATCTAAATATTGTTTCTGCCAACTCTGTGATGGTAAAATGGATTCACTTTTTCATATGGAGCTTTAATAAAGACCTTTAGTGTTTCATGCCACATTAAGCGTTTCCCTGCTAGAGAGAGAATCTCGGTATGCATAAAACCAAGACTACCCACCAACTACTCAGAGATCATATCCTAACACAACCCTCTAAAATATGTTTCTGTCAACACTGGTTAAGGTAAAATGGATTCACTTTTTCCTAAGGAGCTTTAAAAAAGACTTTTAGTGTTTTATGCCACATTAAGCATTTCACCTAAGAAGTTTCTATGACTTTCAAGCAATGTTTCAAATGTGTAACTCCATTGCTGTGTCTTTTCCAAAGAACTTTCTATGACCCTCATCGCATTCTTATATCAGATATGTAGAAACTAAATTATTGAGCATCCTATGTTAAATAAAGCATTGGTCCAAAGAACTCTACTAAAACTAGCATACTTCTCTCCCTATTTAAATAAAAATTTACTGAAATATCATAAGTTCTTGATAAACCTCACAAGTGAAATATTATAGGCCTATGGCTTGCATAAATTATTTAGATTAGAAAAGATCAAAACTCTAACCAACTTAGCAACTAATTCCAAAGGCACTTTTTTTTATCCTTGGCCCTCTGAAATTTGTCCACTTCAATTTAAATTAACAACTAGTTTCAAGATTGTTAGAGAGAGGCTAGCAGTTAAATATCACCAAAATAACATAAAAAACTTACGGTATAAACTTGGTGAACAAATATGCATGTAAAAACAGGGGAAAAGGTTGATTCTAAGGAGTTCATCAATTCTAAGGTTGAAAGTAGAAGGTACTATGTCAACAAATTTTAAGATATTAGCAGAGCACATTAATACGTAACAGGAGAAATAAAGAATTTCAGGAGAAAGCCATTCCATTAGACAGGTTGATTCCGAGGAGTTCATCAATTCTAAGGTTGAAATTAGAAGGTACTATGTGATGTTCGTCTATGACTCATATGATCCACACTGTCATTCTTTCTAATTCTGAGTAAATTTAAAACAAAGTGGAATCGATAGCAACAGGAGGATGATTAATTCATAATTCATAGTCATCATAATAATTCAGTATTCAGCCAAACCTTATAACAAAAACATATAGGAGCTTATATGCAAGATGCTCCTTCAAATTCCAACAGTATAGCACCAAAGTGCAACCAAAAGGCAATATCAACCAAAAACTGCACGGCATTAGCACATTGGTCAATGTATATTCCCCTGTGGACTTCTGACTGGCTCATTAAAATGATATTGCTTGGGAAAAGCAGGAATGTCATGAAACATTACTTTAAGTTTGGCAAGCTAAACATTGTCTAACAATTCATCACCCCGAACAATAACCAGTTGCAACAGCTGATTAATCAAATAAATGCAACCATATCAGAATGTACAACTCTAATGCCTTCAAAAGGCATGTGGAAAGCTTCCTCCTTAGAAAAGTACTGAAAATGGTTTTTACTCAAAGGACTAAATAATATTACTGCCAAATCACAGTGCTATAAGATTGTATCTGCATCAAAAATCCTTATAACAGAGATTGACCAATATGCACTACATTCATGAATCAAGGAAATCACATCCAACTTGAAAATACAGGTAAACAGACATTAATTATATCAGTGTCATGAACTCATAATGTTACAATTACGTCATTGTCTGATCTTCTGGATATATGCTAAAGAAAAGATGAGTATTGCACTCTGTCTTTCTCCCATATGCATTAAACAAGCATGCATCAGCAATACTCCAGAGAGTATTACCTACCATTTCAACAAAAGCTTTGAAACTTTTAAGTGGGAAGAGTAGGGGAGGTATATGCATTCAACAGAGCTAAGGACAAGAAAGCAATAAACTAAGTTATGCATCCCATGTTCCCTGAGATCATACAAATCAAAATAACCCTTCATAAACATTTTTTGCTGCCCAAAAGAACCAGTCAAATTGTCCAAAAGCTACCTCTCATAGTATTGTTATAAGTTCATGGAACTATGCAAGTAAGAGATGCCATGATAACAGTATTTTACAAACCTCTTTTAGCAAGTCTGCATCTTCTGATCTAGCCTTGTTTTCATATCCCGGTGGTGGAAATGGAAAGCAGCGAGACATTGCACACAATTATACAACAGGCAAAAAGAGTGCTGTTGGAAAACCAGTATCCTCCAATCACTTTCTCAAAACAATGTTCCAGTAAGGGAACAAATGAGCCACTATATTCTTGTCCATGCACCATGACCCCACATTCCTTTCCAGCTTAGTAGGCCTCCATTTCAGCTCCCCATTGAATCACTCCTCCAAAGCCTTCTACTCCAGATGCACCAGAAGTTCCAACAGTATTATTCAAAACTCAATGGAAAAACAAAACCAATGGTAATCACCAATAGCACTAGATAAAGCACTATAATCACTCTATATAGCAAAAGCTCCCACTAAAACTAAGTCAATCTAACAGGTTTTTTCAGAAGAAAATATCCCAATCTGATTTTGATGTTTTCCGTAGAAACACTTCAAAGTGTTCTCAATTTTTTTTTCTTTAACTTTTCTCTTCACTCCCACTACACAGTTCTACTTGTATCTACAGTCCTCTTCCATGCCCTTTCAGAACAAGCAAAATAGAATACTAGTATTATTCATTTATTAGCATTCAGAAGAGCCAAATTCACCTCCAATTTTCAGCTTGAAGCCCAGGAAGATCATATAACACTCCCATTAATGGGGCGATCCATCAATGAAACTGTGGCCGGTAAATAACCACTAAGCACCACCGAATAATCCGAATTAAACGGCCAAGTTCGGAATTGCTGATCAAAACCCTAACTCAGTCGGAAATTCTGATCCGATTCAAGAACCCTAAAAACCAAAAGAATAAAATAAAAATTCCATCAAAAAGCCAGCATGAGCAGCAATCTCTCAGTACCCAAATATAAGAACCAAAAAAGAGTTCGGAAAAAAAACCCACAATTTTTAGAAAATACAAAATGGGAAAATAGAAAAGTAACGGAATCAAAGTGAAAATTCAACACTTTCCTGAAAATTATTCTTTTTTTTTTTTTGTTACCCCAAAAAAAAACCAATTAAATCCAGGGAAAGAAATGGTGATGAAACTAAGCTGAAATTAAATCCAGAAAATTGAATTTTAATTGATTTTTATATACCTTGTCCGCTACAAAGTGAAGAACATTGTAGGAAAGGACAAGATCTCAGTTAGAGCATTCAAAGTAAATACAATAAATATACATATAATTATCGGAAACAATGGCAATAATCAATCGGGTTTGTGTGTGCTTCACACTCGATTAATCACTTTTTTTTTTCTTGATAAATGGGAGGGAGGGAAGAAGGGTTTGAAGAAGTGGGTTTTTTGGTTGTTCGTCGATGTCTGGTTTTGAGGGTTCGGGAAATGCACGCGAAATGGGAAGGAAAGCCAGAGAAATGGGCCTAAGCCTCACATATATTCACAGAGAAGAGAGAGAAATCACAAATCCCCCTCTCGCTCTTGTGACCGTTTGATCATTGATGAACTCTCTCTCTCTCCCTCTCTCTCTCTCTCCCCCTCCCTCCCTCTCTCTCTCTCTACGCCAAGCGATAAATATATGGACATCCCTTAACTTTGACTAAAATAAATTTGAAGTCATACTATACTCATCATCTAATTTTCAATCTTTTAACATATGATCATATTTATTGTATTAAATCTCATCATAAAATCAATTAATGAAAATAAATATATTTTAACACTTATAAGAAAAATGTCATCCAAATAGTTAATATTATATTATTTTTATACTTAAGGTCTTAAGTGATTCAAACTTCGTCGGATTAATTGTCCGCCCAGAAGACCCGGCCCCTAGAGTCACGAGTGGCGCAATCATCCTACCTGTACCCCACACTATTCGCAATCATCCTACCTGTACCTGTACCCCACACTATTCGTCATTTCGTCGGATTAATTGTCAGCCCAGAAGACCCGGTCCCTAGAGTCACGAGTGGTGCAATCATCCTACCTGTACCCCACACTATTACCTTCAATCGTGACGTCAAGTGAGGTGACAAACCACTACACTAAGCTCGTATAACCAAACGCTTACCACTATGTCAAAGGCTATAACTCACAACGAAGGCGCAACTTCGAACCTGTGACCTGACTTCAACAACACGTACTAGTTAGGACCAAGCACTTACCACTATACCAAAAGCTATAACTCACATCAAAAGCGCAGTTTTATTTCCTTATATACATCGTCACCACATTTTCGAGGGTTGAGTGCTGGAATTCGCCATCACCACTCACTAGCATCCCCAACAAACATTTTTTGTGAGATAATAAGCACAAGTTTTAATTGAGTTTTCTAACTTCGTGTCTTTAATACACAATGTGTGTAAATTTGATTATTAGTTACCAATTTAATCTTCACCTAAGAATATCTTAATAGCCAACTTGATCCAATCCAAACTTGAGAAAATGAGTAAAATGTTAAATTATAGTTTAACTATATAAAGTTATAATAGGTCAAAAAGGTTTAAGAAAAGGGGAACTCATATACTATGATCAATAATCTTTCGTTAGAATCCTCTTAGTCTAAGGGATACCAACCTTATCATTCAGAACTACATGGTAGACAACCGGGGGAATCATCTGCTAACCAGTCCAACCATTGCTGATGTGATTTCTACGTCAAAAAAACACATTATATTGTGCGAACAAATTAGGAATGATAATGTAATTAAGTTTTTATCCTTATTAAATAGATTTTTTTGGGTGGTAAAAATATATATCTTTAGTGATCATTAATGTACGTAGAATGTTGTAATACCGTGCCCGGCCACAAGAATGTTGTAATACCTCACATTTATTAACAGTATATTTGGTTCATGCAATATAAGTCAAGAATAGAATAACATTCCAAGAAATAGACCTATATATTTTATTATTTGTCTGAACTTTTTTCTCATGAGAATAGCTTTTCAGTGCACATTGTTAACAGACTAGTTTAATAGGTTTAACATACCCGTTGCTAAGGCCCGTGAAAGAGGGAAAGGGCGTGACGACCTCAAGAAACAGGTTTAATACTCCCGTGGTTCAAGAAACGGGTTTAATAATCCCCTGAAGATGAATGAACATTTTGTGTCTTCTAGTGAATATTGTTGTGTCTTCCAGTGCACATTGTTGGCCTTCCAGGATTTGAACAGAATGCAAAGATAATAGATTAGAAGGGTAATCTTTTTTAAGTCGTTGATCTGAACAGATCAACGACTCAAATTTCCCATGAAAATTCATCCCCACGTGAGAACGTGTTGTCTAATTTGAATTGTCCATTTGACTTGATCTAAAGGATAGGATTTTTTTTTTTACAATTAAATACTTGTTTTAATTATTTAATGCACCATGGGCATTAGAGTAATTTTTTATAGTTTCTTTATGCATGGTTACTGCTTATCAAACAACAAATCACAATCATTAATTTAATTAAATAAACGTACTAGATTAGACCACACGTTCTCACCTGGAGATGGGTTATCATTTGAACCGAACTATATATATAATATATGTGTGTGTCCATAATCAGGTGAGAATCATGCCCTAAATGATAACCATGTGAACAAATCCAATAATTGATCTAGTAGTTATAACAGTTGAAAATAAACAAAACTTCGTAATATTTATGAAAATGATATGACTCTACTCATTTTTTATTTGATTTCTATCTATCAAATCTTACAAATCAATAGTTCACATTTTTCAACAAGTTCTCACTTGGAAGTGGTTCTCATATTATTAGGATTATATATATATATATATATATATATATATATATATATATACACACACACACAAATATATTTATTTATGTCCGAATAGCTCTTGTAACAAAGGTGCTTTTATAATAATAATTATTACAATATTAATAATAATAAAAATAATAAAATAATAATTATTGTTATTGTTATTCTATCTGTATCTCTCTCACTCTCATACACACATATATAACATTCAGTATAAAGAATATTTATGCCATTTCAATACTTATTTCATTTTTATTTATTAAACTAATCAAACACCATAATATAATTTATGAACTCTATTACTTTAGTAAACCGCACAATGGAATAGAATCATAATTATAGTATATTCCTTATGAAATAACATCTTATTCCTTTAAAATTCATTATGTGAATCAAACATGCAGCAAACTAAGTGTAGTTAAATATGGATCGGAGTATAAATTATTAGGAATACACTTGGGGCATTTGGTTGGAAAATTTGAATTGAAATCAAATATTTGGTTATTTATTATTTTTCACTCCAAGAAATAAAAATGAAACCTCTTATGTATGTTGCAAGTTATTACATACTCCGTAGAAGAGAAGTTTATCCATCGCAAACCTTTGGATAGTGGTTACAGATTTTTTCGTCACAAAAAAAAAAAAGAGTAAATATTTATAAAATAATGATTTTTTTTCATTCTTTAATAATTTGAATATTATTCCAAGACACAAAACGTAGTAAAACAAATATAACAATTGAATTAAAACCCGATAATAAGATTTAAAACCTGTAAACTAAAGCCTCAATTGTTAACTTTGTTCTCCATGTTGCTAGATCTGCGTATATATATATATGAAAAATGTCATCGCAATCGTTAGCAAAAGTAAAAGGTTGAAGTTTTTTGAGTTTATTACATTTTTGGTCCCTTAACCTAGTAACATTTTATTTTGAGCACACGATTTGGAACTGTTCTATCTTTAATTCTCAACTAGCAGTTGTCCCGTGCGATGCACGGAAAAATATTATATTAATAAAAATGAAGTGTTGTTGTTGTATAATAATAATAATAATAATAATAATAATGATAATAATAATAATAATAATAATAATAATAAAGATAATATTATTTAAAGAAAAACTAAATTACAAACTTTAAATGTTTTATTGAAATTATTAAATTCATTATGGAATACATATTTAAATTTAAAAAATACATAACTGGTATTTGTGTTCGAATTAGGTTTACTTCCCGGTTAATAAATTCTATTCTCTAAGCGAACCTTTCGGATTTACAATTTGTAACACTACTAAGTCTAAAAATGAAAAATAATTCCAAAATAAATTTTTTTAACATGTTTGAAATCATTAAAATCTAATGTATACTTAAATCATTAAAATATAATGTATACTTGTTCTTAACAGACTAACAGTGCATGATACAAATTATAAAACATTATAAACTTATTATTTTTTCAAATATATATTGCAAATCTTTGAAAACAAATTTAAAACTACAAATTATTAAAAACTTGTTTGTAAATTATAATTGTAGTAGTTGAATTACAAATTTATTTGGAGTCACTGCCAATCAAAATTTAGTTACATATGTCACTCATGAGTTGCATGGATTTTTTTTTTTTTTGAATGCATCATGAGTTGCATGGATTAAAGATTTAAAATACTTAAATTATTCTATTATATTAAAAAGAAGTTATGATCTTAATTGCTTTAATAATAGTGGTGTCTTTGCATCTTTTCTTTCTTTTCTTTTTTTTTTAGAAAAATTTGATAATGGTATTAAAAATTTAATTGTGCTAGTTATATGATAATATTGCCTTATAGTTATTAAAAAGAAGTTATGATCTTAATTGCTTTAATAATAGTGGTGTCTTTGCATCTTTTCTTTCTTTTTTTTTTTTTTTTAGAAAAATTTGATAATGGTATTAAAAATTTAATTGTGCTAGTTATATGATAATATTGCCTTATAGTTATTAAAAAGAAGTTATGATCTTAATTGCTTTAATAATAGTGGTGTCTTTGCATCTTTTCTTTCTTTTTTTTTTTTTTAGAAAAATTTGATAATGGTATTAAAAATTTAATTGTGCTAGTTATATGATAATATTGCCTTATAGTTATTTAAATATATATATATATATATATATATATATATATATATATATATATATTTCAACCATGTTAAAAATTATAGATGAACTTCTGTCATCAACCCAAAACAGTTAGATATAAACTTCTATCATCTAAAAATGAACAAAAACACACACAACCACCAATATAGTTTACTTTTTATAAATGTATATCATATAAAATGATGTTATCATCATGAAAATATTACAATCTTATAAAATTACTAATCATACAAATAATCCAACATTAAAAGTTAAATCTTCTCCAAATAGCTCCATTACTATCACTACTCTTCCAAACAAACGCCAACTTCAGATCTGATCTGCAAAACTTTATTTTAAAAAAACCAACAAACATTGTATAGAGAATAATTAACAGAAATATGCTCACTATAATAGTAAAAACCTAATATATGACCAAAATGTTTTTTAAAAAATGCAATGCTTACTTCATTTTCAATTGCAGTGCCAATCTGCAATGCAGCTTGGAGTACTTGAACATACTTACTCCTCTAGTCTTCTGCTCCTTCTCTATGGCATCTCTCACTCTCTCAGGGGTTCAAACCACCCCAGGAATAGCTTATTCATATAAGGAAGGTTTGGCCCCAATTTTTTCTCACATGCAATTCTGACTACATATGTTTGGCCTTCCAAATTCTTCTTATGTTTAATGGCCCCAATTTCTTCTCACATGCAAAGGATCAAGTAAAAAGCATCCACTTCTACATGATGCAAACTCTTAGCCATTCAGTTGAAAAAAATTGTCTGACTACATTTATGAATATACAAATTACATAGTGCATGATTCCTTGCAAGTCTATAAAAAATAAAAAAAAAAAAAAAAAAAAAAAAAAAAAAAAAACTAAGATCTGCAAATTTTCACCAGTTACTGTGAGAAGTGCAAGAAGCCTTGCAGTATAAAACTATGTCTGCTCCGACGTCTGGGCCTCCTCCAACTCCTCCGTCGTCCCCACCGCGTCATTCGCCACCCTCAATCAACCAACCTCCTCCGCCGTCCGAGTCTCCCCCATCGCCAGATTCTCCGCCGTCCACCACGCCACCTCATCCGTGGTTTGAGTCTCCCCGGCCTGATGCTTCCTTCTCGCTCTTCTCCAGGGTCACCGCCGTCCACCACCACACCTTCTAGCCTCACCTCCGTCGCCATTGGCCTCATGCTCGGCATCAACAACCTCCTTGCATTTCGTCAGGTTCCTTGCATTCGGCGACCAGGAGGCACCCGACCATTCATTCATGCGTCTAAGCCCTCAGCAAAACCCAAACACCATATTGATGGCTCTAACACAATACCAACAGAGAGCTGCTATATATATATATCACTATCTACTTGAATGCAAATAATATCATGAAAAACTCAAAAGACACCTTGAAAATAACAGCTCTGGTCATTACTTTTTATTAACTTTTAATTTACCTTGGATATATGAAAAAGCTGCTTAATAAATAGATTGCTTTTCTTGAAAATTGCAAAGCATGCTTTGTTTGTTGCAGTAAATGTGAACACAATAAATACATTCATACCTTCTAATCTTTGTTTACTGATAATTTTACAAATTTATCAAAAAACTACGTAGTTTTGACTGGGCGGGAAACTGAAATTTGTTTATTTTTCAGAAAGTTGTTGCTTTTATATATATATAGATATAGATATAGATATAGATATAGATTTTTGGAAATTCATTATTTTTAATTTACCATAAATAAAATACCCTTAAATATAGTAGGGTGAAGTATGCACTTTTCATAAAATGAAATTATTTTATATATCTTGGACTATAAATGAAACAATTTTAAAGTCCAATACTAAAAGTGAAATAAATAAAAATTGTGAACCAAAAGTAAAAATGACATTATACTTAAATGAATGAAAGTGGAATGAACTTGAAGTTAAAAAAATAAAAAATTAATGAAGATAGATTGACTCTCAAATCAAATTAAGGCTTCCCCAATAATAAACATCATTGTTTGTGAGTGTGATTGTACCTATTAACACACCTAGTCAAGTTCTTGTGGGATGAACTTAATGGCTAAGTTCCACAAACACCGACTAGTCAATCTAACTCTACAATACTCAGTGAACTATATTTATAGTAGTTCGGTTCGTAGTTCAACATTCAAACGACTGAGAAACGTAAAGACTTCAAATCAATAAAAGTACTCAGCAGTTTGTTAACCTAGTTCGGAATAACATTCATACATCTGGGAGGCATCACTCTGATTAGCCCAACTCGTCATTGAATTCAAACTAAAGATTGTAACAACAATTGAGTAGAATACAAATGAATAACTTCTTGGATATGATCCATAGAGTTCTTGCTTGAAGAGTTGTCAGTTTTGATCTCCCGATCTCTTGTATTAAGGCTCCCTTCAACAGCAGCACGCCATGCCTTTCATCAGAGTGAATACTTGCTCGAATTCCCTTCAGAGAATTTCAACTTGAATCAAAGATATTCTTTGTCAAGTTTTTTGTTTAACGCTATTAGACTTGCTCTGTAATAATTCTTTGTTAATCCAGCCAAAAACCTTTGGAAGAATGATAAGCTCTTTTTATATCTGATGAGAACAGATTCTGTTGTACGTAACTGAGTAACTGTTTTGAATTTCCTTTTGAACAACTCTCATTCCTGGTTCAGATTCACATTTTCAAGTCTTCGAGTCTTCTGAACTAAGTTCTGAACTATATAATCATCTAGTACATACTCGATCTAAAACTAGTACAATGAGACTTAACAACCTACCTTACTGAACTATCTTTTGAACTAGAAGTAGAATAACTATATTTGACATTGATACTTAACAACATGGAGTTTTCAAGTATTCTTTTGATAAAAATCTCTTTATTAACAATTTGGATTAGAATAATGCTATTTTTCTCTCCTAATGTTCTTATATTCATATCCTAAAGTGACAATAATATTCACAATTCGAAAATTGGTAAGCTCGAGCTCGAGCATCAGTTCTCGAGCTCGAACTCGAACTCGAGCCGAGCTTTCCTTAACGAGCTCGAGCCCGAGCCACCCTATGCTCGAACTCGACTCGGCTCGTTTAGACCCCTACTCTGGAGTTTGGATTAGTACATGGGATACTGGAAACTTAATAATAGCTAATTAGCTGTTAATTTGCTTCCATAAATAGCTTTCATGCTTTGTCTTAAAGAGATGGATCAGAGTAGCAATATCTCAAAGTGTTATATTTCTTGACAAAAAACACAATATGTAATATTTTATGTGATATGTTATTTTTCTGTTAAATTTTTTAAATATATTTAGGGTGCGTTTGGTTCGCACATGGGAATCGGAATCGGAATGGGTATCAAATACTAGGTAATGGTAATTGATTTTGGTGAAAGTATTTAACATGTTTGGTAATTGGGTGGAATGTGAATGATTATTAATAGTGAGGAAGAAAGGAGGAAGGGAGATGAAACCCTTATGTAATAAGGGTATGAGTTTTGTCATTAATGAGATATTCCAAACCCATAGTAGCATTCACAAAACCTATCAACCAAACACAAACAATCACTTTCATACACATTCCTTATGCCTAAACCCACCAACCAAACACACCCTTAGTATTACATAAACTCTTTAATTTATTAATTCAATGTGAGATCAATCTAGATAATTACAATTTATTTAAATCTAACAAAGTTGGTTGGCGTAAGTGGTTATACACTCTCATTCCTTAAGAGAGGTCAGGATGGAGTTTGAAACCTTCTTATAATAACTGTCTATTGGCGATCATGGGGAACCTGCAAAAACTATGTATATTCAAAATTCTCGTGTTAAACATACAGTAACAGGGCAATTGGTTGTAAGGTGAAATTTGTTTGTCTTTATAAATTATAATTAAGTGGGAATGGAATTCTAAAGTCTATATATATATATATATATATATATATATATATATATATAATCTTTGTCACAGGGTTGAGGATTAAGTAGAAGGATTTGAGACTCATTCGTGTTAGGTCCTAATGGCCTTAAGGGGAATGGGTCATATTCTTATACCCCCCAACACTTATCATTTTGTTGTTGTTGATTTAGTTGGAATTACTTGGGCTAAATTTATGTAATCATTTTCTCTTTCTCTTATATGAAAAAAGAAAATATATCATAAAAAAAATAATAAAAAATCAAGTTAGTCAACAAAAACTTACGAGGAATAAAAGTTTTTCATTGCAATCAGAGCATCACACCTCCACAACTATAATTCTTTCCACGATTTTGAACACTTTTTGACTAGCATTGCAACTTGGGCATGGCATAAATCTTGCATCACATCCCCCACAACTATTATAAAAGAATCCACATTGCGTCATTGGAAACCCTTTCAAAAGCTTAGGCAACAAGTTAATATATTTATTTATATACTAGTCTTTTCTATGTATGATGCGCTGCCTAATATTTATATTTTAAAAAATAACTAATAAATTCTTATTAATTAAAATTTAACAATTTATTTATAATCATTGTAGATATGACGGATGATAACAGAAGTTATAACAGTAAGGTATTTTTGTCCAAAAAATTGTATAGTACAACTCTAAAAGCACACTGGACAAAATGGTTAGCACTAAAAACATTGACATAAATGAGGGATATAACTTTGATTGAGACTTATTATGTTTTTTAGATTAGATTAAATAAATTTATTTATTTTTTTAAAAAGATCCTTTTAAATTTATACGGAGTATTTATTTTTAATGAGGTGTCATGATTTCATCAAGCTAAGGCTATATTTATTTATCTATGTAATACTTTCTCACTTTTAAAAATAAGTTTTATTTATATATCATCAAATTTGTAATTCTTTCACTGTTTTCTCTACATCCCTGTAACTTCAACCAACTTTCAAAAGTGAATCCCAATTTCACGCTACATTAAAAAATTATTATTTTTTTCTCAATAAATGTTATTTTCTCTTCACAATTATTTTCTTATACCAAATTACCAATATATAAATTACTTTCTGTAGGTCCCAAATTAAAAGAATATAGTAAAAGTCTAGAGGGGTGAATAGACTTTTATAAATAATTCGAAATTTGTTAGACTTTAAAAAATTTAAAACATTTGATAAAATTATTAGTGTCTTGTACACAACGAAATTTAAAACTTGTGTAGTGATTGTGTATGGTGTAATTTACGTGTGGTGTGATATGTAAGATATAAATAAAATAGAGTAAAGTAAAGCAATAAGGAACACAACAATTATAGTGGTTCGAAGGTGTATGTAATCCTTCTACTCCACTCTACTCATATCTCCCGGAAGAATTCACTATATCCACCACTCTGATACAAGATACAATGAATTAGTGACCTAGTGCCTTGATCACAGAGCCAACATAACACTAATCACAAATCCACATATTGAGTGCCTTGATCACAAAGCCAGCATTGAGCTCTCATCAGGATTTCACAACTTTGTGCTACTATCCTCTCTCATGCTCTATCGGCCCATGGTAGAGATGCTACTTGTTAAAAATAATATTTTTCTTTCTTCCAACTTAGAGACTTTTGAATGAATCTATAGCTAAGTCTCTTAAAAATGACATCTCTAGCAAGAAGATGAATTACCATGTTCACAGATCGTTTAACAAAATGAAAGCTAATAGATTTAAAACATTTTGCTAATCTATATCTATTATTATACTAATAAGAGCCAATAAAGTTAGGCCTATAAAAATTGTCTGTCAAATTATTAATGGTTCATTATTTGAATTTTAATATATATTTTTTATGATTTTCCTTCTTTACCTTGTATTATATTATTTTTCTTCCCTTAAATAACCCCGCATTTCGTACATATAACCCAATAACCCAATCATATTAATTATTTGGGGATGATTTATTGACAAAGAAGACATTCAAATAACCCAATAAATTGAAGCGGGAAACTACCCCTTAATATCTTTGGACTACATTACAGTTGTTCACTTTAAAGGTAAATTGTATTTCTTTATTAATATGATTTAAAATGTATACTTTTTTATTACCTTATCTAATCTTTTTTTTTTATTGAAAACCAAATCAGAGACGATATATTAATTCAAAATAGCAGAAACAAAGTCAGAGGGAACAAAGTCCCAAAACAAAGGGCTAGCCTGAGAATAGGTAGCATAAGTTAAATAATGTGCTAAAGAATTAGACGAGTGAGGGATAAAACTAATAAATCAAGAAATAAAAGAAGCCATAAGATTTGAATCCAGTAATAGACGAGGTCAAATTGTGACAAAGATTATGACAGAATAGCAGCCTTTAGGGTCCCCATACCAAAACCACGAATCTTCATAAGTGGGACTTAGAGGCAAACGTAAGATGCGGCCAATATCAGTGGGCAAGAAAATCTCATGAAGTAAAGGAACATCATAGGTCTGAACAATCTGGTCAATCAAGCCAGCTACTGTGGTGCCGCTAAGATGAGGTGGCATTAAGGATTGGACCATAGGGTTAGGATCACCCGACAACCACGGATCACCCCATACCAAGTTTGAGGTCCCATTGTCAATTCTACATCTGACCCCACTATAGATAAGGGTATGGGAGGCCATGATACTCCTCCAACAAAAACTAGGACGATTCCCCAATGTAGCATCAATAAAAGAAGAATTAAGAAAATACCGTGCTTTATAAATACGGGTTGCAAGAGACTGAGGCTTCGTGAGAAATCTCCATCCTTGTTTCCACAACATAGCCAGATTGAACGCACGGAGATCCTTGAACCCCAGGCTACCAAACTTTTTCGGGATACACAAGCGATCCCAAGCCATCCAATGGATACCCCTCTTAGTAGATCCTCCTGAACCCCACCAAAATCGATTCATAACACGCTCTAATGCTTTACACAATGAGTCAGGCAACAAAAAGACACTCATAGAAAAAGTGGGCATAGCCTGAACTACACTCTTAAGAAGAACCTCTTTACCTGCCCGTGTAAGCAGCTTCTTATTCCAAGATTCAATTTTTTTGTTTAACTTTGTCTTCAATGTAAGAAAACACAACACGTTTATTCCTTCCCATGAAAGATGACAAACCCAAATATTTTCCAAAATTCGTTGCTTTAGAGACGCCAAGCAGATTGGATTTATGAAAATTGACAGCTTGACCAGATAAGCATTCATAAGTATGAAAGCACTGCTTAATCACTCCAGCCTCCAGGGCATTGGCTTTAAAGAAAAGCAAGCTATCATCTACAAAAAATAAATGTGAGATTGCTAGGGCACCCCTAGCAACTCGACATCCATGAATGGAACCCAAATATTGAGCCTGCTGTAATAGAAGAGAGAGGCCCTCAACATAGATAATAAACAGGTAAGGAGAAAGGATATCTCTATGCCTCAGTCCTCTAGATGGGATAACATGTCCACCATTCACACCATTAATCATAATGTTATAAGATATTGTGGTAACACATTCTATGATTAACTTAACCCACCCATATGCAAAGCCCAACGCCACCAACATCTTCCTCAGAAAAGGCCACTCCATTCTATCATAGGCTTTAGATGACCATATCTAGTTTCAGTGCACCCCAACCCACTTTACCTAATTGCTTTTTGTTCAAAAAATGCCCACCTTAGCAGCAATTAAAATATTATCAGTGATGAGTCTGTCAAGAATGAAAGCATTTTGGGACTCAGAAATCACATCACAAAACAGAGGTTTCATCCGATTATTAGATATTACCTTAGCAATAATTTTATACAAGACGTTACACAAGGCAATAGGTCTAAGGTCAGTCACCACTTCCAGGTTATTATTCTTGGGAATAAGGACAATATTCGACTCATTAAGACCGCGAGTTGCGCAATCAGTCCACTAATCATATCATTCATTTCCTTGTCTTCATGTGTGTATAAGAAATCCAATTCAGAACTTCTATTATTCTTGGACCTTTTTTCTATACATTTTTTTAGTTGAATTTGAACTCTACACTACCACTTCCAATCATGATTTTTAAGTGCAAGCGACGAACCAACTATACTAAGTTTCCATAGGCCGGAGAAGATAATTTTGCTTAGCTTGTAGAGGAAGGGAGTGAAAATGAGGAGGGAAGTTGGGGTGACAGCAAGCGGAGAGAGTGGCGCGTAAGCTAAATGGTGTCGTGGATGTAAAAAGGTTCTTCGCATGTAGTATGCATCAGTCAGAAGTCAGGAAAGACATTTGATCATGCACATGTGGGTTGGTTCTCTTTTGCCATTCATAATAACGGAAATGCTGGCCCTCCACGTGGCACCTCCGCCTATATTTTAGTATTTACCCATCCATACACGTGTCACAGTATCACTTCCATCCCTCTTTAAACTTTGATTATTGCTGTCCATGTGAGGGGAGGAGCTGCCTATAAATTACTCTACTGGAGAATATTTGACCTATTCCATGTCTTTAATCAATTTTATATTTTTTACTTTTTGAGTTTTGAATTTAAATTAATTAAACTTGATTTATGATTATTAAAAATATACAATTTTTAGTCCTATCAATTGCTAAAATGAACACATTTTAATAATCACTAATTAAATTTAGACAATTTCAAATAAGCTAAGTGGCAATTTTATTAAATCATAATTATTTTAAGCAAAATTTACATTTTTGTCCATAAGTTATAAGGTAATTGTAGAATTTGTCCTTAAGGCCTTCCCCAATAGTGATATTGGGGAGGGTTTTGAAACAGTAAAATCTTGAGAGTAAATTTGTTAACAAATGTGAGAATGGTATTTTGATGGTGTTTTTCTCCTGCAAGACACCAAATTTTGTCAGCCCAGTGGGACCCACTGGATAGCAGAGCAGAATGTGAGGCGCAGATTCACTGCGTACTTGCTTAAATAGTTTTTTATTACTTCTTTTTCTGTTTTTTAATTTTGATTTACTTTTTACTTTTCTTTTCTTTTTTTACCCCTATTTTCTCTTTCCTAATCACACTTACAAAAACTCCTCAAAACCACACCAAAATACCAACTATTGTGGAAGGCCTAAGTGTTGATCGTGCTCACTTTTTGCCCCTAAACTATAATACTAGCGTTGGACTTTTCGTACTCACTTTTCGTCCCTAAGTTATATTAAAGTGCATGGTAAATTTTGTCTCTAATGTTTTGTTAGTAAAGCGATGAAAAGTGCAACGCCAATGATAGCTTAGAGACGAAAAGTGAGCATAACCAATAATTAACGACAAATTCTACAATTATCGTATAACTTAAGGACGAAATTAAAAATGTAATTTTCTCTTATTTTAAACTCAAAATTAAAAGATGTGTTTTGCCTCTCATCATGTGTATATACTGATTACTTTTTAATGAGTTTTAACTTTCAAGTAATACATGGACTATAGAGCCCATGACTCTTTGCTATGTCTATTTTTTATACTAAATTAATTGAAAAGTGTGATTCGTCTTTACTAAAAGTCTAAATTAATAATTGGAAAAGAGATTTATACTTCTATATATTAGCTCAGGAATATGTACTGTAGTTTATATTGCTTTTCCTTTAATATTGAACCAACATTAAAACGTATTTTATCATTATGATCAAATTAATTTTTAATTTTACAATAATGACGGGAAGCCCATAAACATTACCCGAGGATATGCACTGAGTAAACACCATCTTGGAACCCTAACCGACAAAGGACCATAATGAGATAAACCAACCTAAGTTGCTTATAGTTGACCGGCTCAAATCAAGGAAATTGAATTCAAACTCGTGATATTGTGGTTATAAGTTTGTATACCTAACCAACTTGGATGGGTTACCGGAGTCACAAATTTCAATTGACCATTTGATGTTGAAATATATATTTCAACTAACAAGTATATTCGATCATTCACTAGACAGATATTGAAGCCTTACACCTATCCTGAACCCTTTAATTTGGTATTGCCATTTGGTTCTATGTTATTTTCAGATTTGTTAAATTAATGTCGTTCCAAGATTAAATGAAAGTTTTATCACTCCACAACATTCAATTCAAAACTATCATATTATAAAGCGTGCCTTAGGTAGGGAGGGCAATTTGCCCGTCCTGGACAGGAATCTCCGATCCTTGTCCCAACGAAAACGAAGATGAATTTTTTTTTAGGAACCGAAAAGGAGATGAAAAATGTGTGTAATTTCTTGTCGGGGACGGGATACCGCGGGGTATGGAGGGCCTTAGGTAGGGAGGGCCCTCCCGCCCCATCCCTTATATAATTTGAATATATATTTAAATTAACTCTAATTTTAACATACACTTTGATTAAGAATTGATCGGGAATGGGGAATTTTCGTCCCCACCTAATCACCGACGGATCGGAGACTGAGACGAAGAGTATTTTGAATTTTCTGTCGAGGTTACGGGGAGGAGGCAAGGAGTATACTTCCCGTCCCGTTGCCATCCCTAGCCTTAGTAGTATATATGAAAGTTTTAAGTAATTTTTCACGTACTATATGAATATCTAACATGGTTGGTGAGTATATAATGTAGAAATAGAAATGGAGGTCATTGTAATCAGGAATCAAAATGAAATAACAAAGAAATGAGTCCCAACTCCCAATCCCCTTTCTAAGCTATTTGAAAGCAAGAAATCACTTTTCTTAGCTTTCCTCTTTCCTCTACGCCTTTTTACGTTTAATAATTAGTATTTCTATTATAATACTTTTCTAAACATTCAAATATATTACTGGTAGTATACATTAATTAATATTCAATTTATAACACTTAATGATATAATAATCTATATTTCCTGTAAAATGCACGCGCTTAGTACTATTGTCCCTGATACAATATAATATCAGACCTGTGACTTCTTATTTGGGAGAGTCACTTTATCGCTTGATCAGAATGTCTTTACTTTTCCTAATTAAATATATATAAAAAGATCAGTATAAGTTTTCAAATTTTGAATTGGTTTCCAAAACTTTTTGATTACTGGAAAAAACGGTTGAAATTTGTAACCACCTACTTAAAGTGGATTGAAATTAAGTTTTTTTTACTAGGCTAAGAAATTTTGTAACCTCACGTCATATGTACAATAGTCATTTGATAATGGTGGTTGAAAACAGATCAATAATTTTTCAGTAATGAAATTTAATAAAATACAAATAATGATGTAATAATGTAACTAGACCATAAGATATATACTAAAGCAACTAGAAACCTAATTAAATGATGAATACTATAAGTAGTTATAACATTATTATTGACGAAATATGTCTGCGTAATTTGAATTTTCCACGCAAGATTTGCTTGCTTTTGAAGCAAGCAAGCAAAGCAATTTGAGAATCCAACTCAATCTCAAGAAGAATTGCTTTATCTTTTTGGATATGCTTGATGCTTTTGCCCTTTTAGGAATTTAGAGTCAATCAAGCTATAGCCTCCAACATCCGACTGAATGAAAAAGTTGGGGGGCATGCTATCTAGCATACATGACCCATATATAATTACATCCTTTTATATTTACGATATTTCTACTATGTTAAAAATATGAGTTACGAACTTACGATGTGTAAAGATTTTTTTTTTTTTTGTCATTTATCAATTTTAACGGTATATTAATAGAAATTTTAACAAAAATCTAAGGTGGCAATCAAATTAAAGTCATAGATGTAATGACAAAATTAAAATAATAAGACTAAATTAAAAGTGAAAGTTGTTCAAAGTTATGGATGTAATATGACAAAATTAAAAGAACATGACTGAATGTGACAATGTCACAATAGTTGAAGACTAAAAGTGAAATTTGCTCTTATGGTAAACAAATAAAAATCAAGGATGCAATGTGACAAAATTAAAAGAAGAGAATAAATGTGGTAACGTCATAATAGTTGATGACTAAAAGTGTAATTTGCTCTAATTAATAGGGTAATAACATATTAGACCTTTTTTTTATTATTAACGAATAGACTAAATTACATACAATAAAGATTGATATATCCTTAATATCATGTAAGAGATTTCATGTTTTGTCAATTCAACAAATTTTGTGATCTTACAAGTTTTATGTACCGTTGATGACCTCTTTGTTTAGTGCCAAGAGGAGACCCCTAAATCAAGGTTTGAATTAAAGTAAGTACTATAGATGAATAGGTCTAAACTTCTATATCATAGTTTAGGAATAGTTGTACATAATCAATTCGGTTTTATAATACAGTATAATAATATATAATGATATCATGTATTATCAGTACTGGTATTTATTCTGTCCCTTAATATAAATTTTCTGACTCCGTCCCTACATGTCAGCTCATTTTAGTTAGCATTGATATTGATCCCCAACATTAGAAATTTCATTGTATGCATATGTAACCCTCCAAATTGAATCATTAGATACGCCCCTTTTGGTTTTTTAGAATCGACCTTGTTTATTCTTAACAGTACAAATTAAACTAGCTATTAATACGTGACCCGGCCAGTTTTATATTACAGTATATACTGATTATTATGGTTTCAATTCTATTTCAATTCACAGCACAGTTTGCACATGTAACAATTTAATCTTATTCCTCCCACATATGATTCCCCACACATTAAATAAAAATACAATAAAACACAGGATTGTCTTTGAATTTTCACTTGCTTTTAGTCAGAATATATGACAAACTTGGGAGAATCTCCCACCAATGCTTAAGTACTAAGTTTTCCTTGTCTGGGCAATTTTAATTTTACCAATAATTGTTAATTATTAATATAAATATTAATGTTAATTAATGTATATAAATAATTAATGACCATTATTGAAATACGCACGGCGTAACATTTAGTAGCCTGGAATCCTATAACAAGCCAATGAAAGACAGGTTGCCTAATAAAGCACAACATAACATTAAAAAGCAAAAGGGTTATTCTTATGGAACATTATATTATTGGTCCATTGCATAAAAGATATTCCATCTGAAGTTGAATGTTGATGCAGCTATTGACGAAGGAAATTGTTGCATGGGGTTTGGGTGGATTCTGCGAGATAGTGGCAGGGGTGTTACTCATCGAAGGTGGCGGAGGCTGTTAGTGTTCGGGAAGCATTAAGTTGGATTAAGTACATGAATATTGATCAAGTGAACATTAAAACAAATGCTCAAATGGTTATTACTGCGTTACATGCTACTTGTTTTAGTTTTGAATTTGGTATTATTATTTATGATATTAAAGAAGCTAGAAAGCATTTTAGCAATGTTAGCTTCAATTTCGTTAGAATGCATGTATGCGAATCGGGCTGTCAATGCTTTGGCTAGGCAAATTGTTTCTATGTTTGACCTTGGCGAGTGGTATACCACTCCTCCTACTACCTTTGTATTGGACACTCTTTTGTTGGATTTATTGAATTAAGTTTTGTTTGTCAAAAAAGATATTCCATCTTGCCAATACATTTTTTTCTTTCTTAGTTTCCCACAAATTAATCAATAATAATAAAATAATAGTTGTTTGTATACTATTTCAGAGTGCACACGGGGTATATCCAGACTCTTGTTGGGAGTCAAATTTGTAATAATCTTATGGTTACCAAGTCAACAACCTGATCAACTGTGATTGTATTATATATGTTTTTACAACTATTGTTGTTATTGGTAAGATATACATGTGTTGTCGTGTTTATTTATTATGACATGATGAAATATGAAAAATATATTTATTATTATGAGTTGGTAAGACGAATTACATATATACAGACATGCGGTAAGAGCTACACTTAAAAGAATGATGTGAAAGTATAGTACAGACATGTGTGCCGCAGGTGTTGACCTAAATGAATCAAATCCTTAATAATCATTTAGGGGGGTGTATTCAATCATGACTTTTGTATACTTTTAAAAACTTTTAAAATGATAGATTTTAATAAAATTTTATTGACTTTCATAGAGTCGTTTAAAACTTTTTAAAACTTTGTAAAACTTTATAAAAGTCTGTATAAAAAACTTGCATAAACTTTTATCAACTTTTTTATTTTATAAAGTCTACAAAAGTCATTAAAATTCTAAAGTGAATACATCCTTACAAACTTTCATAACCAATTCATAACAATATTAAACACTAAAATTTATAGTTATAAAATTGTTCAAATATAATTACTTTTTCTTGAGAAATTTATATTTTTAAAAAATATATATAATTACTAGTTGCATAAAATAAAAAATAATAATAATATATATAAAAATTATATTTGATATATTACTAGGCATCAATCAAATAGAGCTATTATTTGCAATAACAATATGGGACTACTAACAACAACAATGTGCTTCTTTTTGTAGCCTAAAATTGCTATTGCGAACAATAGTTCACTATTCTTAATAGCATGTTGTTAAAAAAAGAAAAAAGAAAAATTATATTACGAATAAACATATGAATATTATGAAACATATAGTAAAAATTGACGGTGATAGATAAAAAAATTTACTTTGTTCATGTATTTAGGAGAAAAAGTTTAGAAGTTAGGGATAAAAAGTTCATAGAAAAAAATCAAAATATACAAGCAACAATGAAATAAAAATAATATTATTTTGAAGTTTTAGAGGAAGCTTGTAAAGTTTAGGAGAGAGAAAAAAAATTGGTAGAGTTTAGGTATGAATAAAATATAGGATAATGAAGAAAAAATAATTTATTGAATTTAGGTATAAGGTTTATAAAGTTTAAAATTTTAAATAAAGAGAAAAAAATAGAATTTTAAGAGAGAGAGAGAAAACCTTCAGAGTTGGTAGAAAGAAAATTTTGAAATCTTGGGGTTGGGGATTGGATTTCAACTATTTATATTTGAGAAGGAAAAGTATATAAAAGTCTACAGAAGTTCTAAAATTAAAAAGTTCTTATAAATTCATAACTTTTTGAATACCACATGACTTTTAAAAACTCTTTAAAAGTTTTAATTGAATACCACGTGACTTTTAAAAACTCTTTAAAAATCTTGATCGAATACCGCATGACTTTTAAATACTCTCTAAAAGTTTGAATTGAATACCTCCAAACTTTTAAAGTTCATAAAAGTCATTAAAATTCTATGAAAGTCATGATTGAATACACCCCCTTTAGATTAGTTAGGCTAGAGCATCATCAATTTGCATATATGGATGTCAATATAATGTATTACTTTTGGGACACTCCACAAAAGGGAAGACGAAAAACAAAAGTGTACGTGGAGGGCAGTTTCAACACTAATTGCATGTTACATATACTTGCATACAAAGGTTTTGTCATAGCAATTCAATGGCAGATAGGGTTGTCTACTTGTCTTCACTCTTGTACTTTAACCTTTTTTTTAGGGCATGTCTTTGACTCTACAATTATTTGTAGTGTAGAGACTAGAGGGTCACTTGGATAAAGTTTGAATAGTTTAAGTTTATTTTTCAACAAGTTAAGATATGTTTTGAATCGTGTATGTGACATTTTAATATTGTGTTAATTAACTATTCCGGCCTGTTGCTAGCTTGTTTTCATGAAAAATATTTGTTAGGGTTATTGGGTGAAATATAATATACTACAAGAGGCCCAAGACTTTAAGTCTAAAAACCCATTGAAAAATCTTGACCTAGAGTTCTTTAGGTCGTGATCAATGTTTGTCTCGAGAAAATTAAATAGCTTAGCCTAACATTTAGGTATGGAAGGCATCATCATAAGTCACCAATTGACACTTACCAAGATGTTGTGTCGCCTATCATGCTATAGGCACACCACTCATAACAACTAACCAAGAAAGGAAAACTTATCAACATTATTTATTATGGAAAAGGTAATACTTTTACTCTTCTAAGTAACAAAATTTTTATTCCTGATTAGTATTACATTTGAGCATATAAGTATGACATTTGTGTGTATAAGTGTTACATTTACATCTTCACCCGACTCGTCTTACGGTGAGACGGTCTCACACAAGTTTTTGGCTATAATATATTATAAAATTCTTCTTATTATATAGTTTTTCACCCCATCAACATTCTCAACATTATTATTTTTATCCATAGTATAGTGAAACTTATATGCTAATTACTTATATAGTACTATCTCCGTCTCATTTTGGATGTCTGATTCGTTTAACGAGGCTTGACTAAAGTTATTTTTAACCCAATTTTTCATAATATTAAGTTTAGCATTAATATATAAAATTTATATATTTAGAAACTACATTAAAAGTACTATTAAACACAAAAAATTAAATTTAAAAATAATAAAAAATTACTAAAGAAAATAAGCAATGAAGAAAGAGTTGGTTTGACCAATGAATAGTAAATATGACAGGTAAAATTGGACAGATGGAGTATTAATAAGCATCAGCAAAAAAAATTATTTTTTAAGAAATTCATAACAATATTGAACACTAAAATATATAGTAATAGAACTGTTCAAATAAAATATTTAAAAATATAATTACTAGTTACATAAAATAAAAAAAAATAAAAATATAATATTAATGATATATATAAAAAATTATACTTGACGTACTGCTAGGCATCAAGCAAAGAGTTATTATTTGCAATAGCAAATTGGGACTGCAAACAATAACAAGGTGCTACTATTTGCAACTTCAAATTGTTGTTGCGAATAGTAGTTCGCTATTCGTCGACTATTCATAGTAGCGAACAAAAAACATTACGAGTATAAACATAAAAAGAATAAAAATTAAAATATATAAATACTTATATGAATATTATGAAACATATAGTAAAATTTGAAGGTGATTGAAATTTTTTTCTTTGTTCATGTATTTAGGGATAAAAAGTATTTAGGGAAAGTTTAGAAGTTAGGGAGAAAAGTTCTTAGAAAAAAATAAAATAATATTATTTCAAATAATTCTATTCTATAAACCAAATAATAAATTTTAAAATTTTAAACTTTATTTTTCTTCTATTTCTCTCCGATAAAATAGTAAAAACTATTTTATTTTTCTTCTATTTTTTTTTTTCTCTAATCCGATTACAACCAAATGACCGTAAAAACTAAAAGGGCTTAAGGCTCGTAGATATTTTCTCACTTTAGTCGGCCACCGCTTTCCTCCTATATATCCCGTAGAGGCTGTTAAACCCTAGCCGCTCTCTTGCCTTCAGCTTCTTCCTTAAACCCAAAACCTCTTCTTTATCACAGGTATGCGTTTTCTTCTCCTTTCACTATATTGGGTCTCTGTAATTCGACGGGTTTGATTCATATTCTTGGATCATTAACGATATTGAAAGATTTTCATTAGTTTATTTTCTGGTTTTTCAATTTGTTTTCTGCAACGGTTTTGCGTCTTTGCGGATTAGTATTGCCCTCTGCATCTTTTAGTAGATTTCTGGGTTCTAGTCCGATGTGTGTTTCGTTTCAGGACTTGAAAATTTTGAAAGTCTGTTGTATGAAGTTAGCTGGAGGGACTGAATGATATATTTTCGCTTTTTTTTTTTTTTAAAAAAAAAATTCTTCACTGACTATCAGAAATTTCAATGATGTTGATTTTGGTTGTACACTGGGATGAAACTAGATAGGCAGAAACAGATATACTGAAGGATGTTGTACTAAATGTTTGAAGCTTTCAACACTGAAACTTTAAATATTTTATGGACTAGTTGTTACCTGTATTAAGCTCTAACTCTGTATTTCTTGATTGCCAATTTATGAATTATTCTTTCATATGTCCTTTGAGTTCATAGTGATTTGTCTATTCTGTTTTGATGCCTTCAATTAATGTATTTTACTCTGTAAATTTTGATATGTTTAAGATAATTTGCTGATGGTTTTAAATCTATTGATTGGTATTGACATTTGTGCATGTGAATATTATGTGTTCAGCTGTAGTAATGGCTTTCTGCAATAAACTTGGGGGTCTGGTTAGGCGAAGTGTTTCTACTAACAATGCATCAACTGCTCAAGTTCCAATGGCTTCCATGTTTAATGCTTTACGCTGCATGTCCACAAAGCTTTTCATTGGTGGTAGGCAATGCTTAACTCTTGAGGTTTTTATTTTTGGGATTTATATCATTTTTGTGAGGAGTTGAATAATATGTGTTTATCTATTATCTGACAGGCCTTTCATATGGTACGGATGACTGTTCCCTGAAGGAAGCATTCTCCAGCTTTGGTGAGGTTGTGGAAGGTGAGCTGTTTTTATTTATTTGTTTTAATAGTATATTATCTTGATTTTAATTCTTGTAATTGCCAGTTTAGGGGTATATGATGTTATATGTTCCATAGCTGTGTTTTGTATGTGCTAATTAGTGAGTTGTATATCAACTAAAAGATAAAGGCCAACACTATTTGTTTATCTGTGTTCATACACCTATATGTATTGCATTTAAATGATTTAAGCGTATCTTTGAACATCAGATAACATATTTTCTGATCATGTTCTTAACCATTACTACCTTGCTGGAGTTATAGTTTGGTTCCTTCCGATTGTATCTGACAACTTGTATTTCTGTTATTCTTGCAATTTTAGTTACCTTGAATAGTATTTCATTTTAATAATGGGTTTTGCCTCCTAGTTATCTTTACTTGTTCCCTCTCTCTCTAATTGAAATGGGGGGCTGTGGAGTGAGGATATTTACTTATAACAAAACTCTATTATATGGTTTTGTTCTTCTGCTTAGACATGGGGTTTTTATCTTCATAATTACTAATTATACTTGATCCATTTTGTGCAGTGGTATGAAATCTTAATATGCATATATTTTCCATCTATGAAACTTATTTTCTAAGGAGAAAAGGAGTGAGTAAATGGGTTCATTGTATGGTAAAATTGCTTTTAGAGAACTCTGCATGGTTGACTAAGTAGTTAATGGACTCGATTAGTTCCAATTAACTGGTCCTCGTTCATGTGCTTGTAGTGTTGAAAATTGCATTATTAATAGTTTGAGTTCTCGTAATGTATCTGGATGATAATGCTGGGTAGTACTGTTTCTTTCAATCTGGTTTTACGTGATTTTGTTGCCCAGTTGTACAGTTGTGCTTGTTTTAATTACTTGTATTGTTTTGTGGCACAGCAAGAGTGATTACTGACAGAGATTCCGGGAGATCAAGAGGATTTGGGTTTGTGAATTTCACAGAGGCTGAATCGGCAAATGAGGCTCTCTCGGCTATGGATGGACAGGTAAAAACCTAATAGAAACACACGTCTATGAAATATAAAAAACACCGAATGCAACATAGTTAAACCTGGTGACTTGACTGGAGTCTGGAGGTGCTAATTTTTTGTTCATGCTTTACGTTCGTTGTTTTAAATGGCCTTGATCTTCGACTCTTCGTTGCAGCAACTGCAAGGAAGAAACATTCGGGTGTCTTACGCCCAAGAGAGGTCCGGGTCAGGTCCTCGTGAAGGGGGTTTTGGCGGGTCCAGGTCAGGTGGTCGTGATGGGGGTTTTGGCGGTGGAAGGTATGGGCGCAATTCTGAAGAATACTAAGTCTATGTTTAGATTGGTCAATTGTCTATAAGGGCATATGACATTTTAAGTTTTGTGGAAACTTTGCTTGTGGTTGGGGATAATCTTATTAGATAGAATGGTTGATGTTCTTATTGTTCTCCTAAACAGTTTTAAACTGCATCAAATATGAAGAAGCTTGTTTCTATACAGCTTCAGGATATTTATTAAATATTTTAATTTTTGTATTGTATTGTTCAGATTGCCTTTGCCTACTAGATTTATTATACAATTTAATAGAAATTTTAATAGGTGCAATAAATACCCATACAATTATTTGAAACAAATTAACTAAATTAAACCCAATTGTTGTACCATGAATCAGGATTCATATTGCATTGTGAACTTTGATACAAAAATTTTGTACCTTAAGTTAACACATTCTGCATTTATAGTTAACTAAACAAATAATTTGATAATTGGGCCTTTACAAATGGGCCTTCATACCCTGAACACTCATCTCTCTCTCCCTCTCCATTGTCCAATCATTACAACTAGCAATAGGTGTGTCTTTGGGCCTTGACCTATTCTCAAGTTGACTAATTCTTGGGCTTGGACCCTATTGGGCCTTAGGCATATTATTAATTTTGTTGTAACTCGATTGTGAATATTATAATAGCCTAATGTTCAATTAATATTAGCAGTATATTTTCCTTCGCTCGTCATTCAAAAAGAAAAAGAATATAACAATTCAATTACAATAATTCTATATCAACTATAGCGAAGCACAAGTAATTACAACAATATGCACAATCGTATTAAATATTCAAAAAAAAAAATATGCACAAATAATGAAGCAAATTAATTACACTCACTACTACATGAGTCATACCCTGAATTTTGAACCTCGTATGTCATATTATTAATTTGTGGCAAAATTACATAATACACTAACAACTAATGAAATCAAGAATTGCAACACATTTCATAAGTCAATATAATACTACAAAAATTTAAAGTTATTGTCAAACAACATTTCTCCACTAAAAATTTTACATTTTTACTCCTAATAATATAATACTATATATGCCAAGCACCTTGTGCTCAATTGGCATGTAGTGGCCACCCTCAGATGGGAGGTCATGAGTTCGAGTTTCAGTGGAGGAGATCTCGAAATTGACTCGAAATGAACAGATACTACAATGTAATAGGGTCAGTTGTATTCAAAAAAAATATAATACTATATATGCTCATCAACTTTTTATGTAGAAATATCGACTTTATAATGCATGGTTTTGGTAAGTTAGTTGGGACATCTTTATCTATCCCACTAAGTAAATTCACGTGCCAAAAAATAATGATCAAATATTCATATGATATGATAGCCTGTCTTTCCTTGCTATTGGGTAACAGTACAACTTTGAGAAGCATTTGATGTGTCTGCCTAAAAATCAGGAAAAGACCTAAAAGACAATGACCAAACATCAAAATATTTCCAATCAATGCTAAGGTAAATTATAAATATCATATATAGAGGTGGACTGACCACAAATAACGAGGGAACTTCAACAATCAACATTAAATACCACATATGTTGGAC
The DNA here is from genome assembly GCA_003576665.1 of Ipomoea trifida. Lineage (NCBI taxonomy): Eukaryota > Viridiplantae > Streptophyta > Magnoliopsida > Solanales > Convolvulaceae > Ipomoea > Ipomoea trifida. Next base: position 7,992,762 of record CP025647.1, on the reverse strand, counting down.
TATTAAAGTAGTTAACATTACTTGTCTTACTTTTCATTTAAAAAAAAAATGTTTTTTTTTAATTAGTTCAGGATTCAACTTATTATTTTCGTTATTCATTCATAAATATAAATACATCTATTTAAACTAAACAAGCCCAACCCCTGAAGATTGAGCAAATTATTATGCGTACCGTGGTCAAAGAGAAATGAGCTTAAGGGTAAAAGGAAAAAGAAGAGAAGAAATTGACACGACAAGTTTGATTTCAACTTGTTTTAGATTTTATATTCTTTATTCTTTCGCTATGAACTAATTATTTGTTGCTAGAGCTATGGTGTAATCATTTAAATTACGTATGTTTTTATTAAGTTTAATATTTTTAATTTATTCCATGAAGAGTATGCGTTATTGTTTTTAATGCCTTAAAAAGCTTAATTGCCTTTTTAATTGATTTGATTTGATGTAAATGGATGAGATTCAGATTAGAAGTCATTCCATGTAATAGTATCTTATAATAACACATGTTGTGAGTTGAACAAAATATCAAGAGATACTAATGTAACTCATGCGGGAATGTTAAACAAATTCTTGTTGAACCTAAAATTTTCCACATCTTTAATTATTTAAATCTATATTCATATAATAATATAGTTAGGTTAGGTTAATAATTGGAGATATGCTTGATTTACCTGGAGAAAGAAAGCACTTTGAACAACAATTTTTATTTTTACTCTCTATATATTACTTTACATCTCTAAGATCTAATTTTAGTAGTAATTAAATCTTTATATTTTTATTTCCTTTGCCTTTAAAATTTAAATTTCATTATTTTAATAATCATTCAAATCAATCCTTCTGGGGCAGGACCCAACTCCTATACTTGTGACAGAAAGTGAAATCGTCCACCCCAAGCGTCCCAACACCCTGACCCGACAGTTGTGTGTATTGGATGTGTAAATCATAGTGACTCAACTGATCAGATGTTAGATTTGTGCTCAGTGCGCACATGAAGCCCTCCTCATTTTGAGAGGATGCTCTCATACTATACTACTTGTACGACCAGTGTACTAGCCAAAACATATTACGATTTTACCTTTTTTTTTTTTTTTTTTTTCATAAAAAAAGAGAAGAGATTTTAGTGTTGATTGTAGCTGACACTAGATATGTTTCAATTAAATGTTGGCTATAGCTGGCGATGAAAACTTCTATAACAATTACAATGTAAATTACTTAATATCGGTTATAGCCAACACTAGATATTCGCTGGTATCTAGCATCAATTATTTCGACAATTTGAAAAAAGTAACGTAACAATAGTTTATTCTCTGTGATCTACGTAGGAACAATTTTCCAAACCATTACATAAATATCTAGTGTCAATTATTATCAATATTAAATACTAAAATAATCGAACCTAAACACTTTTTTTTTTTGGGTACTAATTATAATTTTTGCACGTTTCATAAACTCAGGGCCGGATTTTAGGGCGTGCAACATGTGCGACCGCACAGGGCCCCAAAATTTTGGGGGCCCCGAGTCCAACTCTGGCCTAATAGTTAATATATGTATTTGTGATTATATTGGCCCAAAATTAAATTTTTTACATTTTTCTCTTTAAAATTTTTCTTCAATTCACAGTTTATTTATACTTTGATAGGGCCTCACTTAGTTATTAGCACAGGGCCCCGTAAATCAAAAAACCGGCCCTGCATAAACTCATCAAACATATCAATATTGAAATTGCTAAAAGCCCAAGACAAGTGAAATTAGCCATCCATAAATTGGGTTGGAATCTGATCTGATCATCTTGTGCTTGACCTAGAAAAATTAGCTCATATAAAACAATTGCCCATAGCTACCAAAGACTTGTAACTTCACTCGGATTGGATAATTATATTGGACGATGTAGATTCAATATTATAGGAAGGAAAAGAACAAAGATGCATTTCGTACCAGGAATCTTTTTTCTTTTCTTGATGTTCAATTTTTGTTTTCTTAGTTATCCTCACCGATGATTCCGGAACAAACTCTGCATTATTTTACAGTAAAACAAAATAATATCCTTAAATTAAAGGTAATATAGTTTGCTAATTCATTCCACTTGGGTGTTAACTAAAAATTCCAACTATACCGTTCTCTTCATGTTTATCTACTTAACTTCTTCACGGATCTTAATCTGTGAAATGGATCGAATTGTTTATTTTTTTTATTAATGAGTCGGATCTTTGACCTCATTAATCAAAGATCCAACTCATTTTACGAACTATACCTGTGAGACGGTCTTACATAAGTTTTTGTCAAAAATAAATAAATAAAAACAAGAGAATGGATAACACCTGTGTGAGACCATCTCACGGGTCTCAATCTGTCAGACGGGTCAGATCTTTGATGAATGTATCAGATCTTTAACCTCATTAATCAAAAATCTGACCCATCTTTTGGATTGACAATTGTTATGCCGTGGACCCGGGTGCACCTTGCAAGGTGCACCCGGGTCCTTAAACGGCGTCGTTTAGACGCTGGGTGTAACGGTGCTGTTAGTGGCACCGTTACACCCAGCCAATCAAAAATAAAACAGAGTATAAGTGTGAATCTATAGTTCTAAATGTGTGAATCTACAACTACGTATCTGTGAATGTATAGGTGTATAAGTGTGAATCTAAAACTCAAATACATGGTTACATAATCAATCTAAACATAAATCCTAAATTCGAAAAAAACAAACATAAATCTATACAATTCATCAAACATGAATCAAAACTTAAAACCTGCAATCGAAGATGAGCCATCAACGTGTAAACTTAGTTCATCTACTGCCTCTGCCATCACTGCAAAACAGATTATCAGGTATGAATCTGTAGTTCATAATGTGTGAATCTGTAGTTCATAAGGTGTGAATCTAACACTATGTAACTGTGAATCTATAGTTGTATAAGTGTGAATCCAAACATGAATACCCATCACTGCAAAACAGAGTATCAGGTATGAATCTGTAGTTCATAATGTGTGAATCTGTAGTTCATAAGGTGTGAATCTATCACTATGTAACTGTGAATCTATAGTTGTATAAGTGTGAATCCAAACATGAATACCCATCACTGCAAAACAGAGTATCAGGTATGAATCTGTAGTTCATAATGTGTGAATCTGTAGTTCATAAGGTGTGAATCTATCACTATGTAACTGTGAATCTATAGTTGTATAAGTGTGAATCCACTAACAGCACCGTTACACCCACCCGGGTGCACCTTGCAAGGTGCACCCGGGTCCACGGCATAAATTGCCTCGGATTGAGACTCGTGGGACGATCTCGATCACACAAGTTTTTGCCCATGAGAATATAGAAAAAAAAAAGTGGTAGTATTTCATTACCCAACCCTACAAAGTACACTTTGCAAATTAAATGCATTATGTAGTGTTGTTAAGTGTGATATCACATAAACTTAAAACATGCACTTACCAACACTACAAAGTGTACTTTTTAGAAGAATTTTGAAGTATATACTGGTTGTTCAATTTTTAGGAATGTATGTAGAAATGGTCCAATTGCACAACCCGTAAACAATGCTGACCGCCGCAGAGTAAAGAATTTTACACACATTAGTTTTACAGATATGTAGAAATGTATATAGAAAATTACGGTTAGGCAAATTGCACAATCGGGAACGGGCTCACCGTCCGAAGACGAATCACCCCTAGAAGAGGTCCTTGCCGCCGTGACATCCGAGGAAAATCCCAAGGAAAAGGTAAGTTGTCACGGTGGCAAGGACCTCTTCTAGGGGTGATTCGTCTTCGGACGGTGAGCCCGTTCCCGATTGTGCAATTAGTTTTACAGATATGATCCTAGAAAATTGAATTAGTAAAATACTTTACAGATATGGTTAATAAAAAATTGATCTAAGCGCATTGTAAAAATGGTCCAATTGCACAATTAAGTATCAAAGATCTACATACTAGTGTGTATGTAGATCTTTGATAGTATTTGCACAATTTCAAAGTAAATTAAGAGCACAGGGTTTAGGCTTAGGGTGTTATATTTCAACTTTCGACATGACAGATGTTAAATTTCAATTGTTTCCTACTCACCAACATAACATGTGCTTGCTTTGTTGTGCCTTTATTGGCTTGCAAAGTTGCAATAACATTTTTCCCGCGAATTAATCGAAATTATGATGCCAAAAAAAAATCATATTTTTGCCTATGCTTTACATGAAATGTCAAGTAGTAGACACTATCAACTCAATGGTAATGCAATAGCTTTGCTACACGGATTCTTGACTGCAGTTTTCGGGCTTCATTCAAGAAGCCAGAACGACGAAGACCATTGATGACTGCTTCTTTATCCGACTTCAGAATTTTCATACCACCTCTAATACACGAAAGCAATAGCTTAGATGCTTCGCGAAATCTCCCGGTCCTACAAAGACCGTGCACCATTGATGAATAGGTAAAACAATCCTTCTCATCCATCCATTTAAACACGTGCAATGCATGGTCGATTTGGCCAGCTTTACACAACCCATTGATAAAGCAATTGAAAGCAACCAAATTCGGTACAAAACCCATCTTGTTCATGCACTCCAAGTGGTGTTCCGCCCCTTTTATATCTCCGGTCTTGCATAGGCCATCGATTAAGATAGTATGTGTGTATACGTCGTGAACCAACCCTCTTTTCTCGGCATCTTCCACCAAAAAGTAGGCGTATTCTAGCTTCCCGTTCTTGCAGTATAGATTAATAAGGGTGTTGTACGCCACTATGTCAAGGTTAACGCCATTCATGATCATATTCTCCAGACACTGATGAGCGTCCTTCGTCCTACCTGCCTTAAGTAAACAACTAATGACTGTACAGTACGCGTGAGAATCAAATATATACCCTTTGCTTCTCATATCCGCCAGGACTTGAAGCCCTTCTTCGAAACGTCTTGAACTAAAGCAGCATTTCATCACTGTAGTATACGTTACAGTGTCCGGGATATGACCTGTTTCCACGAGCTCTTTCAGAAGCCTTCTTGCAGGTGCTGGCCGCCCCGACTTGCAAAGCCCGTGGATGAGAATATTGTATGTTACCAACTGAGGAGCAAAAGCATGACGCTTTAAGTACCTAAATAGCATCATAGCATTCTCCGTATACCCATTTTTGCAGAGACCGTTGATTAGGATATTAAACGTGGTAGGACAAGGGGGAATCCCTTGTAAAAGAATGTCCCGGAAAACCCTGTAGCCCTCGTCTGGTTTTCCAGACTTGAAGAAGCAATGCATCAGAGTGTTGTAGCTCCAAACATCGGGAAAAATGCCCAAATCTAGCATCTCTTCGAACAGATCAAGGCACCGAGATAACAAGCCGTGCTTGGTCGCACCAGCTATCAAAGAATTATACGTGACAACATCCGGTATAACCCCAACTTCTTTCATTTTACGAAGAACGGAATAACCTTCGTGAATCCCAACAAATTGACAATATGCTGTAATCAGAGTATTATAAGTCACCACGTCCGCTTCTACTCCTACCTTTACACCATCGATTATCACTGCTTCTGCTTTCTCCAGTTGCTTGGCTTTACAGAAACACACTACACTTATATTTAGTAACTTTGTTGATAATCCACCTTTAGTTCTCCACATCAATTCCAACAAGAAGAACCCAACCTATAACACATTGAATGCAAACATCAAATGTACTCTTCATTCCCAATCTACATGTATAAAACACACAATTATACTAAGAAAAACCCAAATAAATCCTAGGAATCTCATCATAACCCGCACCAGACAGTTGGAATGCAGGGAAAGCAACACAGCATCAAGAATCAAGACATGCAATTGCTGATTCAAACGTAAATGCATGTTGGGACAACCCCAGCTAAGTTGGAAACTTAGTAGCCCCAAAGTTACAACTTTGGCTCTCAGCCGGTGACCTATTGGTTTTCTTGGTTTGAGTCAGTTAACTATGAACAATCTGTGCTGATTTAGGTACTAAAAGACCCAGATTTTAGCTTTCACTTTTTGAACAGCTCAAGCACAAAATCCTCTCTTGTTTATACTTTAACCAGCAGAGTAGTATGGCAAATTTAGCAGAGTAGCAGATGCCCATTCTTGATATGGCAAATTTACAGCTTGAAAGTGATTTTTCGACAAAGCAAGCTAAAAACAATGAAATTCCATTACTATAACATAAGCTGCAGAATCAAAATGGAAATTTAGAATTAGAACTACAGAGTTGTGCTACTAAAAGGGATAAAGGTTTCACCTTTGCAACTTCTCCAAGCAGGAATCAACGGCGACCGGTGCCGCCGGCGAGAAAAGAATTAAAATGTTAAACTTTCTCCGGGAAGGGATCGGCAAAAATAGGATTAAAACTTAAAAAAAAAAAAGAAATTATTTTATGATATACCAAAATTTTGAGGGAAGAAAAACAAAATTTAGCCCTTTTTCGTTGCCCGGCGAGTTTAAAGAGGAAGAAATTAGGAAAAATTGTAATTTAAACCTCAAATATGTCAATTATTAATGTTATTTTTTAATTATTAGTAGTGTAAATGCTGTCTTTTAATTTTCAAAACGTAATATATATTGTACTTTTTCTGAATTATTAATGGTGTAAATGTAATTATCCGGCATTTTTTCTATTCGAATATCACATTTTCTCTTCATCTTTCTTTTTTCGTTTGTTCTCTTTCTGCCAACAATAATGTTTCTCCTTCTTCCTATTAGGAGAGGGATAATATATATCATATTTTAAAAATTGAAGGATAATATTTATACTACTAATATATCAGTCAGAATGCACACATGTATTCTATTCATGTATAATGCATCACAACCTAATATTACCTAATTCATGCACATGCATGCTAAGATCAAATAGGTCTTTATTTGGCTTGTAATGGGGCTAAGGGTGAGTGGCTAAACAAAGAAGGGGTATGGAAAAATGAACAAAGAGAGAGAACTTCACACCTATTATCCCAATCTACACCTATGAGGCTATACTACGATCATAATTCAGTAATATTACTGCCAAAAAATAGTAAAAATTATTGCGGAAGAATGATATGATTTGAACTTTTGACATATATCAGTCAGAATGCACACATGTTTTACTAGCTGAATGATACTTAATTGTGCAATTGGACCACAAATCTGTTAAAAAAAGAATTTTACCAAAGGTCGGCTTAAATTTTAGGTGAAAATTTTTAGGTGTGCACAATTAAGTAAAGAACCAGGTTGTTCCAAAGCATTAAGAAGTACTTTTGAAATTGCATGGTCTTAATTTACTTTGAAAAATAAAATAGTCTTACCAAAATTCACTTACGTATAATCACCTCCAACCACCCTAAGCCTAAACCCTGTGCTCTTAATTTTATTGTGCAAACCAAACCTATTGTGACTATTTGCTTTGATTAACCTTATCGATTTTATTTTTCGAGAAATATGATTAACTCAACACTTTGGATCAGTTGGTAAGCTAGACTCCAATGCAATTGTAATTTGTAAAGTGGTTAAGTTAGAGCCAAACTCCACATCAGACTTTAATGCAACTGTAAAGTCATCAAATAAGAGCCAAACCTCGCGCAGTGTACTGACTAAATGACAATTGGATTTGAACTTAACCTCTATGTGATTAATGGCAACTAATTTTAAGGACTTATAGTTTACTCTCTATGTGATTGAAGTCCCTCCTAATGGATTACCACAGCTATTGAATGTGGACAGTATTAGTGTGATCTTACTACGTTTTTATGTAAGTTTTTCTGTTTCCTTGTTGTATAGAAAAGAAAAAAAAAAGAGAGAGAGAGAAATATGAAAGACATAAAAATGAAATGGAAAGAGAGGATGTGTTAAGAGTCCCACATTGATAAAATAAGAAAAAGAATATGGGTTTATAAGGCTATGGGTTAGACTAGCTAATTGGTTGAATTCAATCTTTTAGTGTGGTTTGGCCCATGTGCATTATAGCCCAGTTGAGTGACCCGAGCCCAATATTGAATTATAACACATATTTTGTAATTCAATGATTCAACATACAAATTAAAGAATAAAGCAATTTTTACTAGCTTACTTTCAGAAACAATAAAAAAGCCATTTTAACTATATTATTTCTATTAATTAGAATGGGAAACAGCAAGATTTTCACAAGCCTCCAGTACCTACAGTTAGCCGGAAAAAAAAACCCAACTTACACTAGAGCTCATTTCGATCGTCCAATCACCCACCGAATTCTCACAATCTCACCCAAAACAAATAAATCTAATTAAACCCTAAACAAATAAACCTAATTAAGTAAATAAAATAAGGATTTTAAAAAGAATTACTTGTTGTCGTTGCTGGACTTGTTGTCGAAATCTGAAATACCGATGGCTGCGAAGACCGGGGTGTGAGCAACAGCGGCAGGGCCGGTTTTTTTTATTTGAGTGGCTCTGTGCTGGTAAATAAGTGAGGCCCTATCAAAGTATAAATAAATTGCGAATTGAAGGAAAATTGCAGAAAAATGTAAAAATGCTAAAAACAAATTCAAACTTTGTTTAATATAAAGAAAATTCTAACATAATGCAAACTATAGATCTTTTATTTAAAAAGAGATGTCCTTCTAGGATTCTTTGACAGGCAGGTGAAGTAGCATTCTAACACATTGCAGACCAACAAAACAGAAGTGTTCTAACAATTTTGGTGAGATGCACATTTTGGTGTCATTGCATTTGTTTGTAGCACAAACTATCCATAAAAAAGGTCACCACAATTCCTCAATGAATTCAATTAGAAAAATCTAAAACAAATTTAATCACTCCATCACTCAGATAAAGAAATGAAATTTAATCCCATGAATACAAAAAATTTCAAAGATTTCAGGGAAACGAAGAAAATGCTACAGGTGGATTATGGTTTACTATTCCCAAGCATAGTTAAGTGCAAAACTCACTCAATACAAAAATCTCATTTCCATAAGAATCACAGTGAAATCTGATCCAAAATAACACTGAACACAACTGCACATTCATGTGCACAATCTAACTTCTCTATTCATCAAAATCAAAACCTTCAAATATAATCACACAATTCAACCTTATGTAAATATGTAATTGACAATTGGAAATTGAAACCTGACTGGAATCCGGAATCCCCAATCGGAAATTGAAATCTGGAATGCCGGTTCTCTGTGCCTCCGTGGTCTGTCGCCCGTCGGCTTCCTCACGTCTGCCGTCTCGCCGGTCAGCAGTCAGCTCAGCGCCTCAGCTGCTCTCGCCTCTCGCCGTCGGCGTCGCTCGCACGCCTAGCAGCCAGTCGCCAGTCGGCGTCGCGCGATATGGGATGCGTTGGCTGTCTTGAGCTAAAATGTTTTGTGATTTAGATTTTTAGAAGAGCTTGCTAACTTTTTTTCCTTTTTCCAGTTAATCATTTCTCACCATTAATATTTTATTTATTAATACCTTTCTATAAAAAGTTTAAAATTAATCCTATCTAAATATATAGAAATAGTATTGTATCCTTGTGATCATATTTAAAATTTAAATATTGCTTGATATGTCTTTAAAAAAAAATGAGTAAATTTAATAGAAGTATACAACTCAAAACATACAATATTTATATATTATTACATAAGAATTTAAAAAAAAAAAAATATGCACCGTGTTGTTAATGTTTTAATCATATTTCTCTCATACGATGTCCAGTTGAGGTGATTCAAGCGGCTACAGAAAGCTAAGAGATTAAGTGAGTGTTCTATAACTTTTTATGATAAAAGTTTTCTCAAATTTGAAACGCAACACGTCTAAAATTAAACCCAAAGTTCGATGCGTCAAGCTAGCGACACGACGGTGACACACCCATGTATGTCGCATGGGCGCCTTTTCTATGTAGAAGTATACAGGTCCATGACACAACCATGTTTTGTGGACAAGTCACAGTCAATGTATGACGCATGAATGAAGTATTTAAGCTCGTTTTTTGGATCTTTTTGAGGACTTTTCGATCGTAGACTTCAAGAAACGTTACAAGACACTTTTGGAAGCTTTAATCGCTAATTAGTATCTCACAGGTCCCAATCCGTCAAACGGGTCAGATCTTTGATGAATGTATCAGATCTTTAACCTCATTAATCAAAAATCTGACCCATCTTTCGGATTGAGACTCGTGGGACGATCTCGATCACACAAGTTTTTGCCCATGAGAATATAGAAAAAAAAAAAAAGTGGTAGTATTTCATTACTCAACCCTACAAAGTACACTTTGCAAATTAAATGCATTATATAGTGTTGTTAAGTGTGATATCACATAAACTTAAAACATGCACTTACCAACACTACAAAGTGTACTTTTTAGAAGAATTTTAAAGTGTATTTTTGCAACACTATAGAGTGCTCTTTCATATAACAATGGATGCATACTGCATGTGCAACATTTTTCATTAAGACATGCATATAGTTGTGGTGCAAGTTATTGTGGCTATTAAGTTGTAACATTAAGTTTGTAACTGAAATAACGATTTTTATTACAATTAATAGCCTATAATGATAGCACAAAGGCTCTTTAAGCACGATCCTCCCATTACTCTCTTGTTACAGTTCATACTACATTACTACACCATCTAGTTGGCAAGTTGCACATGAGATTTAAGTGGTAGACAAGTATGTTTAACTCCTTGTATTGTAGTTCTTGAGACAACCCTACAATGAAGGTAACAATTATGTTGGAGGTATGCCACCCTATCACTTTCACAATGAAGTTAGATAAATTATCATATTTTCTTGCATGTTATGAAATAATATATATGTTTTATAACCCTATTTGTTGCATGTGTTTAACTCCTTGTATTGTAGTTCTTGAGACAACCCTACAATGAAGGTAACAATTATGTTGGAGGTATGCCACCCTATCACTTTCACAATGAAGTTAGATAAATTATCATATTTTCTTGCATGTTATGAAATAATATATATGTTTTATAACCCTATTTGTTGCATGTCGCAAATTTTACTGTGGACCGTAAATTTTAACTACATTACGATTTCAATAGAAATTATACCCAACAATATATGACACCACCTACTCAGTTTCATTATATGCACCTTTTAGTTTCATTTAACAAACACTACAATAGCATTTTTAGTATGCTATAGTTTCACATATTTGAGTGTATATTGTCCAATGATACTGTAGTTATATCGAAATGATACTGTAGTTGTGTTGTAATGAATTGAAACTATAGTGTATATAAAATGAAACTTAATAACAATTTCACATATTTGAGTGTATAATGCATGTCGAATGAAACTGTAGTTATATCGAAAATAAACTATAGTTGTGTTGAAAGGAAATTGCAGTGTATATAAAACGAAACTGAATATGTTATACACACAGAGTTACTTTTTGCGGAACAGGTGCCATTTCTTTTTATTAATCAAAACGACACTATTTTGATGTCTGAACTATCATGCATTGTGTACTGTGGTCCACAGTAAAATTTGCGATAAACACATGCAAAGTATACTGTGCACCACGGTGCACATAGCAATGTGCACCACGTACCAAAACGACGTCGTTTTGAGCATTGTAAACTAATCGTCCGTTTTTTTTTTGGAAATCACGTTTCCCGTTTCGGCCGGTCTCTGTATTTATGTTAATATTCTGTGTATTCCAAGCAATCATTCTGTGTATTCTAGGCAACCTTTCTGTGTATTATAGGCAACTGTTATGTGTATTCATGTTAGTAACACATGTTGTGATTTCATGTTAGTAACACATGTTGTGATGTGTTTGTGCATTCGA
>CP025647.1:7922159-7979831 GCA_003576665.1 Ipomoea trifida | reverse complement strand
TGTTAAGTGTGATATCACATAAACTTAAAACATGCACTTACCAACACTACAAAGTGTACTTTTTAGAAGAATTTTAAAGTATATTTTTGCAACACTATAGAGTGCTCTTTCATATAACAATGGTAGCATACTGCATGTGCAACATTTTTCATTAAGACATGCATATAGTTGTGGTGCAAGTTATTGTGGCTATTAAGTTGTAACATTAAGTTTGTAACTGAAATAACGATTTTCATTACAATTAATAGCCTATAATGATAGCACAAAGGCTCTTTAAGCACGATTCTCCCATTACTCTCTTGTTACAGTTCATACTACATTACTACACCATCTAGTTGGCAAGTTGCACATGAAATTAAGTGGTAGACAAATATGTTTAACTCCTTGTATTGTAGTTCTTGAGACAACCCTACAATGAAGGTAACAATTATGTTGGAGGTATGCCACCCTATCACTTTCACAATGAAGTTAGATAAATTATCATATTTTCTTGCATGTTATGAAATAATATATATGTGTTATAACCCTATTTGTTGCATGTCGCAAATTTTACTGTGGACCGTAAATTTTAACTACATTACGATTTCAATAGAAATTATACCTAACAATATATGACACCACCTACTCAGTTTCATTATATGCACCTTTTAGTTTCATTTAACAAACACTACAATATCATTTTTAGTATGCTATAGTTTCACATATTTGAGTGTATATTGTCCAATGAAACTGTAGTTATATCGAAATGATACTGTAGTTGTGTTGTAATGAAACTATAGTGTATATAAAATGAAACTTAATAACAATTTCACATATTTGAGTGTATAATGCATGTCGAATGAAACTGTAGTTATATCGAAAATAAACTATAGTTGTGTTGAAAGGAAATTGCAGTGTATATAAAACGAAACTGAATATGTTATACACACAGAGTTACTTTTTGCGGAACAGGTGCCATTTCTTTTTATTAATCAAAACGACACTATTTTGATGTCTGAACTATCATGCATTGTGTACTGTGGTCCACAGTAAAATTTGCGATAAACACGGGCAAATTATACTGTGCACCACGGTGCACATAGCAATGTGCACCACGTACCAAAACGATGTCGTTTTGAGCATTGTAAACTAATCGTCCGTTTTTTTTGGAAATCACGTTTCCCGTTTCGGCCGGTCTCTGTATTTATGTTAATATTCTGTGTATTCCAGGCAATCATTCTGTGTATTCTAGGCAACCTTTCTGTGTATTATAGGCAACTGTTATGTGTATTCATGTTAGTAACACATGTTGTGATTTCATGTTAGTAACACATGTTGTGATGTGTTTGTGCATTCGAATGTTTAGGAGGATGAGTTCTGTCATGTGTATTTTGTGTAAATATTATGTGTATTCATGTTATTAACACAAGTTGTGATGTGTTTGTGCATTCGAATTTTAGGAGGATGAGTTCTGTGTATTTTGCGTCAATATTCTGTGTATTATGGGCAAACATTTTGTGTATTCTAGGCAAACGTTCTGTGTATTCTATATAATGATTATGTGTATTATAGATAATGAATTCCCTGGAGTCATTCGCGTCCACTAACATCTGTGTATTTTGTGTCAATATTCTGTGTATTCTGGCATTTCTGGGCAAACATTCTGTGTATTCTAGGCAAACGTTCTGTGTATTATAGATGATGATTATGTGTATTATAGATAATGAATTCCCTGAGTCATTCGCGTCCGCGTCTACTAACACCGAAACGACGTCGTTTTACGTACGTGGTGCACATTGCTATGTGCACCGTGGTGCAGGGTATAACGATTGATAAAAACGGTGGAAGGCTGGAAGCAGAGACTTTGGTCCTATGGGCCTATGGGCCTACAGGTCCATGTTAGCAAGTCACCACAAACTTAGGATGTAGACACAAAATTATATTCTAAATATGATACGACATTAACTTGACATAAAAAAATAAAAATAAAAATATAAAGAAAACAAATGTATCAAGAAAGTTAATTACTCCTCGTTTTCGCCCTACTAGTAAAAAAACATCAGCCCTCTAGTCACTTGTATTTTCCCCATAATACTTCCAAGTAAAAATCTTGTGCCCTCTTTTCACTTTATATATATGTATTCATTTACACAAGTTAATATCCAATTTAGTCTTTAACTATAGTTATTTTTTCAAATTAGTATTAAATGTACTTTTATACTTAATTAGATCATCGAATTTGATGGTTTTAATCCTAATTGAGTCCTCGATTGTTAAAATCAAAGACTAAATCAACAAAAACTGCTATAGTCGAGAATTTAATTGAGTATTAACCACTATAGTACAATCGAAGATTAATATGGACAAAATTACTACAGCCGAAGACTAAATTAAGTATTATTAGTAAAAAGAAAATTAGCTATAGGGGACTCGATTAGGTTGAATCCTCATCCCATTCCCTTTAAACTGGCTTTAAAGAGAATTATTTATTGTTGTATAGTAGTTTGCAGTGAATTAAGGACAAGAAACTGTATTGTCCAGGCCAATGACCTTGTGGTCTAGTGGCATCCGATAGTGGCATTTGGTTGCACCCCATGTTGGAGGGGGCAGGTTCGAGAGCGATGCTGACTCTTTGTGCTTCAGTAGGTTGAAAAAGTAGTTTATGAACAGATACTACATTGTAACCGGTGCTTCAGTAGGTTGAAAAAGTAGTTTATGAACAGATACTACATTGTAACCGAGTTAGTAGTACTCAAAAAAAAAATTGTATTGTCCAGCTAATGTGAAGAGATTATTATGAGTCCAGCTTGAAGGCAATATATATATAATATCCCACTTCCCTTTCCAGCCAACCATTCATCAATTCAACTTAATTGATTTGATTTGATTTGTAAAGGTTGCAAGGCAGGCCAGCACTGATTTAATTTGCAAATTGTGTTATAAAGAGAGTGACAGCAGCTGGCAGAGACTGTCATATGTTTCCTCATATAATTAAAGTGCAAAAGTTTAATTAACAGTGTCTAACTAACTTCACACTATACAATATATATTATTCTGCTTCACTTTAATGATTATTTTTAATTATTAGATTCTAAAACTATATATATATATAGAGAAGAAGAAAAGGGGAGTTTTGAAGGTTATATATGAGATTTTATATTGTAATTAAAGGAATAGGGAATAAGTTCAGATTTTTAATTGAGACAGTACTTCTACATTTTTACATTATCAACATATATGTATATATAGGTTATGACACACAAGTGACATAACTAGTGTATTCTCCCAGTTTCTTACAATCTAATAAAAAGAAAAATTCACGATAAAATGTATTTTGTACTGCACACTAATATTTTTCTCAATATAATAAGCATATCATACATTGCAACCAAATAACAATTGAATGATTAATAATATCACTAACAATTATTGAAGTTTTAATATACTTTATTCTTGTCTAATATGTGAATTTTATTAGAGAAAGAAGAATTTTTTAATTAAAAGACAAGTGTAATTTTCGTCTTGTTTAGGTTTTAGTCCAAGAAAATCATGCACTAAATATATTATTTTACCATTTCTAGATTAGTGTTGTTTAGGTCTTCATCCAAAATAATCCACCCATCACACCAATGACTAAATACGTCACCTTAGTGACTAATTGGGGTTCTATTGCAACTTCATATTAATTAGAGACCCCGCCTTAAAACTATAATTTTTTCTTTAAAAGGAAAATAAAAGAAGTGTGTAATTTAATTCCCCAATAGCAGAATTTTCTATGATTTTTGTAGCTTTTATATCCATGTGGAAGAGAGAAGCTTGAAGAGAGAATGTTGAGTTCCTCCTTAGAAGACTTGATTTTTTGTGGGACCCACTGTCCCAAAAAAAACAGCGTCTTTCTCATCAGTTGCGTGTTACTCGCGAATGCACATACATGTTGGGCTCATTAGTTCTATTACATTTTTTTTTCGTCCTTTACCTCTCTCATGTTCTTTCTCCTAATCACCTTCATAAAAACCAACTAAAATCTCCATCTATTGAGGTTGCTCCGCAGGGCCGGATTTTAGGGCGTGCAAGATGGGCAACAGCACAAGGCCCCAAAAATTTGGGGGCCCCTAGTCCAGTCCTGGCCTAATTGTTAGTATATGTATTTGTGATTATATTGGCCCAAAATTAGGTTTTTTTGCATTTTTCTTCAATTCGCAGTCTATTTATGCTTTGATAGGGCCTCACTTATTTACCAGCACAGGGCCACGCAAATAAAAAAACCGGCCCTGTTGCTCCGTACATTAGGTACAATATAATATAATGCGCATGAAAGTTTCATTCACGAAGATGAATAAATAAAGGTAATAGCTCATGACAACTCATAGTTCCACAAATGGACATCTTTGAGAAAAAAGCAATATATCCGCCATGGATTCTGATCTAATCCTCAACCACTTGGCGTGTTGGACGTTAAGGTCAACCTTCGATACTATACCAAGGATCCAAATGGTTACATCGTACGTACATATATGTGATTGTAACTTAATTAACTTGTTTAATTATTAGCTGGATCGGAGTAGTGTTGAATAATCTTAATCCCTCCAAATTAAAATTCTTCCAATATCTCTTCTGGATTCTTTGACTTTCAATTAAGTTTCAAATGAATATGAAATCAATCAATCTAGCTTAACATTATGCTATTAAGTCAAATTAAGGGACTAATTTGAGAGAGAGAGAGAGAATATATTCTTGGTGGATAAAAGAGAAGAATAATGTGGTGGCGTGGTTGGATGAATCTACTTCACAGCTGGAATTGAAAACTATTCATACTACGCATTCTCTCATTCCCATTGCCATTGGGTTAAGTAATATGCCATATATGCTTTATTAATCACCACACACATTATATCCATATATGTGTATTATTCCAAATGAAATTACAACAAATTATTTTATAGTTAATTTGATTTTTAATAAAAAAGTTTATCTCATCATTGTTTAAGATCGATGTATTGGCTAGTCATGGGCAACTGACCTTAACTCTCACTAGAGAAAAGCAAGAGTAGCTCACACATATGAAAGAGGAATAAAAACTCATATGTACATTGATCAAGAGATCATTACAATATATCGTACAAAATTCCAAGGAAATAGACTACAGTTACAACAAGAATAGAAATAGTCTATGATACTGCAATTAAATCTAAAGAAAATGTCCGACACCATAAGGATATTTGATACGCCCCGTAAGTTGGAGGCACTATCAGAGACTCCAATCCTGTCTCTAAAAAGCGTGAACAGTCTTCGCCCATGTAGTTTCGTAAGCAAGTCAGCAACCTGAGTAGAAGAGGGTATATCTTCAACACGTAACGACCTACTCATGACCCGTTTGCGAACGAAGAAATAATCAAGGTGCTTCATTCGGGTGTGGAAGACTAAATTATTTCTGCAAACATACGTGGTATTAAGGTTATCTATAACGACCCACTCATGACCTAGTGACCAAGGGCAATTAGGTTGGGTATAATGCCAATATGGTGAACTCCACTTTAGCGCCATCAACTCTCCATCAAGCAAAATTCAATGTTAACCATCTCTTTAACTTAGTAGGTCATACTCAAAAAGACTACATAATTTATAAACTTACAAAGTGTCATTATGGGACACCAATATAGCCCTCTAACACTTAACCTGCTACCACGCTATAACATTGCTAGCCATGTCGCTTATTGCACTGTTTGTCATGACCAATTAAAAAATGTCACATCAGTTTACCTGTAACTTATTGGGTACCATAATGTAACTCGTAGACCAACACTAACCTAAATATTCCCATATACTAATCATTCTATATTTCTATATACCATCTACCATATATTGAAATTGAAGACTTCCCATGGCCAAGATTCGAATCTCACTTATACTAAGCTAATACACAAAGTCAATACTTGTTCGTAATAGTACTCAAAACCCTAATCTACGGAAGCGTTTACCTAGCTTTAATTTAGTTGATGAGTGAGTCAATTTGCACCATCCATCATGCTCAAATGCATATATATATTGCTTGTTGAATTTAGTTCCGGTTAATCATTTCTTTAAAAACCAAATGCAATGGCCACAAGAACCAAAACTAGAGCTTTGATATTGTTCGTCAATTAAAGCTATTATATTGCTCCAAATTTTTTTTTTTTTTCTTTACGTCAAACCAAAAATGAATCTATACTATATTAATAAAAACAATATTCTCAGTTTTAACTTCCCGCCCAAAACAGACCAATAATATTATGGTTTGCGTAATATTGTAAAATATGGTAATACAATTCCTATCCCTAATACAATTGTAAATTAACATAGAATTCCTAATAAAATATATTCTTCCCTACGTTCCTATTCGTAATACAATTCTAGACTAGAATTACTAATGGTAGTAATTCAGTATATATATTTCTCTGCAATGCAATCTATACTATTAATAAAAACAATATCCTCAGTTTTAACTTCTCGCCCAAAACAGACCTATAATATTATGGTTTGCGTAATATTGTAAAATATGGTAATACAATTCCTATCCCTAATACAATTGTAAATTAACATAGAATTTCTAATAAAATACTAGAATTGCTAATGGTAATAATTCAGTATATATATTTCTCTGCAATGCAACCTATACTATTAATAAAAGGATTAATATTTGATGCACCGCCGGTGTATAGATGCTATACACCGGCGGTGAAGGAGATGATGACACATCATTAAAAAAAAAGTCAATATTGACTAAACCCTTTTATGCAAAATATTTAAGACTTATATATTAGGAAACTCTTTATTGCTAGTTAACAAAACATATTACTTTCCTAAACATATTTATTACTTAATTATTTTCTATCTAATTTCCTAAATATTTTTATTAGATACATTATTAATTAAATTGACAAATGGTAATTATATATATATATTTTAATTTTTTTTGTTACATTCACAGTAATATTTTTTATTTTCCAATTTGTAATTTAAAAATAATTCATTCTAAGTAAAAATTTTATACGTTCACAGTAATATATGTTATTTTCTCTAATGAATCTAGTTTATTTTTAAACATATAAAATTTTTAATGAATCTAGTAAAAATTTTTTATACGTTCACAGTAATATATATTCTCACATATACACAGTACACTAATACATGCATATTGAACTTAAAAACATAAAAGCTAGCAAAATATATGCATACACACGCAATGTATAAAATTGTTACTTAAAAGGAATTATTTTTAAATTACAAATTGGAAAATAAAAAATATTACTGTGAACGTAACCAATTCTTTTTTACTTAAAATGAATTATTTTTGAATTACAAATTGGAAAATAAAAAAAAATATTACTGTGAACGTAACAAAAAAAAAATTACACATTATATATATATATATATATATATATATATATATATATATATATATATATATATATATATAATAATTACCATTTGTCAATTTAATTAATAATGTATCTAATAAAAATATTTAGGAAATTAGATAGAAAATAATTAAGTAATAAATATGTTTAGGAAAGTAATATGTTTTGTTAACTAGAAATAAATAGTTTCCTAATATATAAGTTTTAAATATTTTGCATAAAAGGGTTTAGTCAATATTGACTTTTTTTTTAATGATGTGTCATCATCTCCTTCACCGCCGGTGTATAGCATCTATACACCGGCAGTGCATCAAATATTAATCCTTAATAAAAAGAATATACTAATGGTAGTAATTCAGTATATATCATCTTCTTTCTCCAACACAACGCTCTACGGTCAACCAACAATTACTCAACTGATTATCCCATTACTCCCATGTAAATTTTTCTCTAATATAGTTATACTTGCTGAATATCAAAATATAAGTGTACCTCAAGATCTTGCAATAACTAACCGACAAGTAATTAAATTAATGAATATGATGCAATAATGTAAATTATCTACCTATTGCATTTATACACTTATTCATACTCATCATATTCGATGTTATAATTTATATAATTGTATATCGATTCAAATATTTCTTAAAATATTATAACAAATTCATTCCGTGCAACGCACGGGTGAAAATACTAGTAATAATAATAGTGACAACGACGTACGGAATTTAGCTAAAATTATTAAAATATAAGAAAATATGGTCGGCTTAAATAAAACCACATTTCAAAATATACTGCAAGTGGGAAAATATCTTTTTTTTTTAAATAATAATAATAATAATAATAAAAGGTCAACCCAGTCAGAGTCGACACGGTCGTGCTTCGAACCTTTAATTATTAGATCATATAAAATCTTTAAAATCCATTATTTGAGCTACGTACATTTGTATCCATGAAAAGATACGCATTATTTAATTAATAAATAATGAATCCTTTTAAAATTGAACCAAATATTTCATACGTATTGCAGAGATATAACTCATACTCCGGCCCTTCTATAATCCATACCAAGAGATTTAAATATTTTATACAAAATTGTTTATAATTAATGAAGTTAATTAATTGAACTCCAGGGGAATTTATTGAATCAATTATATTATATATATAATTTTTTTCAATGCCCACAATCTGTCACTCATGAATCAATTAAGCTGTTCGGGCAAACTATATATTATTCTTGAAATGTTATATGCACGCTTTTGTTTGGTTCAAAGGAGTGTGATGACGACATTGTTTTATAATAGTAAAGTGGCATTCACTTTTAAAAATTATTAGGGTTAAATTTGAACAATTTTAAACTTAATAATCAATCATAAAAAATGCAATAGTTGATAATCTGAATTGAAACAAACCTAAACACATAAGGAATACATTCATTTTGCCCACACAGACTTAGCTCACTAGTTCAGGAAGCAGTATTTGGGACAAAAGATCAGGATTTGAAAATTGACAACGAAAATAGGAATTATGCCCGAAGCTTACTATCATTTTCACCCTGTCAATTGAGCCATTGAGTTATTGTGATCTATTTACATTCTTCCAAATACTTTATCGAGTTAGGGTAGGGAGTTTAACCTTTTGGTAACAAATACACTCATTTATGCCATCTTATACCAGCAGTAGGCTTTCATTCCCTCCTTATGCCAGCAGTAGGCTTGTTTTCATTCCCATCTTATTATCTTCTTCAAAGCTTTTTTAATATATATATATATTAAATCCATATCCAACAATATTTATGTCCATATTCCTTTTAAATGTTTCATTTTTTGCCCCCACTGAAAATTTTTTCTGGCTCCGCCACTGTTTATGAATAAATTAAAGATAAAGAGAGTTATTTGCTTGGAAAATAATTGAAAAGGCAATTCAAATAATAGATATACACATGCACTAATACACAGACACATGAATGAATCCAATGTGTCAATGGTTTAAGATCTGTAGACCACTTAAATTACACCATTCAATATATGGCTGTTAGTACGTAATCTTGACACTTCGCCCACAAATGTTTTAAGCTCAATTTTTCTAATAAAAATTGTGTAAAATAAAATAACTCAATATTTTATTTGACACTATGGCCTATCCTACTTGTACTCTATTCAAAACAAATATTCCTCTTGGCATCGAATTATTGAAGAACCGCTAAGCTCGAAATCAAACGTTGATCTTGTTGTCGGCCCAATAATTGATTACGCGGCAATTTCACAATTTTCTTCTGTAAAAAAAGGATAATGGAACATAGAAGGCAGCATCTGCAACACTAATTACCTTTGCTGTTTTAATATTTTTTTTTTTAAAAAAAACTGATTCAATAATGTCTAACATATATTGCTTAAATGATTTATATATTATTGCCTCTATCATTGAAATATTGTCCACATGTCTTTTGTTTTTACGTCCAAAATATATGGCCATATAAATTCATTCATACGTCTTGTTAATATCTTTGAAGAAGATGTAGGGTTGCTTCTTGGCCGGTACCATAGGTAATAATGCCACAATATTATTTTTTAAGCAATTGTGTACGTTTAAAGTATTCTTAAACCCTAAGGTGTTTTTTTCTTTTTGTTTTAATTTTATATATTTTATTGTTTATATATGGATCTTTAATTTGTGTTGTTAGTAATATATTTAGTGAAACATATTTACACGAGTTAACTCACAAAAATGAGTATTTTTTGTGCTTACCGGCTCGAACCACGAAAGTGGGTAATCAAATTAAACTTGTAACTTTGGAATGAATTGTACCTAATTTCTTCATGTTTTATATCTTTTTTTTTTTTTTTGTTGAGAAAAATGCACTGCCCCGGTGGCAATTATCTAATCCTTTTAAATCTTGCTCCTCCCGCATCAACATGAAGAAACTCATTTATCCCGTCAGGTGGATTCTCCAAATCTTAGTCTCCCAAGTGATTGTTTGCCCAAAATTAATTGGCCAAATAATCTTCATTCTCTTGTACAATATGAATTAATATAATTGAGTTACTTATTTTTACGTACATCTAAAGAATACAATACATACTAAGGATGACAAGATTATTCAAATTCAAATTCATTATATTATTAAAAGAAATAGAACGTGTGTACCAGCCAAACACCTTGTTTGTGGTTTAGTGACACCCGATTGCACCCCACATGCGAGGAGTGGGTTTGAGCTTCAGTGGAGGTGAACATATACTAGTACATTACAACAGAGTCAATAGTACTAAAAAAAACTTATGTACCAATTTAATAAATTACACCAAATACTGGAGCCCACACATTTTAAGGCAATTTACAACAGGATGTGTACAAATTTATTATGTACAAGTGTACAACATTATCGAAATCTAATAGTATCACGTGTAAGATATGTAAAGTAAATTAAGTTTTGATGTACAAGCTAAATAAAGCCTTGGTTTCTCATTAACCCTATCTACCTAGCTCCAAGATTACTGCTACAGCAACCTACGACGCTAATCTCGGATAATCATTCTTCATGATCGTTGGTTACTTTTAATTTCCCGACAATGAAGAAACACGTACAACACCATTAGTAAAACACAGCATGCAAACTTTGGCAAATTAAATACTTACATATATAATATAATTACATTTTAGAAAGTCAACGTCAAGATTTACATATCCATGTGAACGTTGCGTAGTTCATACAAAATTATGAACCATTGATAACTCTCACATTTGTTGTTGTTAGTTGTTGCCTCTTGTATAAACCTCGTTCTGCATAATAACCTGCAAATCACACTGTACTAAAGAGATAAAGTGCACTAGAAAGACCTTCTACAATCGGCTCGACAGATCAGAGAGGATGGTGGACAGAAATCGAATTCGTGATCTTTAGGTACAAAAATTATGCTCCACACGCTCATGGTCGAAAAAATGATGTTTAGATTATATCACAAAAAAAAAATATTAGTTATACACAAAATTATATATACAAATTTATGCATATTGATGTGATTTTGTTAACTATGCAATTGCCAAAAACCTTGGTCAAGCGACACCCGGTCTACACTCCCATGTAGAAGGGGGTGGGTTCGAGCCTCAGTGGAGGCATTTGTTGACTCTTTGTGCTTCAGTAGGTTGAGAAAGTAGCTACGAACAGATACTACATTGCAACCGAGTCAGTATAACTCAGAAAAAAAAAAAAAAAAAGTATTGCCTAATTGTATATATACATGCAAAATAAGCATTTGACTTGATATCTGCACGCGTGACATTATATTGTTCACATCAACTTACATGCCAGCCTGGTAAGGTAACTTCTGCTGGCAAATGTGATTATTGTGGGTTTAGAGATATGACTTCCCAATTCAACTTAATTAATTATTTAACAATATATAATATATATGTTGGGCCAAGGTTTGGAGGGTCAAGTACAACATCCTGTCATTGATATATATGTAAAATATAGTGTATGTTAGACCATCTAGAGTTTTTGAGTTGGTTTTTGATCGGGAAGATTTTTGCTAAAGTGAAGAAGAGAGAAGAAGGAGAGAGAATGTTTGAGGTTCTTGCAGGAAGACTCAATTTTTGTCTCCAAAAGTGGGCCCAAAATGAATATGGGCGAAATCTTTTTACCTGAACTCTTCTTTTTACAAAGAAAAACTGCTACTCAATTGCATGAGCTGCACAGACACACGCCCGCTGGACATGTTAACCATAGTCTTTTTTTATTTTTTATTTTATTTTTTATTTTTTTTTATTTTTTATGACAACTCTTGGTTTTTGTTTATTTATTTATTTATTTATTTTTCTCTCTCTCCTCTCCTATTTGGCATCTAAAAATTTATGCAAAACTTTAATATTGAGGATGCTCTTACTACGCAATTCAGGTATAATAAAATAATGTTGCATGCACTTTTATTACTAATTATAACTTTTGACGTAGTAGTAAAGATTTGATCCTGACATTATATACGGACAGAGGATTTGATGAACTTAACTAGCATCCACATACACAAATATAAATTAATAAAAGATATATACTGATATTACTTAATTCAACGACCAGTAATTTAAATGACTAGAGAAGGAAATGTCCAATGATAACTATTAGCCTCATGATAACATGTAAGCTAATTTC
Source organism: Ipomoea trifida (assembly GCA_003576665.1). NCBI lineage: Eukaryota > Viridiplantae > Streptophyta > Magnoliopsida > Solanales > Convolvulaceae > Ipomoea > Ipomoea trifida. The sequence goes on along the minus strand of CP025647.1, from coordinate 7,967,309 downwards.
ATATGTCTATTTAGGATGGTCAATGATTGAAAATCAAGGAAAAATGAGAAAAATGTGGCGACATTTCTTTAATTATAAATGTACATTGAGAAACACTTGATAATACATTGATGAATAACTAATAGTGCACACACATACATGTGATTGCACTATTATATTATAGATAGATAATGAGTGAACTATCGGTTATCTTCAAATACACTATACTCTATAAAGCATTTCCAAATGCCTCTTCATAATTATAAAATTATCATCGCATTTATTCCTTAATTTTCATATGTTGATCTTCTTATATTGACGGATAAGATTTATCTCTACATTCTCACAAGGATATCGGTTCTCATTTAATGTAGGTTAGCCTTTACATTGTTTGATATATTATGAGTTATGACTAGCTACTACATAGACATAGATATAAAGACCGTTGGAAAAAAGAACAAATGGAAAGCAAAATTCAACACTTTACCTATAAGTATATATTAATCTTATACGGTGAAATGTGTAAAGGAATGCATTGTTAACGGTTAAGTATGAAAGAGTTGGGACTCGAACCTGAAACCTTCCGTAGCTCTATATGAAAAACAACAATAATGACATCAAAGTACAAGGTATTTGACATTAATTAGAATGCTCTTACAAGTTGTTATGTTGTTAGATAATTAACTAATTTCACCAAAAAAAACACTTTTTATTTGATTAATTAATATTATGTATACATACAAATTAATTTCTACATGCTTACTAAGAGAGACTACATTTTATTACTTTACTATAGTGAAGTTAGTTAATTCATTGATGAATATTAAGCATTGTCATATGAAAAGCTGATCTTTCTCTACTTTTACATGGATACTCTTTTTTTTTTTTTTTTCTTTTTCTTTTTGTGATAATAACATTTTTATTACTAGTTGAATATGAATTAATCGATATCTCATAAATTATCGCAATTTATTACTTCTTCTTTAGTAAAAGAAGACATGTACGTGTTAAAGTCCATTCTAAAAAATGATTAAGAAGGCAACATCATCATTTGGAGATTAAAATGTGGCGTCTTCTTTGCCGTAATCTTAAAGGTCCATTCTACTTTACTTATGTGTGTTAATGATTTTGTTTACAAAAGCGTACATGATAATATTAATTTTGTCTTATTTTACATTGCCGTGGTAGGGACATGTATAAATAAACAGTTGACAACATATAAAGTGACACATGCACCAAGTGTTTGTAAAAATGACTTGTACCTCTAAAGTACTGAATTCAAGTGTACACTTTGTGTTGTTTGTGCAAATGGGGAATTTTGGTGATGTTTAAGACAACATTTCGTTATATATTTTGGTTGTTTTCAAAATAACCCTTCAATCCTCTCAGACATTATTGATTTAGTGAATGAAAAGTTTCACTTAAAATTTGCTTCCAAATATTAGAGGTTCGAATCTTAATTGTCATAAATATTAGAGGTTTGGGTTTGGGTTTGGGTTGGACTCCTTGTTTATAAAAAGGGAACAATTTAGTGTTAAATCTCAAAATTAGATTGACTCGATTATTTATCTCTTCATGGGCTTGGGAACAGGTTCATGTAGTCCATGATATGGTCTGACGAAATTGAAAAAACTGAGTTATTAAAAATATAATAATATAAACTAACAATTGGAATAAATTGTACTTGGAATGATTAATATGGTAGTATAGTGTAATGCTTTGATTGTAAAAATTTTGGTTTAAATGTATAGAGGTTTAATAAAAATAGTAGGGAAAGAAAATGGTCAAATAAGTCCTCAAACATTACCTGAAAAGTCAATTAGGTACCTAAATTTTTTAAATGTGCAATTAAACCATTTAACATTTTATTTTTGTGCAATAAAGTCCAAAAACATGTAAGTAACCTGTGATAGCAGGTCACTGCATCATTTCCGATAAAAAAAACAACCGTCGGCGACGACGCCAGTAGCCGGAGAAGGCGACCAATGACCAAATCTGGTCGCCTCCTCTGGAGAAGCAGCCAGTTTTGGTTGCTGGCGGTTGTTTTTGATCGAAAATGATGTAGTGACTTGCTATCATAGTGTCAAATCTCAAACTTCATTTTTCACAGTTCAATGCACTATGAGAAAATTTTTCATTCACGTATTATCTATTTAGTGTTTATAATATATCAAATTCATTCTCTCAATTAAGAGATTTAAAATCCACTTTGATCGAACCCAAATCGGTAGCGGATTTCTTTTCAAATTAATATTTTAAAGTAACCAATTAAGATGTCAATTTATACAAACTTCTTTTATAATTTTATATTTTAAAATATAAATTTCATAATAGGTTAAGTTTGTTATTGTTGTTCTTGTCATCTTGTGAACTCGGCTAATAACTCAAAAAGAAATTTGCGCACTTACAATGTCATTATTAAAATGAAGATATGGACTAAATAAGTTTTAAGTTTTATATTTTTAATTGTTATATATATATATATATATATATATATATATATATATATAAATTAATTTTTTTTATTATTATATAAACATAAATTAGTGGTAAAATAAATTAGTGCACAAAATAATTTTTTGAACTAAATAAATTTATATCTTATACTTTGTCAAAAATATATTGCAAAGTCTCGAAAGAAATGACTGAATAAGTAAAACATCTTTCTCATACCAAAGGATTGTGAGTGTATAAAATACACTTCATGTCATTATAATTATATATATTATTAAATTATAATTAATTAAGAAAGAGATGTAAGGCACTTTCATCTCAATGTCAAGACGTGTCATCAACCACAAAAGGTTCTAGACCGTCTAGCACTTATACTTGCTAGCAACTTCATATTTTGGATAAGGATTAAGGGCTACAGTATAATATATAAAAATGTAATAATAGATGCTCATTTGGGGTATTCGTTTTTCAAGAAAAGGAAATTGTAGTTTCAAAGTTATTTGAGTCTTTTAATGTTATGGATAATAAGTTCCTTTTCCAAATAAATCTTTCATTTATAACAAAAAATATTTCTATATTTTCAAATTTTCCCTTGATATTAAATTTTAATTATAATATATTTATATGACTTGTAAATTACTTGTGCAATACACGGATAAAAAATTTTATTATATATTTAGATTATAAAATTAAAGATGAAATATAATAATTCTAGTATTTGAAAGTGTACAGATATTTGATTATAAGATTATTGTAAAAGTATCACCAATTAATTGAATAATATATAACTCGGTTGTCTACAATGATATACATTATTCTTATGGAGTTACGGGTAGGAGTTAGACAATTCATAGGCATCCAATGAACAAATGTCAAAATAGAGTAATCTTAACAATTAAACCTTTTTTGGTGGGCCGGAAAGAAAAAAGGAAAAAAAAAAAAGTAAAAATCTTAAGGGTGGTTACTAGTTGGCGAGCACTTTAATACAATGATACGCTCAACTAGCACTTGGTGAGCACTTTGATACGCTCAACTAGCAGTCATCGCAACACACAACATACCACCCTAACGTACAACTTGTAGCACGCCCTCCGCTGGGCACTGTTGGTGTGCACAACATGCCCCAACTCATTTTTATTCTTTTCTTTGTTTTTCTACGGGGCCAATAAAAATTACTATAACCTTAGTTTATTTTTATCTCAATCATTTGTTGTCGGTGTATAAATTGGTATATGTAAATAGACGTTAGAAGTTCCAATCAAATTTGTTGACAAATTTACCAATTTCGAACACCATTGTCTTCAATCATTGAAGGCATCTATAAAAGTGAGGTGAAGATGTGATTGCCTCCACTTGCAAGTTGCAATCAAAACGGAAAAACTATTTAAAAATTTGCCCACAAGAAAACATTTATATATAAATAAATAAATAACAAAGTACCTATTCTATAAGGGGAAAAAAACAAAACCATTTAAACTACTCAAAATAATGAAGTATAGCAATACATTGGGAGAAGAATCTTGGTGTAATAATCATTGTTGTACCAAAAGGAAACTTACAAACATTGAGATTTCACATGAAAAGTAGTCCATCTGCACCATTTTTTTTTTGTACAGAAAATTATGTATAATTGAAATTTGAAATTACCCTTACACCCCTCCATTTAAGGTGTATTCACATTATTTGCCACTCCACTTTTCAAATCTACACTTGCTCCCCCTTTATATGATATGACATTTTTTTTTTTCATTTTGTACATAAAATTCTATCCCTATAAGATTCAAAATACATGAACAGTAATTTTAAAAAATATATTATATTTGAGTGGGAAAAATAAGTTATAAAAAAAAAAAAGGGGAAAATAAAGCCAGAAAGGCAGCACCGCGTCTTGTTGGGCCCCACATAGCTTAATCATCGGACTGCTGGGTAGGGTCTAATTCCTTTTTTACCCTTGATTGAACCCCGTAATAACTAACGTACCACTTGACGAATTTTCTTAACCCGGAGGATAGATCCGTGGTGGGTTTGTACCCGAAGTCCTTGTACGCCAGGCTCACGTTAGCATGGGTGAACGGAACGTCGCCGTTTCGGGGCATCTTGACCACGTTCTTTTTAGCCTTGATGCTCAACAGATTTTCAAGAATCGACACGAGTTTCCTCACCGACACCGGCGACGTGTTCCCCAGGTTGTACACCCTCAACTGCGCCGGCCCTTTCTTCTTCCCGCCGCTGCCGGTGCTCTTCTCCGCCGTGTCCAGCGCGCCCACGCACCCTTTTACCACGTCGTCGATGTACGTGAAGTCACGCGCCACCTCCTTGTCCTCCTGCGTCACGTACACGTTGATCGGTTTCCCCTGGAGCATATCTTTCGTGAAGAAGAAATACGCCATGTCGGGCCGTCCCCACGGGCCGTAGACCGTGAAGAATCTCAGCCCGGTTAGGGAGAGACCGTAAATGTGGTTATAGGTATGAGCAATCTCCTCGCCGGCTTTTTTAGTGGCGGCGTAGAGACTCGCGGGTTGATCGGTGCGGTGGTTTTCCGAGAAGGGGACTTTAGTGTTGAGCCCGTAGACGGAGCTCGAACTCGCCCAGACAATCGCGGGCTGCGGGTCGGCGTTCTTGGCGACTTCTAGAAGGTTCACGAACCCGGCGATGTTGGAGCTGACGTAAGAGAGAGGATTCTGCATTGCGTAACGGACTCCGGCTTGTGCGGCGAGGTGGAGGATATGCGTGAAGGGGACAATGTCGAAAAGCTTGGACAGCAACGGCGCGTCGTTCAAATCTCCCTCCACGATGAAGATCTGGTGCTTCTCCAGAAGCTTCTGCCGGGCGCGTTTCAACGACGGATCATAATACGCGTTGAAATTATCCAGCCCCAACACCCCATCCCCCCGCTTTTTCAGCGCCAGCGAACAATGGGACCCAACGAACCCCGCCGCGCCGGTAACCAACACCGACATCCCGTTCGGCCGGCGCGGCGTGGCGGAGTGTTGCACCTGCTTCTCCCACGCCGCGCCGCCGCCGGAGAACGTGGACGCCAGCAAATTATGACTGGTCGTGTGCAGCGCGCGGCGGTGCCCCCCGCCGGAGCTCTCCGCGAGCGGCGGATAATTGATAGTAAAAAAGAAGATTAGAATCAAAGCCACCATAAGAGTGGCTCTAAAAAGCAGCTTAGACGAAGCCGCAATGAGCTTCGAGCTATTCACTCTCCTTATATAACTATTGTAGCGCTCGAGCTTGGAGTTCTTGCTGGAATCCGGCGGGAACGCCATTGATGAAAGAAAAGAAAGTATTGAGAGATTAGGAGAGGAGAAGAAAAGCGAGGAAAGCTGATCGGCGTAGAGCTATCCCCTGAGAAAAAGAAGGGAGTAGAAGAAAGGGATTATAAAGCAGAGAGAAGGGAGGGAGGGCGGGGGCAAAAAAGGAAAACAGGTGGTCCAGGTGGACCAATGGGAAAGAAATTTTGGGGAGGTATTGGTTGGAGGCCACTTTCTTCTTTAAGTAGCAGTATTTTAACTACTCAAGTCACTTCACCCTTCGTATAATTTAATTGTATATCAAAGATGATTGAGTTATAGGTATTATACTTCTTTTTTTTTTCTTTTTTTTTTTTAAGACAAAATAAAATTTTCATTTAACGTAAGTTCCAAAAGACAACATATTAAAACAATCAAACAATTTTATTTAAAAAATGAATAGTCCTATTCGTTGATCGTTTAACAAATAAGATACACATATTTGAAAAAATACAAAGTCTTTAATATCATCATATAATAACAAGACATGGAGAGTATCTATTTCAATCTGGAAGTATGCATAGTTTTGATATTTTAGCCAGCTTAGAACTTCTCTTATTGCCATTGTTTTTGCTTCTGTTGGTGAACATGCTCTAGTGCAGGTATAGATTTTGTTGATTGAGTTACACTTCAATTCAAATTTTTATTGAATATGCAAAATATTGGTTTAATTGATTTACATTTTGGATCTCTTTTAAATTAAAAAAAGTTTCATATTCGAGTTTTGAGAATGCAGTCAACTTAAAACTAATGAGGGAGTGATTTTTACTATTAAAGGCCACTAATGAGAGACTGTTTTTTACTATTAAAAGTCATTGGCCCTGTTTGGTAAATAATCAGCCTATCAGCCAATTTTGGCTTTTTTAATCACTATTAGTTGGTAAATAATAAGCTTTTTGCAACTCCAAAATGCTAAAATTCAAAAGGCTACTCAAAGCATCCTTTTCAATTAGCTTTTTGAGAAAAGAAATTATACCAAACAGCCATCAGCTGACAGCTAATTTATCAAACAACTTTTTACAATCAGCCAATGTTATCAACAAATCATACCTTCTAACCCAAACAGCCAACCAAATCAGCCAACAACCATTTACCAAACAGGGCCATTGATATGTCCAAATCAACGGCTCTAAATAAATGATAACATTTTTTTGCACATGTAGTATAACCTTGTGCACTTGTAGTATAATTTATAACGATTTTGTGGTTTATAATGATTTTGACTTGTAAATATATACATCACTGCACCACTGCACAACTGTACCAGATGCACCACTACTCAGATCTTGACCGTCCAATCTCACATGCATTGCCACTCACCCCGTAAATCCGTAATAAGAATAATTTTCTCACATTTTAAATTCTCAAAAAAGTTCAAACTCTTTAGACTAGAAATACCCTTTTTAAAATTTTATCCCGATCCTTGCCAAAAAACATGTGGTTAGATTAATTTTAATTTGTACTAATGTTAGGATTTTAGCATTTGGTCAGATTATTTTTGTAATAAAAGTTACTATTTTGTTAAGAATTCAGGGATCAAAATTGTATATATTTATATAGGGAATAATTGAGAGACAAACAACTTAAAGAATTAAAATTGGATACACCTTAACTTACACGTTAATAATGAATTTGTTATGGATAAGATCGAATGGTAATTTGAGTTTAACTGAAAATGGTATAACGTATATAAGAAACAAGTGGTATTAGATGTCTAATGTCTTAGGAAATCCTGCAGGGTTACTAAGAACGATATTTGTATTTAACTAAGAAGGTACACAAAATTGTAGGCAAGGAATTTAACCAAAATAAGTAAAATTAGAAGTCTCCAACACAAGTTTATTTCGCATTTAATCACTTAAAGTTTTGTTTAATTTAATCACGGAGTTTTCTCAATCGATCAATTACAAACACACCCAAACTAATCACGTAAATACAAAGTAGGACTTCAAAGGGTAATAAAACACTCCCTTATAAGTTTTAAAATAACTACATTTCCTATTACATGGTTTACCCTATGCACATCCTCAGATAATAGTTATGAATTTTCCCTCGTCAATCGCCAGTGCCACTGACAAAATAGCTGCATTCTGAAGACTTGAACTCGAGAGCTCTAGTTAAGTTGGTTTTAGTCACTTAATTTGGCTTCTTTTTAGTCTCAAATTATCAAAAGTAAAATGCTAATTTTCCTTCCTGATTTTCTCCTATGGCCTGACCAATGAATTGTCTTATCCCACCACTAATTAAAAAAAAATAGCTACCAATTAAATAATGCTAGTTAAGAGAGAAGTTTTTAGGGAAAATACAGAAAGAGTTTATAGTATTACTATATCAAAATGTCTTTAAAAAGTAATGAAGTAAAATTTGGTGAATTTTTCTCAAAATAAAAGTCTTTTAGAGTTTTAGAATTAAAAAAATTAAAAATTAAAAACAGAAACAAATAAAAATTGGGAATTAAAAGTAGTTTGTTTTTTTATTAAAAAAAAAAAAAACAATAACAACATTGTACGTAAAATGGGTCAAAATGGAGCTTAAAGATATATTCCAAAAATATATTGTGTCGTTATCTTTAGCTTTTTACCCCTACCCCACACCCCTCCAATTATTTTATGATTACTAATTACTTTTGCTTAGTGCATAATTAACAACAATTACCGTTTCCGAACATTTGTTTAAGGTGAGAGACAGTTTTGTCACCGACAGTCGACATATTGTTTTACAGAAAAGACAACCCTTGACTCTGATATTCTATACTATTTTCGAGGGCTCTTAATTTTAGTAGATCTACTTCAGATCAGTTCAGAGTTCAGACTGATAATTAATTTATTTTAATAATTATTTAGTATAATAATAGGTTATATTCCCATGGAATTGAAGTCGGTGTTAATGGCAGAATAAAAAAGTAACCGCCAGCCATACTATGAATCATGCTTCTTAATTGCGATGTTTCATGGCAATTCTACTGACCTTGTTTATTTTTTAGGTTGTCATTTAAAGCTTCTTAAATCTTAACCCTGCATCATTCTACTAATTAATTTACTTTAATGTTGTTAAGTAAACCAGTTAAGAGTTTGACTTATCTTAAATAATGTTTGAAATTTAAATTTTGTAAGTAGATCGAGTGGCAAGAAAGATGTATATTTATATAATTATACATATCATAATTTTTATAAATCATTTTAATATACATTAATATGATTCCAACTTGTTTCATCTTTATGTCAATAATGATTCGACCCGCTAGTTACGTTGCATTCTAAACGTTCAATTCTTTAGTGTGGCCATTATGTCGATTTAGGTTTGTACTATGGGGTACTAATCTTGACCTAGTGATCTAGGTCGACTCTTCTTTAGGAGAACCTTGATCCAATCAAAACTTGATGTATGTGGAATCAACTCTTGACGACCTCTACTATTATATGTAGGTGTTAATTTTAATTTATTATTCAGAGTTTGATTTATGATTTAATATTTTAATTAAAAATATTTATAATTTTATTATATAATCAAGTCAATTTATTGGGCTCCTAATCAAATTGATAAAATTAGCATTTTGATTTTTGAGAGAAAAAAATCCTTTTATAAAAGAATTGCACCTTAGCCCCCATGTAGACTCACACCTCCAACTGTGAAGACTTGATGAAAAAGTATGAAATTAATCAAGATGTCCTTCATATGGCCTTCAAAGACCAAAATATTTGTACATCAGTGATCACAACAAGTTAAAAAGCGTCCCTATTGGCTCTAGAAAAGAAGTTTTTGGTTAGAGTTTTTATGATGTGAAGGAGAGACTATATGAGAGAGGGGAGAGACAAAAATAAGGTTACACAACAAGTGTTGGTCTTAATTTATCTCAAAAATTTTGAAAATAATTTTTGAAAATCTAGTTGGTGCGTGTTATGCACTAACGTTGTTGCCTAGTAAGTGCGTAGGAGCGTTAGGTGATCACCAATTGACAATAACCTTTCTTCTTTTTTATTTATTTACGACAATATTTTTTTCTCTCTACCTCTAACTAAGAGCATCCACACATGTGAATTTTTTAATAGTTTTTTCAGAACTTAAAAATTGTGCTTGATTTTTTCAACTAATGTGGAGCATAATTTTTTTCTCATTTCTTCCTCATGCAAGAGCTAAATTTTTGTGTGCTCCACAATTTAAGAAAGGAAAAAAGAATGAGCTAAGAGTAGCTGTGTGTGGCTGACAACGAGCACCCAACGAGCGCGTGCATTGCATTAATTGCTACTTTTTTAATTTTCTTTTTCGCTTTTGATTTTTGTGTTAGATTTTTTTTTTTTTTTCCTTTTTCTTCCTTTTTTGTTCTCCTTCCTCTCTCTTGTAGTGTCACATAAAAAATTGTGTAAAATCGACCACTACTATGAATGCTCTAAGGCCTTCACTATTATTAGTGATATTTGGTTCAATTTTTGAGAAGATTTTGGTGAGGTCGAGGAGAGGAGTAGCAGAGAGAAATGGGTTGAGGACCTCTGACAAAATGAAGGTTTTTTTCAGAAAATATGGGTCTCACTGCTTTGCAGGGACAACCGCACAATCGCACATGTCTTGATTGAAGTCAAAAATAGCGCCCAGTTGGCACGTGCACGTTAGTAGACCTATTTTACTTCTTTTTTTTTAATTTATTTTTAAATAAGCATTTGTTTTAATTATTTTTCTTTTTTCCTCTCTTCTCTCATTTTCTCTTTATGAATCACACCTATAAAAACTCCTCAAAAACCACACCAAAATCTCTCACTATTGAGGAAGGCCAATCCGACTCAAAACTCAAAACTTTAAACTACTAATTTAGTAAATTTTCTAGAAGGTCAATTTATTATTTATTTATTTATTTGTCAGGCAACTGCGTGTGCCATGGGATATATAGGTGGGGTTGGTGGGGGAAGGATTAATGGTTAAAAGGTTAAAAAGGAAGCATTGGTATATACATGCGGCCTTAATGATGAGGGGTGTTAATTAGTATATCTTATACTTGGATTTTATGTTTGTTAGTATAAGCTATCATTATATATTATTTGAATGGGAAATTTCCATTATTTTGCGCACTAATTAAGAAGCGTGAGTGCAACACTATATAACCACAATTGGAGGTGAGAAGTGAGAAGCAGATCGATCCAGTTGTACGTACGTATGGAAATAGAATTGCATTTCTTAAATTTATTATGGGAAAATATATTCCGATCCATTAAATAGGAATATGAAAAGTCACATGAATGCATGTTAAGGTGGTCTCAAAAGTGGGACCAAAACAGTGCCTTCTTCGTCGGTGCCTTTGACGGGAAATTAATGTCGGAGCCATGCTTCCTCGAAGCTTCCCTCTATCATACTTCAGCTCACCTATATAAATAAATATATATAAATAAAAGTTAATTAAATTCTTTCTTGAATTGCATCTTATTTCAATATTTCTTTTTAGAAATTAAAAAGAAGTGAATATTTTTATTGTATCAAATTAATTATTTAAAAGAGGGGATTATTTTATTAAAAATTTTGTATTATATATATATATAGGGGACAGTTCAAGTGCATAAATGCTCCCAGGTGAAAGAAGAGATTAGATCTGAGCCGTTGATCAAATCTAGATCAACAACTCAAGTCAATGAATTTTTTTTATTAAAAAAAAAAAGCGTCATTCAATTAAAGAAACAAACTATAAAAAATGGCGCACCTTAAGCAGGAAAGCAACACACCTTAAGAAGGAAAATCACGCACTAAAACTTTAGACCGACGCATCTTATGAAGGAAAACAACGCACCTAAAGTTTTAGGCTGACCACCTTAAGTTTCAACCGCTGATACACCTTAAGCACACAGACCACACACCTTACGAAGGAAAACCACGTACCTAGAGCTTTAGACCGACGCACCTTAAGCACACAACACAGAAACCACACACCTTAATTTGACCTAGATGCAAAAAGATCGAATTTTCACCGCGTTTTTTAATGTGTGTTCAATCTGAACAGTCCTTTTCAGCGAGATCAATGGCTATCATTCAACCACATTTTTCACCTGGGCACATTATCCGAATGTGATCTCTTTTCTATATATATATATATATATATATATATATATATATATATATATATATATATATATATAGGGAAGGTTTAGTATCTTGTAAAAAGTGTGAACATATCTATACTTCCATATTAAGAAATCAAATGCTAAGATCTTATATTACAAAACTTTCAAGTTTGCAATAATTATAAAATGAAATATGATTCATGTTCTCATTTGATGACGCTTATATATGGTGATAAATGATAACTATGTCTACAATTTTAATAAGAGTCAATAAAGTTAGGACTCTAACGGGAACGAAAAGATGTTGGTGGTAATTTTTACTTAAACGAGCTACTGAAGCACAAAGAGTCAATGCCCCACAACGGGTTTGAACTTGAGACCTCTCATTTGAGAAATCACAGCTATGCTATTCGACCACAAGGTCTTTGAATATTGTATTTCAACTATTTTATAATATTTTATTTAGATATATAGTTACACAATCAAAATTACTTTGATCAACAACCAATTCTCTGTCACCACAAGTATATAAAAATGATTTTGGAGCATTGTAATTATGTATAATTCACAAATACTGTTTTGAATAATTAATTAAATAATCTCAAAATGTCACAATATCATCAAAATATTTACGGTATTAATTAGAATAGAGTTAATTCCATTTTTTTCTAAATTTATAGATATCAATTTATTTTTAGTCCTTTTTTTTAAAACATCCCCATTTGGTCCTACTATTATTGTGACATGACTATTTTTAGTCCTCCATCAATAAAATCGTTTAAACGGTGTTAAATACAATGACATTTTGGTCTGATCTATTCATTTCTAAATGTTAATTCTTTTTTTTTTTTGTCCTAGATTTATGTGTCATTCCACTTTTAGTACTTTTTTTTAAAACATTTATGTTGGTCTTAACATTATGTGACATGAAAATTTTTTGTCTTCCGCATCCGTCAACAAATATGTTTAAATGACATTAAAATGATGTTATAAGTTTATAACTACTCAAAATCCTCATTCTTTCTTCATGGTAATAGAATCACAAATCTTGTGAATTTTTATGAAGTAAGCTTATGCACTAGACTTAAGGTTTGCCATGAAGTAGACTTGTGATTTTTTTCAATTGTACTTTTTTAGATTTTGCAATATACTTATGTATTGATAATAATTTTATTACTAATAAAAAATGAGGATTTTGAGTAGTTAAAAAAGTCATTTAAACATTTTTGTTCACGGAGGACAAAAAAAGATCATGCTACGATAAAACTATGACTAACAGAGATGTTTTGATAAAAAATACTAAAAGTAAAATGCAACGTATAAATATAGGACCAAAAGGAAAATGACTTAACCCTTAGAACTAAATATATAGATACCAAAATTTCATTACATTTAACTCCATTTAAACAATTTTGTTGTCGGATAACAAAAAATATCATGCCACAATAATATTAGGACTAAAGAAAGATATTTAAATATAAAAACCTAAAAATTGATTGATACATATAAATATAGGAAAAAATGAAATTAACTCATTACAATATCCTACGTTACATGATTCTAGAGTGATCTATGATTGTTCATTATTTTAGGGACAATAATAATAATGCTCTATGTAGTAGGATCATGCCGGCCTATATATATGCATAGGTGGTGGACCAACACTAATCATGCAAGAGGTATGTGGTTCAATTTACAATTGGGTATTGTGTGGGAAGCATATATTAGAATATATATTGTTCATAAATACATTTTGGAATCAAGTAATAATATTCTTAAGAAAACCATGAGATTTTCAACTCTAAATCGTAATAGATGTGAATAAAGATTATACATTTCATTTATGTTTTTTGAGTACACATTTCATTTATGTGTGTGTGTGTATATATATATATATATATATATATATATATATATATATATATATATATATATATATATATAATGTTATAGAGTTGTACTATACAATATTTTCATAAAGAATATTCATATCGTTATAACTTCCGTTATCTTTTTCAACTATTGTTACCATGCACATGCACGTGCATCCAATAGTATATAGACATTATATTATAGTATTATCATTGAAGATGATAAGAAAATATATAGTGGATATATGTGCATGGTAACAATAGTTGAAAAATACGTAGTATAACGGAAGTTATAACGATATAAATATTTTTAACGAAAATATTCTATAATACAAATCTTATAGCATAATATGTATATGTATATGTGTTTGTGTGTGTGTGTGTAAAAAAGTTATTTATAAAATATAAATATAAATTTATATAATCTAAAATCTAAATAAATTTAAAATTTTAATATAAAGTATTAATATTTGGCATTTATTTTGGCGGATAGAAAATACTAATTAAAATAATATGAGAAATGATGAAATGATATTTCAAATTATATTAGATTTCGTCAAGACCTTGTGGTCTAGTGGCACCCGGTTGCACTTTCATAGGGAAGGAATGAATTCGAGCCTCAGTGAAGTGACTCTTTGTGCTTCAGTATGTTTAGAAAGTAGTTATGAATAGATATTACATTGTAACAGAGTCAATAGTACTCAAAAAAATCTTCAAACTTCAAAACCCATCAATTAGACCATCAAAATCACCAAAAGGTATACAGTTGAATCCTTCTTACCTATTATTGCAAGTAAATATCATGTTAACCAGTCACGTAAGATGATATATATATATATATACAGTATGCTAATATGATGTCACAATAAACTTATAATAATAATAATAATTATTATTATTATTCTTACTTTAAAATGTGCATGTCTTTTGAATATTGCTTAGATAATCGAGCAAGAGTATCAACGACGGTGTTCTGCTCCGAGCAATAGCTGTTAGCTGCCCGTATTCAAAAGGCATGCACATTTAGGTAAGTTTGAGGGTCTTATGTAGTTTTTTGAAGTTCAGGAACTAATTGTACTATACAATATAGTTTAAGGGCTAATTTGACTATTTTCTCATAAAAATATATCATAACTCCAAATTTATGTGCATGTTTATTCATTACTTTATTTATGGAAGTTTCACCATGGATATGTGATGGACAATCACACTCATGAAGTTGAAAACATGTTCATTCTTTCAGAAATTAGAGAAGAAACATAGGAAAATTAAAAAAAAATGCATTGAAATGGAAAAATAATATAATAAATGGAAAATATTTACTAGCTTTTTTTTTTAGTTCTTTTTTTTTTTAAAAAAGGAATTTGAAAATTTTGGAAAAAGAATTTCGGTTTAAGGCTGATGAATAGTACGTAGGGGATGTCTATCTTTCCATTTTAGTAGTTGGTGATGTTTATTTAAAAAAAAAAAAAAAAATCAAGTGGAAACCACTTTCTTTTGGAGAATGGAATAAAAATGGAGAATTGAAAAAAGTGGGGAAAAAAATAGAAATAGAAAATTTGAAGAAATTTTCCAACCTGTATCACAAGTTTCATACTCAACCTATTATGGTTTCAACCAGTAATTAATAGATAGCAATATAGCATAGACTAGTTTACTTTCGTGTGGTCATTTATCGACTATGATCACAAGATGTGATTTACACAAAGTGCACTTTTGAATAGCGACTATCAATTTTTGTGTGAATCAAAGAAGCTTCTTACACAATTTATAACACCTAACTCTCCTAGTGGGTATAAGATATAACATTTGTAACATCTTAAATGGTTTAACTCAATCATTTATAATTTTGATTTTTGAATAAATTTAAAGGAAAATGGCGAGTTTGGTCCCTGAGTTATAATGATAGTGACGACTCAGTCATTAAGTTATGACCGTATCCATTTTTAGTCCCTCAGTTATGAGCGAAGTGACGCATTTGGTCTCTGTCTCTCCGATCGTTAAAATTGATGGAAAATTGTAAAAATATTTAAAATTTTAGAGTAAAGTAGAAAATGCACAGTTTATTCAGTTTATTCACTTTCTTATAATAAAACCACTTTTGCACCATTATTTTCAACGTCCTAGCTTTCTATTTCAATGTTCTTCAATTCCTAAAGCAATTCAATAATCCTCGTATGACTTGTTAAGTTGTTAGCATGCATGGTTGCAGTAGGCGCTAGGCGCTAGTCGGGCGCCCGGTTAGCGCCTAGGCGGCTTAGGCGGGGCCTAGGCGGGCACAAAAAAAACAATGGCAGACTTGCAATTTTCAACATTCAATCAATCATCCAATGATTCAAAGTAGCAAACTATAAAAAAATATCAGGATATGGTAATAATGTTTGTTAATTAATGAAGTATGAAATAAATCAAATAAATGAATAATTATTAATTAATAAATTGGATTATAGAATCAATGAATAAAATGTATTAACTAATGAAATAAATTAAATGTTTAAAGTTTAAAACTTTACCGTAGTAGTCTAGACTCCAACGACCAGTCAAAATCGGAATAACTCGGTCAAAATCGGATGAAATCGGTCAACTCGGCCGAGTTGACCGAGTTGGCCGCCTAGGCCGACTAGACCGATTTTGCCGCCTAGCCGGCCGACTAGGCCGATTTTGCTGCCTAGCCAGCCGACTAGGCGGCCGACCGATTTTTTACCGCCTAGCAATGAAAGCGGAACGGCCTAGGGGCGCCTAGCGCCTAGACAGGCGCCTAGGCGCCGCCTAGGCCGATTTTTATAACAGTGGTTGTTAGTAACCTGAGTCTCCTATAAGGAACTTGAGATTCAGTACAAACAAGAGAACATTTGATCATTGCCTTCAAGCATGTGAAACACACCATCCTAAAAGCTTCTGACTTCCCTTTCTAAATTCATCAAGGAAGTAACTTGAGATTTTTAGTACCTAAAATTCTTTCGTAAGCTCTGCAGTAACTAAATCAAGAATCGTATATCCTGACAATATATATATATATATATATATATATATATATATATATATATATATATATATATATATATATCCATCACCTCCTCTGTCTTCTTAAAAACCAGAGTAATGAATGAGGAACATAAGACTTAGTTATGAAAATTCTAAAAACTTTTGTAACTTTTAAAAATGATTATTGACTAAACTACTGCATACATACTCCGGGACCAAAGATGCAATTGGCGGCCTCTTCTCCCTCATAAAAGTGTTTTTTTTTTTTTTTTTTTGAAATTTGAGAAAGAGGGTCCTAAACATATTTATTCAACTCCAAAGAAGCAACAAATTGTATTATGTGAATGCGCATGTACGTGTATATTTGAAGTTAAAAATAATGTAAGAAGGCAAAACTAATTGTGTGAAACCGTCTCACCGTGAGACGAGTCGAATCGAGCCGGGTCAATGTAATACTGATGAATAAATTTTTTTTTACTTATAATGGTAAATGTAATACTTTTAAGGGAAAATGTAATACTCTTAAATTTCGATTTAAGAGTATTACATTTTTTTCCTCAAACGTATTATATTCTTCCTTTTAAGTAAGGGGAACATTACTTATTATGGAAAATGTAAGACTTTTGATGGAAAATATAATACTTTTACATCAAAATACAAAATTATTACTATACATTTTTCTTCAAAAGTATTACATTTTTTCTTATAAATATTCCTGATTGGTATTATATTTGAGCATATAAGTATGACATTTGCGTATATAAGCATGATATTTGCATGTTGATTCAACCTGGCACGACTCGTAGTCATGCATGTTAGAGCCATACATTTACATCAGTAGTAGGAACACTATCAAACACTGATTTTGACGTATGAGACTAACTCCTTATAGGTGGTCACCAACAAAATCACATCATTTTAACTAGGCTTAAATACCTTAATCTATCCAATTAAAATTTACCAGGACTATTTGCTCATGTTTGAAAAATGAGAAGATGAGGCAACACTGGATAACAATTTACCATTCTTTAATTCAAAAAGTACATTAATGATTGATTTATGATCCAAAAAATTGCATTCAAAGTAGTTGTGAAGTATTTATTGAAAAATAAAAAAAAAAAGAATTCAAAGCTTAGAGTTCCTTATTTACAAAAGGTAAAATTCCTCGCCTTAAGGGTTCCCACACCATAATTTCATATATATATATATATATATATATATATATATATATATATATATATATATATATATATATATATATAGTTATTATAGTTATTATAGTGTGATTGTCGCACACTATAATAACTATAATAACTATATATATATATATACACACACAGAGTCACACACACACTCTCTCTCTGCATCTCATTTTATGTATTTGATTCAGTTAACAAAACTTTACCAAAAGTATTTACAATTCAATTTTTTATAACATTAAGTTAGTATTAGCATTTAAAAATTTATATATTTAGAAATTACAATTAAAATAATACTAAATACAAAAAATAAACTTATAAATAATGAGAAAATTTGAATAAAAAAAAGTAAAAAAGAAAGAATTTATTTAATTAATGAATATTAAACATGACATTTAATGATGTAAAATATAACAAAACCAGTGCTTGTGTACCATGCTAGAGGCCCCATCAAAATACAACACTTTTGATAAAAAAAAATGGTCAAATAGGCCCCTAAACTTTAAACCAAAAGTCAATTAGGCACCTAAACTTTGAAAAAGTGCAATTAAACCCTCAAACATACTAAATTGAGGCAATAAAGTCCAAAAATAGGTAAATGATCTTTTATTACAGGTCATTTGTATCAGTCCGGCGACCATCAACAATTTGCAGCAACCAATCGTCGCCAGTCGCCTTCTCCGGCGACGGTGACCAGTAAAGGTCTCCTTCGCAGGAAAAGGCCTTTTCCTTGATGGTGATGTTTCTGGCAATTTTTACTAGTAACATGTTGGTTACCAATAAATTTGACTTATTTGACCAAAAATAGCATATTTGAGAGTTTTTTTTTTTTTTTAAAGAAAAGATTTATATTAAAAATTCCGCAATGGAGAGAGGGGGAACAACATCCCAAAACAAAACAGAATCCTGGAAAGAGGAAAAACAGCTACTAGCTAAGGCATGAGCTAAAACATTATTCGCTCTAGAAACATAAAAAACCGAACAATAAGCAAATGAAGACATAAAATTGAGACATTCCCGCGTGGGAATACCAATATACGATAGCAACTCGGAATTAGACCTAAGATTTCCACAAAGAGATGAACAATCCGTGAACATAGCAACAGCCACTTCGTTCCTGTTTTTCAACCAAGACAGAGCCTCCTTACATGCAAGAGTTTCTGCCATTAAAGCTGAGTCACAGAATGGAAGCGGAGTACTCATAGCTGCAACAAAATCACCATTCAGACCCAACAAAACTGCACCTGCTGAAGCTCTGCCTGAATTAGAATCATACGCAGCATCAATGTAACACCGATTGTAAGATTGATCATCTGGACCTGGCGCATACATGGGACCATTAGAGCTGGCAGTGATTTGAGAGTTTAATTGCATTTTTTGAAAGTTTAGGTGCCTAATTAACTTTTGTTGTAAAGTTTAGGGGTCTATTTGATCATTTTCTCACATTTTTGCCACTCCCACAATAGTTTTTAATAAGTTAAGGTTTGAAATTTATTAAAAAAAAAAAAAAAAAAAAAAAGTGGAAAAACTAGCTACCCATACAAAAATTAACACGTCAATGAGTTACAAAAATGTAGTGAATTTGTAGGGTGAAAAGTTTTGGAAACTTTTTTGTGTTGATCAACAACGGTCAAATTTTTGAAAATTTTTAGGTTTATACTAGATCAAAAAGTTTTGAAGAGTTTTAGATTTATACCAAGTACTATCGAAATATTTTGATATAAACTCAATTCAAAGTCTTTTCATTCTTTTTTCTTTATTACTAATTTTAGAGACTAAACGCACCGACATCGAATTACACTTTAGAAAATATACATAGTTCTACATCAATGATAGAGCTACACATGCATGCATGTACGTCAATTGTAGTAACACTATAAAAACTGATTTTGACTTATGAGGCTAACTCCATATAAGTGGTCACAATAGAATCACATCATATTAACTAGGCTTAAATGCCTTAATGTATCCAATTAATTTTTGCCACAACTTGTTGCTGATGTTTGAAAAATGAGAAGTTGAGGCAACATTGGATCGGATAACAATTTACTACTCTTAAATTCAAAAGTACATTAATAACATTAATAACATTCATGATCCAAAAAAGATCATTCAAAATAGATGTAATAAAAAGTTTTACAATATGAATAGTAAGAATATTACGGAATAACTATTATTTTATAAATAGAAAGGAATTGTGGCATTTTTGTAAATACAAAAAAGTAAAATTATTATTTTATTTACAACAATGCGATGAGCTCCCTTTTTATTTAGGCAAAAACTTGTGTGAGACCGTCTCACCATGAGACGGGTCGGGTCGGGTCGGGTCAAGATGCAAGTGTTCCACTTATATGAACAAATGTCATACTTATATGCTCAAATGTAATACTAATTAGGAATAAAAATTTTGTTACTTATAAGGGTAAATGTAATACTTTTAAGGGAAAATACAATACTTTTACATTTCGATTTAAAAGTATTACATTTTTTCTCAAAAATATTATATTTGCACTTATAAGTAAGAATCACTTGTCAACATTACTTATTATGAAAAATGTATTACTTTTTTCTCTTATAAGTAACAAAAATTGTATTTTGGATTAGTGTTATATTTGAGCACATAAATATGACATTTGCACATATAAGTATGACATTTGCATGATGTTTTGACCCGACCCGACCCGTCTCACAAATAAGGATCCGTGAGACGGTCTCGCACAAGTGTGACCCATTTATTTATATTAGTTGGCATTCTTACCATAATTAGATATTGGTGAATTTGTCAACTATCCTGCATTGTAATGGTACATCTGTTATCATCTTAAATGGGTGGTCGCTTTTTTAGGCGAATACGAAAATATAAAAATCCTAAAACGTTTTGCAGCAGTTTATTCACTCCTAAAACATTAATACGACAATATAAAAATCCTAATTTTGAACAATATTCATTAATTCTATTTGTAGAGGGATTATATTTACAACTATTCAAACAATTGAGGGACTAATATATATATATATATATATATATATATATATATATATATATATATATATTAAATTGACAATAACGAACTAATTTATTTTTTTTAGCCAAATTGCATAATCCATAGCAATTAATAAGCCAAAATTATGATTTTCCCTTAAATTAACAACACTCTAAAGTCTAAACAATTGAGAAATCAAATTTAAAAATATGGACCGTTCTTATAATAATGGAAAGAATTAATAAAAAAAATTATTATTGAACATCATAATAATGTTGTGTAATAAATGCAACGTGATTGCACAAAAATGTAATTTAGCAGCAAACAAGAATACGATTGAAATGGACTTCCATTTCTTATGGTGGAGAATTGAGAGCGATAGGGTGTGGCCTCCATTGATATTTTGGGAAACAACTATCAATGATGATGATGATTGATGATGGGGGGTTTAATATGAAGTATGAACTGTCCTGTCTTATGCTCACCATTTTGATTTATTTTTTAAAAATTTATTACTCATTTAGCGAGTAAGATATAAAGTAAGTGCCTTATGTTCAAAATAAAACTCACTATTCTAAACTCTCAATTAACTTCACTTTTAACTCATTGTACATAAAAACAAAAACAAAAAAATAAATAAAAAAAGTTTACATTCATGCCATCCAACATGGAGTGTATATAGTCAATAAAATGTAGATACTTGTGTCGGTTATTTATTTTAATATAATAAACTTAACCTTTAAACTTTTTAGAACAATGTAATCAACTCATTTTGGCCTATAATAGGCAGTATTGCAAAAATCTCATTTAGCACTAGCCAACCGCCTAGCGTATCACCATAATTGGTGGTTTAGACGGTCGGTCGTCTAGTCGGTTGATTAGCTATTCTTTAATTCTTTTTTAAATAAATTATTTCACTCAAAATGACATCATTTTGAGCGAAATAACCCTAAATTCTTCAAACTCTATATGTTTTTTAGGTTAATATTTAATATTTTAGCGTTAACTATTAAAGTGTTAAATAGTTTATATTATCAAGTCTTAAAATTTTAAAAATTTTAAACAAATTTTTTTAAAAAATAAAAAATACACGAACGCCTAGGCGCCCCCGAGCGCCTGAGGAGTGCCTAACGATTTTTTCAACCATGATAATAGGTAAAACTTAATTGGTTACCTTTTAGTAACATGTTTAAAATGTTACTTGCACTGTTTTAACAAGTTTAAGAGTTAAATTAGGATTTCTTTTAACTTCAAGAGTCTAATTGAATTTTGGTATATAATTAAAAGATTTATTTGACAATTTTTATTTTTTTTAGTACTATCGTCTCTATTACAAAATAGTTTCTGTTTAATATACTTTCTCTATTTGACCATTTTTCATTTAATTTCGCTTACTTTTTCTTAATATGGTTGTCCTATTCATTGTAAATATAAATGCTACAAAGATTTGTTTTAAAAAATTAAAATTGTTAGAGACAAACCCCACGTTACCAAACTTTTCAATATGAAAGGGACTTAGACCTTTGTTTTTTCTCCACTAGAGTCTAGGGTATATAATATAATAAAGCCCATTTTATCCTATAAATCTAACAATATAATAAAAATGAAACCACATCAACTTCAAGTAATTTAAATACATTAATTGAATCAAATTTCTTTATATATAAATAAATACTATAAAACAAACATATATTGAATAACAATGCAATTTCCCTCTTGTCTATTCTAAAACAAATACATTTTATATTTAACCAATTTTATTAGCAAATATATGGACTTCAGATTTCTTTAATTGTTGTGGTTGAAATATATGCAAGAATTAGGTTGAGTTGACTTTGAGAGCTCAAGATGTCTACAACAAAAAGTAAAAAATAAAAAATAAATTTTTTAAAAAAATCCTGTTTTTATACTTTGTGCTTTAGATTTTCCTTATCCAACAAAGAAACAGTAGTGGATTCTTCTACTGTACTATATATTCAACATCTATCTAACTCCTCTTTTCTTTACTTTCCTTTTCCCTTATTGTTTGGTCCCCATTCCCTTTTTATGCTATTTGGTACCATACACCCCTTGATTTGGTAGTTTGGTTTTGATTACTTTGAAGTTGATTGGCTATTATATTGTATTTCATCATTTACAATGTTTAAATAAAGGTTTTCTTGAAGCAAACCAAACGGTTTTAAACATTGCCCGACAGAACATTTGGGACTGACTCAGCTGAACGGTTGCTCTTTGTCTCTTGTGAGACTCTTTCTTTCCAAACTTCACCCTTGTGACTAGCTAGCTGAGCTGCCCATACAGACTGAATTACAAATCGTTGATGTTTTGATTCGTTTAAATTAAATATGACATCTTATTTGGAGCTAAACCTTTTTTACTTCAACTACAAAAAAAAAAAAATGTATTAGTGTAATATTAAGGAACATTACTTTTGATGCATTCTTTATTTCTTTCACGACTAGAAATTCACCAGTTTTGGACCACCTAAAAACATGAATGGAAATTAAGAGTTTCCTATTTCTTTCAATCATATATCGTTTATGGTAGCTGTAAATTCCAATCCCCTATGAGTGATAAAAAATTAATTATATTCAATAAAATATAATTCTTGACTAGTTTTTCTGGTTGTAAAAAAATTGGTGATGGAAGAAGCAAAGGAAAGTTTTAAAAATATAATAATAATAATAATAATAATAATAATAATAATAATAATAATAATAATAATAAATATGTCATGATGTTTCCACTGGACTTTGGCAGAAAATTCTACAAAATTCTAGTACCACTTTACCTTTTCCTGGATTTTTTTATTTTTTTATTTTATTTTTTGCTGGAATAGAACCAAAAGGTCACTGGGTTTCTTAGAAAATTTTTAGCAATGATAATGGCAGTTATTATACAGTGGACCATATCTTATCCACGTAGCGTTGTGTAGATCATGGTCCACACATGGTCTTTCTTAGTGCGGTTTGTGAGCTATTATGTAAGAGCGAGGTTTATCGGTACCGTGCACACCCTTAATTAACTAGTGACTATGAATTTTTCGCATCACGTAAAAAAAATGATTCATTAATCTCTATCCTTTTTCAACATTAAAAATTTAGAAAATGAAAATTAAAAATTAAGAACTTTCTTCTATAATATGAAGAATTTTCTAAATTATAAAATTAAAAAAAAAAAAACAAAAAAAAGTCTAACCTAACGAAGAAGTTTTAAAAATACAAAAAAGTTATGAACAGATACTGCATTGTAATAAAGTTAGTAGTATTCAAAAAAAATGTAAATATGTAAATCTTCATTTTTAATCATCATTCCAATCATCAATCAATATCACCATAAGGTCCATATCTACAGGGCCGGATTTTAGGGCGTGCAAGACGTGCGACCGCACAGGGCCCCAAAATTTGGAGTCCCTAGTCCAGCCCTGACCTAATAGTTAGTATATGTATTTGTGAATATATTGGTTCAAAATTAGGTTTTTTTGCATTTTTCTCTTTGCAATTTTTCTTCAATTCGCAGTTTATTTATACTTTGATAGGGTCTCACTTAGTTATTAGCACAGGACCCCGCAAATAAGAAAAACCGGCCCTGCATACCTATATCTAATTCCAGCACGAAATACCTATGCTATCCCCATACTCTCCTCAAGGTACTTATTACTACTATCACTCCCAACTACTATCTCTCTCTGATCTCTCTCATCACACACATATATATATTCTTTAATTTTAATAAGATCACGGCATAATACAAATCTTTGAAAATACAATAAGAATTTTTTTATATAAAAATTACATGATACACTTACAGAGTACATACGTATTTACTTTCATGTTATCCTCAATTATATATGTTATTATCATAGGGAATTCAATTCCAATATGAGACATTGGGGATGTTATGTCAATATGCATATATTACACGTTGAGGAGAAAAAACTTAAATGTTAAAATAGACAACAATACTTAGACATTTAGTGTATAAAAAATAAAAACAAAACAGATAATGACCAACAAGACAATTGTATATCAAATGTGATAAAGATAATAATACTCGGAAAAAATTACACTTTTTATCACTAAGTGTTGGTCATACTCACTTTTCGTTCTTAAATTATCATTAACGTTGTACTTTTCATCACTTTACTAATAAAATATTAGGATGAAATTTACAATTTTAGTACGATTTAGGGACGAAAAATAAATACGAAAGAACAAAAAGTACAAGGTCAATGTTAACTTAGGAACAAAATGAACATGACCGAATTCTACAATTAATTTATAATTTAAAGACGAAAAATTAATTTTCTCTAATACTTAAAAGAGGCACATGAAAGTGACTGATGAGATGAAAACCATAAATAATTCTTATCTTGAATTATGCTATCATATTATTACTACTACTTCTTCTTGTATATATCTTATCATGCATTTATATACTCCCCCATGTTCTCTTCAATCATGTTATTGTTCATTGGGAAGAGTGATGATGGGGAATGTCAATAATGGGTAAACCAATTGAGGGGCCAACATGAGAGGAGAGTCGTCCATATGGCAAGTAATAAATGAGAAATTAAACTATACAATAATAATATAATAATGTGACAGTTCCCAATGAGATATGCAATGTGACAAATGATGTGAATTGAAGAGGAAGAAGTACTATAGGTGCCCAAATTAAACACACATAGTACAAATACAATGGGCAGCTAGCAGATTAAGCATGGTTTTCCTTTTGGCCATATGCACTTCCTATATATTCCAAATGCCATTGGCCAAATAGCTCTTGGCTGGTGTGAATGGAGCCACACGGTTTGACTATGCTCCATGTGTTTATCCTTACTTTAATATTCTACGTTTTATCTATGGGTCTACATACTCTTAATTCATTGCTGATTATTTGTCCTTGCTAAGGAATATCATGTACTATTAAATTAACTCTTTTAATGGAAAATCTGTTGATGAAATGGCAATATGGCATACTGTCTTTTTCACTCTAACAAAAGTTTAGGTTGGAGTTCTTAAATACAATTATCTGAAAAATTACTTTAACACTATTTGAAGTCTTATCTGTCACAAATATATATATATGTTATCCTAGTGGACTTAGTTGGCGGGTAAAAGCCAATCAATTAGATCAAGGCTGTCTTTGACGACATTTATTTTAACCTACAAATAAACTATGAGTTCTGTTTAATAAAATATGAGAATTTAAAATAATAGTTTATTTTAAAACGCTATCTTAAAGTAGTGTTTCAGAATAAATTATTAACTATTAACTTTTAATTTTTTCATTTAAGTTAGCTTTAATTTTAAACTAGTTATGAAGAAAGTTTTCCATAGTTTAATCCCTCCATTGGTCAAGTAATTTTGGGGTTACACGCAAAAGCTAGGTAGCTAGCTACCTAGGTTGAATTGAACCACCTAAATTGTCCTAAAACATAGAGTATTCGTATTCACTTAATTAAATGAATGAGGAAAAGCAGTGGTATATATACTTGAGTGGAATATACTCATTAAATTTAGTTGAATTTGCAACTGTAAAGTTCCTTGATTTTATCTAAATATATTTAGTACTATAATATTGTTATAAAGTTTAACTAAATATTTATTATATTTGACCTATACATTGCACATGTTGGAGATGAAATGCACACGGTATCTAGCTGTTTTTTTTTTTTTTTTTTTTGTTTGTTTGTTATTACCATGCCCTCTGACATCTAATAATAATTTATTTGTGTAATGTTCTTTTTTATTTTACCACTTTAATTCATAACTTTTAATTTCATTTTATAAAATTCTTAATTATGGTATTCTTATCTATTTTATTCCTCACATTAAAGTAAGAAATTTAAAGTCTTGATGAATTTAAAGTCAAGCTATTTTCCAATCACATTTAGGTAATAGTTACGTTATCGTATAATTAATAATTGTTAAAGTAAGAAATTTATCGGTGTGAAGGTAATTTCGTTTGATAAAAATAATAATATAATATTATAGTGCAATGTAATAATTTAACTTAATAAGTATAGAAATACAGACATAAATCAGGGGTACTAACATGGATTCAATGCAATGTTATAGATATTTTTAGATTAGATAAGATGGATTCTGAGTATAAAATTTAAACATAAAACACTAATTCCAACAAGAAACCAATTCACTTATACATATAAAAATTAAATTAACATTATCAAATATAATAAGTTGATATTGACATGTTATAGTGCCCCCCCTTTTTTTTTTCTTTTCCTCAAATACATTAAAATGTATATCTCGTAATAAAGTACACTAAGATATAAGGACTCACGTATTTTTTTGTTAGTATTACTGACTCTATTACAATGTAGTATATATTTATGCATACTTTCTCAACATATTGAAACATAAAGAGTCAATGTCATACTGCGATTTGAACATGTGACCTCTCATTTAGGAGAGCTACAGAGATGCCATCGAATTATAAGCTACTTAAAACAAAGAAAAAAAACACCACACAGCAAAACACACACACAAAACAAACAAACAAAAGCAAAACAAAACAAAACAAAAGATTGTTTCTTATAAGGGAATAACAATTTTACCCCACTTATCCGATGTGCCCAAAGAAAAGGGGAAACTTTAATTTTGTCAAGCTTATCCTGTTTTTCATTTTACCTTTGTTTTGTTCTTTTTTTTTTTTTTTTTTTGGAAAATATTACACATTTACTCCCTGTGTTATAGAGTAATAGCATATTCAATCTCATTTTATAAATACTATCAATTTTAACCATTTTTTTAAGTGACTGAGAAAATCCACAATCATTACCTAAAAATGAACATTGAGTAAATCTCAACAGTCTGACCAACTTGATTGGAATTGCCCCCATCACTTTTAATATTTGAATTATCAATAAAATGTCATTTTTATCATCTAACATAATGATTATATTAAAATATACCATTATTCTTTAAAAAATCCTAGTTGATTAAGGTTAATGATGAAATTTTATCTCTTATTTATCTTCTCTCCTCCAAACCATTCTCCAACTTCACAATTTAGTTTTTTTTTTTTTTTTTTTTTTTTTGAAGATGACACAATTTAGTTGTTAAAAATGCAAAAACGTAGATCACCACCCCCTCACATATTGATGTGTGGACTTTTTTGAATTAATTTAAAGAAGGTCAGTAACTTACATTTCTTGAATTGCCACCAAATTATTAATTATGTTTAGAGTGTGATTTGGGAGAAAAGATAAATAGAAGGTGACATTTAATTATGATTAATAGTCCTAATTAATTATGATTTCTAAAGAATAACGTAAATTTTAATAAATTCAAAATTAATAATGATAGTATATAAGCCTCATCACTTCGTTAATTTTTTTTTTTTTGAAGATCATCACTTCGTTAATTAGTAACTCGAGAATTTAAAGTAATAATGCTTATATATAATACACAAATTTAGTCCGTTAATACTCTATAATTTGAGAAATAAAAGTGAAACAACTTTCCACTTTTTTTTTTTTTTTAATTTCAAAACTTTTTACTCCCCAAATGATTTAATTTGTAAATTACGAGGTTATTACATGCATGATGCATCATGATGGGTAGAAGCTAAGTGTCGTTTTCTTTAGCACAAAACACTCAGGAAAATGATGTCGTTTTCACCATTTCATGCACACTACGTCCCTCCCTATCTTTTCCCTCTCAGCCCTTTCCAAAAATCTGTCGGCAGAGCCCTCCCTCTTTCTGTAATTACGTGACACACCCGGGGCTTTTTTGTCATTTCCTATTTACAATATCTTCACCTTCGCTTTCTTTCTTCTTCTGTATTTAATAGTGTATATATAATAATAATAATAATAATAATAATATTATTATTATTATTATTATTATTTAAAATATATATACATTTTTTGAGTACTATTGACTTTTTATAATGTACGTAGTAATATATTAGTTTTGTCTATACATATTTTCTCAACCTATTAAAGAACAAAGAGTCGATGCACTCACTAAAGTTCAAACATGTGATGGGAGAGCACTGTTATACCGTTTTGACTATAAAGTCTTTAAAAAATATATACGTCTTGATACCCCGTTTTTAAATTGTATAGTTGTTATATATGTGATGGTAAACTTGTCATTTGTCAATCATAAGAAAAACATGTTTCTTTGATAGAGATTGAGATTAAATTTGAAGAGAGAAATGTTACTTGGATGTGAAGTTTTATATATATAATGATAAATTTATAAACAATGATGTCTTTTCATAATTTTGTTTTAATTATTTTTATTTTATATATATATATTATAGTGATTTTTACTTGATTATTAAGTGTTTTCACAAGTGACTCAATAATTGGCCAAAAATAGAAATAAAGAAAAACACCAAAATTGACAAAAGAGTAAAGTCACGCAAATTGGTTTAAAAAATAAAAAATAAATACCTGTCAGGCAAGTCTAACGCGCCCAGCGGACGCGTGCACAACAGTTATTACTTCATTTAAATTTTTCTTGGGACCAAATATACCCTTTCATTTGCATAAGATCTCCAACTTTCTCTCTCTTATTTTCTCTATCTTCCATGTGGCATTTAATCTGATCTGACATAAACTCAAAAAAAAAAAAAAAAAAAAAAAAAAAAAAAACTTGCTCTAAAGGTAAGAAATGCCTAATAGTTATGGAAATAATAAAAGTAAACAAAAATTATTTTACTTTTACTCCTTTAACTACAATGATTTTTTTACTCTCAAAAAAAAAAAAAAACTACAATGATTTTTCACTTTTGATTTTTAACTATCAATTTGACCTTTTTGATCCCTTACTACATTTCAATTATTATTATTATTATTATTATTTTGCATTGAATCTGTTTGGTAAGATAGTTAGCTTATCAGTTAATTTTGATTTATTTTACCACTATTAGATGTTTGACTTGATTAAATAACTAATATAAGTGCTTGATTAATTATTTTTTTTTTTTTTTTGTAACAGGTGAGCTCAAAAATGTTAAAATTCAAAAATTTGCTCAAAGCAGCTTTTTCAGTGTTTTGAGAAAGTCATTTTGCATGTAATCAGTTATCATCTAACAGTTAATTTACCAAACATCTTTCTACAATCAGCCAATATTATCATCAACTAGTCAAAAAGCTCCATTCTTTTAATATAAAATGTGTCTAACCATTTATTTTGAGATGGATTTCAAATATGTAATATTAAATAATGCACTAATTTTTTAATAGCTAAATTCAATTGTCTTTTTTAAATTTTGTCGTCAAACTTCCTCCTTAAAATGCGTAATGCACGGCCCTAGCTACCAAATTACAATATTGACTATAATTTCATTTCTATTTTATTAAATCAAATTTTGTGAATTTTATTTTAATAAATAAAATGGGTCAAACTATGAAAGAAGACAATCGAGGATTGAAACAATTCGTTATCTTGGACTCATTGCTGGCCTAGCATCATGAGGAGCAATCTAGTCGGTAGAAGACGACGATTTATTGCGCGTTCTTATTTTTGTTGACCCAGGAATTTTATATTTTTAATTTTATTTATAAAACTCCAAGCATTTAAATAATTAAATGTATAGAAATTTCACAATATTGTACCTCAAATTATCATTTTTCTAAAATAAAAATAGGAATATATATATAATTTTTTTTTACAAGTGGCTTAATTACTAAATATTTAAATGTGTGTCACTTTCTTAATCTACAATAATAATTTGTATACTCAATTAGTTAAGTTCGTGTATTCCTACGTCATGGTCAATGCAATCTTATCCGTTTCACAAAACTATATTACTACAATCCCCAAAAAGTATTAGAAAAAAAATTCATTACAAATTATTATATGATATTTTATTTAATGGAAACATAAAATGAAAAAATATATACGGAGTATATTTTTCAGTTTTTTTTTTTTTTTTTTTTTTAAGTAGGGAGATGAAGGCCCAAGGTTAAACACAATAAGGTTAGCCCAGTATCTTATTTTAGCTAAGGGAACTATAAACTTGGCAAATTATATTATGGACGAATTGAATGACAAATGTTAATTATTAGTATAGTGAAAATTTATTTTTAATTGTGATGATGATTAAATAGACCCTTTAACTATATAACAAAATGTAATTAAATTCTCAAACTAAAAAGAAAATTCTAATTGAAATATTTTTTAATAGGTTACCAAAAATCAACCGTTTAATTTTACTTGCATGACATCTAATATGGCATCTTATTCAAAAAAAAAAAAACTAAAAATAATTAAAAATAATGTCACCATCGATTTCTTCATCTAGATTAGACAAAGAAGTCGGGGGACTTCTCCATCCAGATCTGGATGGAGAAGCCTACCAAACTTCTTCGTCCATGTCGATTTGATTTTAAAAATAATAATAATAATTTACGTGAAATTCTGTGACGGGTGACTTAGCTTAGGGGTAACAAAGTATTACAAGTCAAAATGTGTTAATTATACAATTTTAACAAATTTAAGGGTTCACTTGAAAGTTGTTTTTTTGTTCGATGATTTAATTGCATTTTGGTATATAGTTGTAGACTTGTAGGGCTTCTTTTCCCTTTTTAATTTATTGAATTTTTACTTTTATGTAAAAAAAAATATCTAAAAATGAATCTTCATTTTACTAAAAATGAACATTTAATAAACAAAAAAAAAATATGTAAGTTACTTATGTAACCATCTATCTATCTTATATGAAATGAAATTTCCATGCAACTGGGGCTGTAAAACACTGACACTTTTTGGGGCTTCACTGCTATATATATATACATATACACATACATATAACAACATATATTATATGTTTAGAAAAACGAAATTGGCTGTGGTGGCATGTAAATACCCGAACCCTCAAGGGATAAGATATTATATTGAGAAATAAGAAAATACTTAAACCACTGTGCCACGGAGACACAGCACACGATTTACCTTCTCTCACAAACTCCTCAAGGGACACGAAGGGCCTTTAGGTTTAAGGTTCAAACTTTAGAAAATAAAATTTTTCATATTTTTATTATAAAATTAAAAAAAAAAAAAAAAAAAAAAAAAAAAAAAAAAAAAGCTACTCCTTGCATCAGTGAATGCTAACTGTCTGTTACAATGTAGTGTCTATTGTTATTACTATATAAAGGGACAATATTGCCCTCACTAAAACTCAAACCCTTAACCTCCCATTATAAAAAGTCAATCTATCAGATCACAAGGTCATTGATATATATATAGGTCAGGGGTTTCTAGAAACTCTAATGGGACGTACGTAATGAGGGATGGATTTTATCGTAAAACTTAAAATACCTGAAATGAAAGAACAGTGGCAGAGAAGGTAGAAGACAAGAGAAGAGGTTTTAACGAAGCATGAGGCAATGGTTGATGAATTTAGATAATTAAAGCGGGATGTAAATCGCAACTACCTCTGGTCGGGAGCGTTGCCAAACGTTGTTGTCACGCTCCCAAGTCCCATCCATTTCCAATACGCAATTCACATAAAGCTAGGTGCATGTGGGTGGGTGGGTGATTGATACATAGGGTTTTAAAGACAATTTTTATTAGACACAAGCCCCACACTCACATCTCACATGCACACCCTCCTCCATCTCTTTTTTTGTGATTACCCGTAGCCACTATTTAAAGGCGTGTGCTGAGTAAATCCTATCTTGTGACATTAGCTAGTGAGCAAATGATCACTTGTAAGTAAATCAGTCTAGGTTGTTCCCAGCTCAAACTAAAAAGGTTAGGATATAAACTCGTGACATTGTGGTTAGAAGTTTGTACCCTTAAACGTCCGTCTTGGTTGGGGCCGGGTTACCCCCACCCTCCTCCATCTCTCATTTGTCCACACAAGCTAAGTACACAACACTCATTGTCTTGTATTATAATCTCAAAAGTCTCATCACATGTCCTTATTCTAAATATAAGAGGTAAATGTCGTTTACAAGTTCTCAAAATACTTATACATTAGTACTTAGAATCGGACTAGCTAGCTTTATCTACGTGATTATTAGAAAAATGAAGATCTTAAGACCGAGTGTGCTTTGTTCAAACATGGGAATCGAATTCAGAATAAGAATCAAATACTTAGTAATTTGAATGAGTTTTGGTGAAAGTATTTTACATATTTTGTTGTAGTGTGGAATTAAAATGATTATCAAATATTGATGTTTGGTTATATACGACGACGACGACTCTATAAACGTTTTCTTTGGGTCTAACCTTCTAAACCAAACGTTTTAATTTCTTCAAATTGATGAATAAGTTGAGCCGTGGCCGGGGCGGGCTTTATTGATCTTCTTTGGTATTGACATTAGGTTAGGGGAGAGGGCAATGCAAGATAATAGTATCCACCGACCGATCCGACTGCACTCCATTAGTTAGTTCACGACAATCATCTACTCTGATCTGTTTTGTATGTATGTTGTGAGTTTTCACCCAAAAAAAACATTGTTTTGTCCTAAACCATGTGGCCATGCACGTACACCTCCATCATAGTACTACCCACGTTCTCTCTCTCTCTCTCTCTTCTGCAGAATAGTTCAGACAGACACTGATATGACTGTTAGTTGAGCACGAATTACAGAGCGTAGTATCACATATTGACATGTTTAATTCGAGGGTAAACAGGAAAACAGTGGTGTCCTAGAGTCAAGTATATTAGGTCGACCATAGCCATTGTAAACCCTAGTTTTACAATTGATGCATCTCCAATTAACATGGTGTAACATGTATAGAATTTGTTAACTGAATATTACATGGTCTACAGTACCTTAGTCTAGATATAACAATAGTATTGTGTCGACCACGGTCCAAAAACGATACTGTTTCGTGCAAATTTTTTTTAACGCGACCCATTGCAACATACATTTTTATAATTCATAATGTATATTATTCTAATTCATAAAGTAAATTATTTTATCCAAGAAATTTTATTTTTTTAATACATAAAGTATATTATTCTAACTCATAAAATTCATTGACGCCATTTTGATACCGAGCTGTGTGGACCCAATAATTTGCCCTAGATAAAACTTCTGGGTCTATTGGTCAATATCAAATTGGGCTTCTCATTATATTAATATAGAATGGGCCTCCGACCACAACTACTTTTTTGTGCAAAATCCAAATGAGTACCACACGAGTTTGAACATTCACAACCATTTATTATTCTTAGCTAATGTGGGCCGAAATGGTTGTCGGTCAGAGACCAAACGCCCCCACTTGGGTCTGGGAAGAACTGGTAGCTCGATTGCGGCAAATTATTGCATGGACCATGTTCTATACAGTTGTGAGGACCAAAAATCAAAAGTACATTATTTTTGTACTGAAGGTATATTATTTTATAGTATATATCAAATAATGTACTTTCAGTACAAAAATAATGTACTCTAAAATAATGTACCTACAGTACAAAAAAAAAATTAATTAAACTCGTAAGTTATTAAAACGTTGTAATTAAACTTATCAACATGCTATATTTACATATCAGAACTCAAAAATGGACTATTAACCTTATTAGATGGTCACTAGGGTTCAATGAAGGTACTAACAAGTCACTTCCTCCACTGGAAAGGGAAAGGTGACTAGTGGTTGCCTCCTTTGCTCGAGGGGGCAACCCGTGACCGGCAATTGATGAACAATCATTAAGTTTAGTGAATTACTAACAAGTCGCTTCCTCCACCGAAAAGGTGACTAGTGGTTGCCTCCTCTGCTCGAGGCGGCAACCGGTGACCGGCAATTGATGAACAATCATCAAGTTTAGTGACCAACTATTACAAGTCAATTTTTAAGCGATTATAGATTTACAAGTCATATTAATGAACTTAATTGTAACTTCTAAAAATTTAGAAACTAATTTGACTTTTCATATAAAATTTAAATGCCTATTTGAAAATTTTCCCAATAAAGAATAATGAAAAAAAAAAAAAAAAAAAAGAATGATATTTTTAAAAACAAATAATTGATTGAGGCAGAGAAGTGGAGTTTTCATTTTTGGCAATCACTGTATATTTGATTGAATTAGTAAAACACACAGAAAATGGTATGAATTACAAAATCATTTGAGACATGGAAAGCATTTCAAAGTTTTATCAACTTTGGAGCAACTACTACAACTTCATGCGACAATTCAAACACTAATCCTAAAACACCAAGTAGAATGATACAGTGCCAACGTTATTGTTCTTCAGCATAAGCCATGAATTGAATTAACACAAGGGAAATTCTTCTTTGGAGCATATGATGCATACATAAGGAAAATGTTGCAAACACGAAAACTTGACGCATGATTTTGCCTAGTCCTTGTACTTCATTTCGGATGTTTTGAATCCGGGCATGTCAAAGGAGGCCGAGAACTTCTCAACATCGGCCTTGAGCTGCTCGATTTCCTTGTTGTTGACGAGACCCTTGTTGAAGTCCTTCAAGAGTTTCCCGTGCTCCTTTTGGATGCTCAAGGTGAGGGTCACAGCCCTGTGGAGGAACTCGGCAATCTGCTCAAAGTCCTTCTCGACCAAACCCCTTGATGTCATGGCAGGAGCACCTGACCACACAAGATTCTCATTCACTCATATCATACAAGGAAAACAGGGCGGGGAAATACTACAAGAACTCTAGTCTCCAAATGATCCCCGTCTAACATTTCTTAGTAAGTGTTTTAATAGGGATAGCCAAGCAAAATTTATCTGAAGATCAACCAGAAATCTCGTATAGAGTGATGCATATAACAACAATCAATTAGTCTTACCAATGCGAACTCCTCCAGGGGCAAGAGCGCTACTGTCACCAAATACAGCGTTCTTGTTCACGGTAATGTTGCACAGGTCACAGAGTTTCTCGACCTTGTTACCTGCAAAGAGAATCAAGATACATCCATCAATGATTGCTAATCCCCGGAATGCAGAGTCCCAAAAGATTGAGTGCCCAATTGCATTACCAGTCAAACCAAGAGGACGAAGGTCCCATAGAACAAGGTGGTTCTCAGTTCCACCAGTGACGAGCTTGTACCCTTTGTTCATCAAGTAGTTTCCGAGAGCAACTGCATTGGCCCTGACTTGCTTAGCATAGGCCTTAAAGCCCGGAGACATGGCCTGCTTGAGGGCAACAGCCAAAGCACCGATTTGGTGGTTGTGGGGACCGCCTTGTAGTGATGGGAAAACCGCAAAGTTGATCTTGTCTTCAAAGTCATACACTGCACCCTCCGGTTGTCCCTTCTTCGGTGGCTTGGGGCCCTTGCGGTAAAAAATCATCCCAGCCCTAGGACCCCTCAAGCTCTTGTGAGTTGTGGTGGTGACTATGTCACAGTACTCAAAAGGATCAGCTGCTTCCTACACCGACAAATCACAACCACAAGTTCCAATCAGATGTTGCCTAATATAACAGTAGTGATAAGGAAGCCACAAAATGTCATTGCAAATACATCATGTTAAAATTTTTCACTAACACTATACTAGGTATGCAACCTTAAAATTTTCTTCACCCAAAAGGTTGAATACCCAACCCCAAGGGCCCCCACTCCATGGCCCCACAGAGCATGTGAGAGATGTAAATCACGATAACTCAATGGCTCAGGCAGGGCCAAATGACAGTGTGCAAAAGAGATCTACCCACTTTGGGCATAATCCCCACGTTGCCACTGCCAAGTTCTGAACTGGTGAGCTAAAACCGTGCAGGCAACCTTAAATTTTCTTACAATATTGAATGGAAGTATCTCCATCTCAACTAAAAACCTAAGATGATGGTTGGGCTACATATTTATGTATATATATTATTATATTATATATACTCAACACATTGAGCTGCAATATTCAAGATCCTAGATCTATAATAAATTAGTGTTTTACAGTGTAACAAGAGATCATGCTTTCGATACTATGTATTAATATCAAACCAAACAGAACATACAAATGTGAGGTACCAGTTTCCATTATCAGATCAAATAACACCATTTTCCCTACAAAATGCAGCTCATTATAGATCAAAAATCCCAGATTTAAACTCACATGCATTCAAATCTAATCTGATTAAGAAACAAAACCTTACCTTGCACACTGATCCAGAAACAAACAGATTTCAGCAATTAGCAGAATTGACGGTAAAGGAACAATAATGTAGCAATGTAAGATCCAAGAAAAACACAGATCACACGCAGATCTAAGATTCAAACTAAACATGCAGATCTAATCAACACCAAAATTGAGAATGCATGTGTTCAAGGTTTGATTTGATACCTGAGCGGCAACGAGGCCACTAATGTGAGCCATATCACAGAGCAAAAGCGCCCCACATTTATCAGCAATCTCTCTGAATCTCTTGTAGTCCCAATCTCTAGGGTAAGCACTGCCACCGCAAATGATCAATTTCGGCCTGAAATCCAGGGCCTTCTCCTCCAATCTATCGTAATCGATATACCCGGTGGTGGAATTCACCTTGTAGGGCAAACTCTCGAAGTAAATCGAGGTAGCGGAGATCTTCTTCCCGCCGGAGGTATAGTATCCGTGAGTCAAGTGCCCGCCGGAGGGCAAATCCAGGCCCATGATCCGGTCATGCGGGTTGAGCACCGCCGTATACGCCGCGAAGTTAGCAGGGCTGCCGGAGTAGGGCTGCACGTTGACGCCCCACTTGGTGGGGTCCAGACGGTAGGCCTGGAGCGCGCGGCTGCGGGTGAGGTTCTCGATTTCGTCGATGTACTCGTTGCCGCCGTAGTATCGGTTCCCCGGCATGCCCTCGGAGTACTTGTTGGTGAGGGCGCTGCCGAGGGCCTCGATGACGGCGAAGGAGGTGAAATTCTCGGAGGCGATCAGCTCGATCCCGCGGCACTGGCGCCGCTTCTCCTTCTCGATCAGGTCGTGGATCTCCGGGTCCACCGCGGCGAGCGGAGTGTTTCCCCATTCTGAGACGGGATCCATGGCGGAGGGTTTTGGGGGTTAAGGCACGGAAATGAGTCGAGAAAGAGTGGAGATTGAGAGTAGCGCAGGAAGTGGAGGAAGACGAGGTGGGAGCTTTAAAGCCAGTGAAGTGTCTCGGGAAATTACTGTGTTGCCCTTCACTGAGTCATCTTACCAACTCCTCTTCTGCCACTGGGCAAAATGAACGAAGTGTTTAAATTATCAAATCGACACTCTTTTTTTGTATAATTACACATTTGGCACATTAACACTTAAAAATGGAAAAAGTGTCAAAATTGGCCCCCTAAATCAACTGGATAGTACAATTGAATCCTCTAAATAAAAAAGGTTTCATTCAAGTCCTATAAATCGGTAAAAAAATTTTTTAATTAAATCCAAATTAATTTGTTTAGCAAACAAAATCTATGCAGTGTTGACACGTGTTTTTTTATTGTATTTTTTTTAAAAAAATTGTTTTTATTTATTAAAAATTTAAAATATTATTTATAATTTAAAAAAAAAAATAAACAAAACAAACCCAAAAAAAACCATCGGTTGTCCGCACTGGACAGCCATGGACGACGCCCTCGTTCCAAATTTAGAAGACGGTCATGGCCATCTTCCTCAGACAGTCATGACTGTCCTCGTCGGACAACCGTGGTTGGTCGTGAAGAAGACAGCCATCGGCTATCCAGTGCAGATAGTCGATGACTATTTTTTTTCTTTAAATTAAAAAAATGTTTAAAAAATATAATAAACAGGACACATGTCAACACCGCATAGATTTAAATTGCTAAACAAGTCAGTTCGGACTTAATTGAACAATTTTACTAGTTTAAGATACTTGAATGGAGTGTTTTTTTTTTTTTGGGTTTATTTAGGAAATCCAATTGCACTATCTAGTTAACTTATGGAGCCAATTTGACACTTTTTTCCTTAAAAAAAATGTCAAATAGACCATCAAACTTTACATAAAAAGTCAATTAAGTCTTTAAACTTTTCAAAGTTGCAATTAAACATAAACATTTTATTTTAGTGCAACGAAGTATAAGAACGTAAAAACCGGTTAATGACCTGTGATAGCAGGTCACTAGGGTTCTGGTGAGATTCTGGTACTATTTCTAACCACAAATCGATCGATGACCGATGACCAATGTCGATCACCATAGAAGAACAGAGAAAAAATGGTCGTCTTCCCAAGTAGGTGACCAGAACCTGGTCATCTCCTGGAGAAGGCGACCGGTTCTTCGACTTCTTCTATGGCCAAATGGTTGCCGGAACCCAAGCTAACCTTCTCAGGAGTGATGCGAGGAGTGCGGCCACCTTGTTATTATTACTCCGTATTATGTAAGGACATTTTATTTTAGTCTTTGAAGCATAAAGAGTGAGCAACGCCTCCACCGAGGCTCAAACCTACCCCTCTCACATGGAGAGTGCAACCGGATGCCAATAGGTCATTGGCAAATTTTCACTTTATTCTTTTCTTACGAAATTACAATTACTTTTGCTCTAATTCCTCCCTAGCAATGTTAACCATTTTACTCACATAGATCAGTTCTTTTTATAGCCATTTGTAATTCTTTGGTTGCTAATGATCTATTTTATATTAGTACGTACTTTTGTAAATCTCATAAAAGTTATGATTTTGAGTAAATGGATTCCCTTGTTAATATCTATTCTTGCAATTCTCTTCATGCCGAATTCAAAGAATGTTATGATATTCTTTTGTACATATATAATTTTAGATACAATATCTTCTTCTTTTTTTTTTTAAGATTTTCATAATAATTTTTTTTAATTGTGAAAATGAAAAGGAATGAACAAATGAACAATGACTTTGGGTTGTACACTTCAACCAAGTTCGAAACCAAGTGCATTTGTTTAATTTGTCTCATAAACTCTCTCTATAATGGAGATCATTGGATATCATAACCATAAAATATTTTTTGAGTAAGTTTCCTTTGAAACCGTCTCACATATTCTTATATAGTGAATGATTTGGGTCATGATGAAAATATAATACTTATGTTGAAAAATATAATATTAATCAGGAATAAATTATTTGTTACTTATAAGGAAAAGTGTTATACTTTTGGAGGTGAAATGTAATACTTTTAAATCGAAATGTAATATTTAGAGTTTAATAGTTACTTTTGAGAAAACAAAAATAATACTAATCATGGATAAATTGTATAATTGTTATTTATAAGAGAAAGTGTAATACTACTTATGATAAAAAATGTAATACTTTTAAATCAAAATGTAATATTAAGAGTTGAAGAGTTACTTATGAGTTATGATGAAAACTATAATACTACTTATGTAAAAAAAAAAAATGTAATACTTATGAAAAAAACTTCACTCATCTCACGAATGAAGACCTGAGACGATCTCATAGGAGAATTTGCCATATTTTTTTCATTAAAAAATCAATCTTCATTAAATACAAAATTGAAACTGATATCTTATTTATAAAGAAGATCAAGTATAAACTATTATATATGCAAAGGGGAATAATAAATTTAGTGAATTTGTAGAGAGCTTTGAGCCCTCAACCATAACATTTGATTTGAATAATTAGAAATGCATATATATAGCATTATTTCATTTACACATATATTTTCATAAATGCGAAATTAAAATATTATTATTTGTAAACATTCAAATGGCATGCATGTCGCAATAATAAGCAACTATAGACAAATGTAAGGTAGGTGTTGTCACCATATTGGCATATTGTTCTTTTCAAAGTCAGCCCATGGTCATAAACAATAAAGAAAATTATAAGACACTTATAAATATCAATTACAACTCAAAAGTAAATGAAAAATATTTTGAATTTGTAGTATATATTATCTATATCCATAGTACCTAATAGAAACCTAAAACTTTCTCCAAAACTTTTTTAAGTTGCATTTAGTGCAAGAGGTATTGGTATTAATCAACACAATTGTTATACCATGGACCAAGGTCTATTTTAGTCTTAAACAACGTTGAATTGTGTATTTTTAGTATTGAAATTGTGAACTTCCAGAATATAAATTGTGTTTCTAAGTCAAAAGTCAAAACACATAATCGTTGTACTAAATTTTAAAACGATAAAATTGTGTATTTTTAGTATTGGAATTGACTGCAGTATTCGAAAGGAATTTGTGAATACAAAACAAGGTAATCAATTACATATATGTTAACATTGTGTGTTCGTAGTATACAAATTGTAATTTTTTAAAAAGTAAATTATAAATATTTAATATGTAAATTGTGTATAGGAACCCGGGTCTACAAAATAATTTGCCTAATCAACACCATAGACTTTCCTTAAATAAGAATCGTTATGTTAAAGTATTTACACATTACACAACATATGACAAAAGATTATGATATAAAGTGTTTATTTTCTTGATCAAGAATTGAAGAGTAGCATTTTTAATATTAAGAAGGAAACAAAGTTGGATTGTGCTAAGAAAAATAGTATGATATCATATGTGTCACATCATAATATAGTATCATACACTGTCAAAAAGTTGGTGGATCTATGGATTTTAAAAAATTATTAAAAGAAAAAAAGGGTAAGCACGAAACTTGGCTTGGAGCAGAAGATGTCATCATGGTGTTAAATTAGCCGTGAAAGTGGACCAAATTTGGGGGTTGGTTTATGGTTTGTTGAAGGGCAATTTTGTCTTTTGGTCGTCACCAACCCCCACAGACTTTTAAGAATGAAATTGATATTTTTCATATTATTTCGCATTAATCTTATCTACACTTTTTTTTTTTTTTGAGTAATAGTTGGAACCTACGACCTCCTATATGAGAATACAACCAAGTGTTACTAGACCATCTACAAGGTCCTGGGACCTCGTCTTGTTGTTAATGATACAATTCTTTTACATTCTTCTCATAATCTTGTAATGATTGCAATTTTTTTAAAAAAAGTATATCATTCTTTATGTACTTTCTCAACAGGACCCTGTTACATGTAGTATCTGTCCATATACTTTCTCAACCTACTGAAGCCCAACAAAGTCAACATTGCCCCCACTAAGGCTTGAACCCATGACCTCCCACTTGGAAGAATCACTTCATGCCGCTTGACCATAAGGCCTTTGGCAGGCTTGTACAATATAGTATCTGTTCTACACTACTTTTTACACTACTTTCTCAACAGTTGCCTTCACTGAGGCTCCAACCCACTCCCATCATCCATGTGGGAGTGTAAATCGGGATACCAGGTGTCACTAGACCACAAGTTCTAAGCACAACTTATTACATATATAAATTAACAATGAAATTACAAGTATAATATGTGACACTATAGAATTAAAAAAGAT
Source organism: Ipomoea trifida (assembly GCA_003576665.1). Taxonomy (NCBI): domain Eukaryota; kingdom Viridiplantae; phylum Streptophyta; class Magnoliopsida; order Solanales; family Convolvulaceae; genus Ipomoea; species Ipomoea trifida. Next base: position 7,925,290 of record CP025647.1, on the reverse strand, counting down.
ATTGGTGAGGAGTTTTGGATATCAAGAGATGAACTAGGCAGCGCAGCATGACCTAACTAAATTCATAATTCACATAAAAGGTACAATAATAGTGAGATTTACACAATTTTAGTTAGGAAGTTAGTAGATTGGAATATATTCCATAGTGTTTGTGAAAAGAAAATGGTGGGAATTGTTGTAATCCTAAGCATTTGTGGTTGCCCTCTACCAAACACTACCAACCATGGGAATAATCCAAGTCTATAGGAGATGGTCTGACTTGCTGCCTTCGTGGTTGGTAAATACGTTAATAGGTCAACTACTTGGGACTACTTGCTTTTAATTATACATGCTTGATATTTGGAAAAAAAAAAAAATTGATAAGAAAATACCTAGAATGCATCGAAATTTTGTGGTAAGAATTACTCCTCTAAGTGCATCTCCTTACGAAAAAAAACTCTATAAGTCATTTTTCTTAAAACTGAACGGATTTTCCTTGGTCAACGAAAAATATTTTTCGTTGACCGTATTTTCCGAACGCTGCCAAACACCCAAAATTCGAAGAACATTTTTCGGAAGCTAGTTTACGGGTTACCAAACATATCCTTAGGATGGTTGAAAAATATATAATCTTTCTAACAATGTATTTTGCTCATAATCTACTACTCAGAAATCAATTAAGCTGTCTGTACGGGCTATAACAATGTATTTTATACAGCATTTACGAATTTAATCTTAAATGTTATTTGGCGTAATTCCAAACTTAGATATCCTATCATTTTCATTTAAAAATATTCAATTTTCCATAATATAATAATTGATAATTCTATTAAAGTTTTAAAAATTTTAAATTATATATTACATATTTATTCTATAATAATATATAATATATGAATCATCATTTTATAATATATTACAAAAAGTTTTGATATGTCTTTTATTACAATACCTTGTGCATCTTTCTATAAATAGAAAACGTATGGGTATTTCATCGTTGCATTTTGTTATAATATAATATATTATCAATATAATTATTATCATTTTTTGTTTCTTGAGTTTGGTGTCATTTCCATATTTCACTCTTGTATGGGTATAAAAATTGTTATTATAAATGCATCACATCTATTTTATTCTATTCGTAGCCCTTTTAGTGAAAATTTATTAGATTTTGTTATATAATTGGTGAGTAACTAAATTTTTTGACAAAAATATTCATTCACGTGACATGCTCTTATAAAAAGTATATTATTTTTACTCATAAACTTTAGTTATTCACAAGTCATGTGATTAAATTTTAAAAACCCTCACCAAATTTATTTCCAAAATCACCAAGAGTTGAAAAAAAAAATCAAAAATAATATATGACTATAAATCTTAGTGACACTTTTTACCATCGTGTCCTAAAATGTCTTCAAACTTATGAAATCAAATGCAACAAAAATTATTACTCCTTCCGTCTTCTGTTTCATTTTACCTATCATGTTTATTATTCATTGATCAAACAACTCTTTCTTTTTTGCTTATTTTCTTTAATATTTTAAAATTATTTTTAAATTTAATTTTTGTGTTTAATTGTACTTTTAATTTACTTTTTAAATATATAAATTATATACACTGATAATAATAAATTTAATATTATAAAAATTTAAATTTAAATTAACTTCAATAAAATTTGGGTAATTGAACTGGACACATAAAATGAGACGGATGGAGTATTTAATATATTTTAAATTAAAAATTAGATATGTTGGTCGTGGGTTGCACAATACGACAGCCTCAGCAACTTGCATTGCAGCATCTACCACCAGATCAGATCTGCTTTAGCTCAGGCAATTCTGTCATGGGGCCCACTATAAACACCGTTAAAGCGTTAAACACGTCCAACAGTTTCAAGATCTGATCATTTTATTGGGTTTGCCGTTGGTCGAGTCCACCGACACAACCAATGTGGCGGTGGTGACCCAACATCCACCGTGCGCTGTCGGCGGAGCTCATCAGATCAATAAATCCATGCGCCGCGTATACGAGGAACATCATAAAGCTTAAAACGGATCAAAAACCATTACTTTTACTTGAGTGAGTGTTTGATTACTTACCACCTATGAGTCACACATTTACAAGATATGTTAAATTTGGAGACTATATTGTACTCAATCATATTCTATTGCTACCAACCCAATGGGTAGCTCAAGTGGCAAGTGAGCTCTCTTTGTGGGGAAGAATTTGGGTTCGATTTTCACAAGTGACGATTCTCCGTATGCCTCTTGGAGCAAACGTGCAAAATTTATGCAATTGGACCATTTTTACAAAAATTTTCTGCTAAAATCCAATTATATTTTGTAAAAATAGTCCAATTGCACAAATTTTGCTTGTTTGATGGTTGAAATTTTATTTTATTTTTGTAAAAATGGTTCAATTGCACAAATTTTGCTTGTTTGATGGTTGAATTGCACACATTTTAAGTTCAATGGCCCAAATGCACAAAAACGATAAATTCAGTGGCCTATTTGACACTTTTTCCATAAATAAATAATAAAAAGCGTGAATAAATAAGGGGCAATTGATCTGACTTACAATTGAAAAAGAAACACGTGGTTCATATTAGTTAGCAAATGAAAAGGGTTAGATCGAATAGTCGATCGTTGGACCACACATAAGGCAGCAACATATATGCCAAGCATGATAGTGCAACAACATATATGCACAATTACAGTTTTAGGCTTTTAGCCATAATTAGAGAATTTTTTAATAGGGTTAATTTTATGAGTGCTGCTATATTTCTTCTTTGAGTGACGAAGAACACCGCAAGTCCGCAATCACTATCTGAAGGTGTATATTGGGTAAATTTCATTTTGTGATCCTAGCCAGTAAAGAATCACATGGAGATAAAACAAACTAAGTTAGCATCCTCAAACAAAAAGATTAATAGACCACTCCCATAGAGAGTTGAACTTGTAACCTTGAGGTCACTAATTCAATAGTTTGACTAACTTAATTGGGGTTGCCCTTAGTTTATCCCTTCTTGATTTTACTTTTTAATGTTTACTTTAATTTCTTACATAGTAATATGTGATGAGTTTTTTTTTTTATTTGATTAATAAGTAAATACAATTCTTAATTCGGGGTGGGTCAATCAATTCACAATCATTGAG
>CP025647.1:7894075-7921899 GCA_003576665.1 Ipomoea trifida | reverse complement strand
TTAATGTACGTAATTAAATTCCTCTCATGATAATATTAAAAAAAATAAAAATTCCAACAATCAAATTACTATATGATGTATATTATAGTATTCCAAAAAAATATTAATATATTATGTTAATGTACGTAATTAAATTCCTCTCATGATAATATTCAAAAAAAATTTCAACAATCAAATTACTATATGATGTATATTATAGTATTAAAAAAATATTACTATATTATGTTAATGTACGTAATTAAACTCCTCTCATGATAATATTCAAAAAAATATCCAACAATCAAATTATTATATGATGTATATTATAGTATTCTAAAAAAATATTACTATATTATGTTAATTTATGTAATTAAATTTCTCTTATGATAATATTCAAAAAAAAAATTCCAACCGTCAAATTACTATATGTATATTATAGTATTAAAAAAATATTACTATATTATGTTAATGTACGCAATTAAATGCTATTCAATTATACGGTTGCGTGTATATGGTATTTTAGAGAATAGTTAATAATAATTAAGGTTAGAATAAGAAAATCATGTATAAATATTAGATCAGAAATAATATGAACCATTGATTTGAGAAAATAATACCACCAACATTTTTTAGTTCCTGTTAAGGATTTGTAGATTTAAAGATTCTATATTATTTTACTATTTCACCCATTTCCCTTACTTTAAGTCAATTAAAACTTGGATTCTTGATCAATCATGACCTTAAAATTTATTAGATTCATATACATGATTTGATCTCACAATTCCACCTAAATATGTTCAAATGTGGCTGCGCCTTCCCGTGCGGTCGGTGCGGTTCACATCACTCAATGTTAGAAAACGCACTACAATGAAAATACACAAAAACACCATAAAACACATCACACACCAAAAATAATGCACCATAAACTCCCATGCCCATAATGGTGCATTTGCTAACACTGTGTGGTGTATATTTGCATACCTAGTTAGTTAGCAAATGAAAAGGGTTAGATCGAATAGTCGATCGCTGGACCACACATAAGGCAGCAACATATATGCCAAACATGATAGTGCAACAACATATATGCACAATTACAGTTTTAGGCTTTTAGCCATAATTAGAGAATTTTTTAATAGGGTTAATTTTATGAGTGCTGCTATATTTCTTCTTTGAGTGACGAAGAGCACCGCAAGTCCGCAATCACTATCTGAAGGTGTATATTGGGTAAATTTTATTTTGTGATCCTAGCCAGTAAAGAATCACATGGAGATAAAACAAACTAAGTTAGCATCCTCAAACAAAAAGATTAATAGACCACTCCCATAGAGAGTTGAACTTGTAACCTTGAGGTCACTAATTCAATAGTTTGACTAACTTAATTGGGGTTGCCCTTAGTTTATCCCTTCTTGATTTTACTTTTTAATGTTTACTTTAATTTCTTACATAGTAATATGTGATGAGTTTTTTTTTATTTGATTAATAAGTAAATACAATTCTTAATTCGGGGTGGGTCAATCAATTCACAATCATTGAGTAAATTTTTACTACCACATTAGGGGTGAAGATAACATAATTTTATTTTTATTTTGACTTATGCTATGTTTCCTTTTTAAACTTATGTTCTAATATTTACTTTTCTATATGATATTTAATTGATTCTCTTTTTTTTTTTAATTATTATTATTATATATATTTGATTACTAAGTGATGTGATTTTTGTAAATTCATGGTAAAATTGATTAATTTATGAATAATTGATGGATACACAAATTTTCATTACCTAATATAGGTAAACATTATGACTTATGAGGTGAATTAATGAGAGGAAAATAACAATATTTTATTTTTAGATCATTTAGTAGAGTGTCAATTTCAATTTTCAAGTATATTCAATAGCTTTTAATTTTATAAAGAGTATTTTATTATCTATTTTTAATTGTATTAAATTTAGTCCAAAATTATTGAAATGTCATCAAAATTTCACCAAACTTCACATTTATGCATGTAAGAGTATTTTGGACATTTGAATTGAATATAAAAGAATCTTTTTATACTTTCTCCACCTACCGCTACCCTGTCCCGTGGTGGGTGGAATTTTTCAAAATCATCCACCCCACTGAATGTAAGTTCCCATTATGGGTACTCACTTTTGAAAAATTGACTTAAAATGACATTTAAAGTGACCATTTTATGGTACAATTTTTAGTGAAATCCACTTCAAATTTGGATCAGGTCAAATTGATTTTGGATTCTTTTAAGTGAGAGTTTTAATTTGATATATTATACGCACAAAATGGATAATGTGCAAATAACAAATTGATTCTTAAAGTGTAACCATTTCAGTTGTGAAGGCTTGTAAGTAGCCTTTATCCCATACTAAAAAATTGATGTGAGTTTGCACTAGTATATGTAAAATTCCCTTATTTGAGGAGTTTGAATTATATAGTAGACTTTCTGTGGATGCAAATTCAAATTCTAAAAAATAATCAATCTTTTTGGTATATAAAATTTGCATCCGACCTGACCCGTTGCGGGTTTAATTTTTTAAGACCTATCCCGACCCACCACCCGCTATCATTCAAAAGAACTTGATCTATGCAAGGTGGATTCAAGTAGATATCGACATAGTGGATTAAAATTACCATCCTTATGTAAGAATAGTACACTTAAGAAGATTGATGGTAATCACATTATCTCAAAATCTTATGTGACAGTAATATAAGATTACCAAGTAACTACACAACTTAACCAAAAATAAGGCTACATTGCATACCTAGGTAATGTTATATAACTTGAACTAAACATAGTCTTGGGTTCAGTAAACCCTCGCCCTGTGATCCTAGCCGGCAAAGGACCACAAATAGCTTACCGGCTCAAACCCAAGGGCTTGAGGTTTGAACCCACGACCTCTTAGCTGCAGGTGTAACTCTCTTACCACTTGGGCTGCATTTATGGGCTATATTAGCACTTTATTTAACTAAGGCACGTAGAAAAGAGTGCATATATATTAATTAAGGCACGTAGAAAAGATTGAAATGGTAAGCCACAACTAGCGATCATGGGCTTGTCTATTGACCAACTGCCAACTCGAATCTCACCGGTTCATGGTCGCTTTCCCAATTTTTTTTTTATTTTTTTTTTTAAAAAAAAGAAAAGAAAATTAAAAGAATAGTCATCCATTTCTTGGTGTACCATACATTTAAATAACTTGAGAATGCATGTTAGTTCAATCGGTACCGAGATTTAGATGGTGATAGTTTAATTGGTATGGAGATTCTGATTTTTTTTTTATTCGCATATCACAAGTTAATATCTGTTTAAAATTAATTTTTAATAAGATGCTCTTGAATTACTTGATTTAACCCTAAGTTATAAGAGCAATCTCAATGGATCAGGTTTTTTCTTGGTTTTTGCCGGCCAATTGAGAGAGTAGCAATCATTATTCCATAGAGCATGGTGCACACATTTGTGTGATGCATAAATAAAAAGTACATTTTTAATATATTAAAAGTATATTATTTGTATACATAAAGTATATTATTTATGATTTTTTGTATATTATCAAATATTGTACATTCAGTTCACAAATAATGTACTTTTAGTATATTAAAAATGTAGATTACATCCATGATACACACAACTATGTGGACCATGGTACACACAATAATTTGTCGAGAGGGGAGGGAGAGAGAAAAAAAGAGCAGAAAAAGAAAAAAAATTCTAACATACAGAAAGAAAAAAAATTAATGATTTAAAATATAAATTGGAATTAGTTCAAAATTAATTTCAACGAATCATAATTAACACTGTCCAGAACGGTACTCCAAAGAGTACTTCGAGCAGTACCCACGAAGAGTTGCCAAAAAGTTACATACGAGTAGTCAACTGTTCGGTCAAACAAAAAAGTTAACAAAATCAGTCTGAATGGTAAACAAGTTTACTCTTTGGATTTACTACTCGAAATAATAGCATAACTTAGCCCGCAAGGCCATCCAAGTTTTGGAAGAAGAGTGCGAATCCAATTTGACCCGACCCAAATTGAAAGTGGACCCACATATATTTGTACCACAAAATAGTCACTTATATGTCATTTTATGCTAAAAATTCCAACACCACATTTGGTTCGAACCTAACCAAACACTGTAGCAACCGAATCGAAATAGTAGGGACGGTTCTGGTTACGATTCAGAACATGAAAAAAATAAATAAAATAATTGTTGAATTTAGATTATTTTAAAAATAAGAAATAGAATTTTCAAAAATAAATAAATAAATACATTTTATTTTTTTCGATTCTGAATCGTAATCAGAACCGTCCCTATTGTTTCGATTCGGTTGCTACAATGTCCGATTAGGTCGAACCGAACCGTGGTCATTCGTACATATAAACAATAATTTGTTAGAGAAGAAAAATAAATAAAATACTTTGTTTTAATGGTAAAAATGTCCATCTATCACAAAAGGAGAAAAAACTGTCACTTTTAATATAATTGAGGGGACAAATATAAATACATAAACAACTCAAGAGGAAAAAATGCTATAAATATATAACTCGAGAAAAAGTGCCATTTTCACCCAAACAATAACAAGTATTTTCTGTTTACACGCTTTCGTTGCTCTCCAATTCACTTCTTTAATTATCTTGGGTTTATCGAGGCAAACCCCACTCCTCTTCCGAGTATGTGAGTAAACCCTCGCCCTGTGATCCTAGCCGGCAAAGGACCACAAGGAGGTTAACCAGCCTAGGTTACCCATAGCTGACCGGCTCAAACCCGGGTGGCAGACGATTTCGAACTCAGGACCTCACGACCGCAAGCGTCTTGGTCTTGCCACTCAGGCTGCCCTTACGGGCACTTCTTTAATTATCTTATGGTAGGTGAAGAGGGCTATACATTGAAGTCCACTACAAGTGCACTTTTCACATTATTTGATTTTTTTTAAACTTAAAATAATGATGTCCCCGTCTCTTACCAACCACATTCTGCACAACAAATATCTCAAAACCATTAAGGTGTACAAGAAAAAAAAAAACAAAAGGTGTACTAACCAACCAACCTTATTTTCATGTTGACCCTTAACCTATCCGTTTAATCATTGTATCATACACATCTTTCGGTTTCTAAATTTGTATTTCTTTCGACTTATATTATGAAAAAAAAAAACTTATAAGATTAGATTACTTTTACATCTTTTGATCCAACACTACTACACTAGATAACGTGCATGATAGTAATAACTTATTGTTTTCATTTTAGACGTACTATTATTTTAACTAGTGTCTTGAATATTGGTTAAAAAAAATAATGCTATTTTCTTCTATCTTTTTAACATTACCATCTTATATTAACATCCAATTATCCAAATATTGGCATAAAATTATTTTTATTCAGTAGTTATTGTGAATTGGCCTGGCCGATTATACTCATTGCTTATTAATTAAATATAAAAGGAACCAAAAAATATAAATATGTAAAAGTTAACTAATTCCATTCAAGTGTGTTCATTATTAGTTATTTGCATATGCAGTATGAAATGTTTCCCAATGCACTGTAGCAATTATGACAATGTCACCATACTTTTTGATAATTTTCAGTATTTGATCAATGAGAGCAGATAATACTTTGGTGGTATATTAATGATCAATCATAGAATATAGAGTCAGTTAGGAATATATAAACAACATATAACATAATAGAACTAGAATTATATTCACACTAGAAGTCTATGCCCTATTACTCCTCCTCAAGCACAAGAACCGTGTGACACGATGTTGAGCTTGGATCGAAGAAGCACAAATCGAGGAGAAGCGAGAAGTGCTGTGAAAATATCAGCCAGCTGATCCTTGGTTGAGATAAAATAAACTTGAAATTCACCAAAGGCCACATTGTCTTGCACAAAATAATCCATTTCCACATGTTGAGTGCGCGCATAAAAAAATGAGGTTGACACACAGATACATGGCACTGAAATTATCACACCACAAACGTGACAGAGTGACTGGAGGCGAGCCCAACTCGCGACCCAAAGAGACCACCCAAGTGACCTCAACTGCAACATCAACCAATCCTTTGTATTCAGCCTCAGTGGACGAACGCACAATCGTATGTTGCTTCCGACACACCCAAGAGATCAAGTTTCGACGTAGAAACACTACAAAACCACTCGTAGACTTTCAAGACAACTAGTTCAATCAAAAAAAAAAAAACATGCCAGTCAAGAGAGTCAAATTTCTGAATCTGCAAATAGTAAATCATTGTCCACTTCACATATCGTTATTCGTAACACCCGCTTAAACATATCCCAGTGCTCCATGAGAGGCGTGTGCATAAACTGACACAACTGATTGACTGTAAAAGAGAGATTCGGTCTAGTCACCGTCAAGTACGACAAAGCAACCACTAGACTTTGGTAGGTGGTGGGATCGGGATACGGAGTGGTATCCCTAGGCAAAGCAAGACGCGAGACTGGTACTTGCAATGCTAGAGCTTTTCAATCAAACATCCCAACCCGCTTCAAAAGATCTTCCATGTACTGACGTTGAGATAAAGCCATCACATCCCTGACACTCATAGTTTCAATCCCAAGAAAGAAGCTAGGAGGACTAGGATCACGAATCTTAAACGTAAAAGCCGACTTCACAAGAAGAGACACCACTAACGCAGCATCACTACCCATAAGAATAATGTCGTCCACATACACTAGAAGAAACACCATTGAACCAGCCACAGTGTAAACAAAAAAAGAGACATCAGTCTTGGATGGGCAAAAGCCAATAAGGATCAAATAGTCATGCAAACGATGAAACCAAGCCTGTGGTGCCTGCTTCAAGCCTACAAAGAATGTTATAACAAACAAACATGGTCAGGATTAACATAGTCAACATACCCATGAGGCTGGCACATATACACGATTTCAATGAGATACCCCCACAAGAAAGCATTATGGACATCCAGTTGCCAAATGACCCAACCATCCGAAACCGCCAAAGACAGAAAAAAACGCACTATAGTAGGCTTCACAACCAGACTGAACGTGCTATAAAAATCTTTGACAGCTACCTGATTAAAACCATTGGCCACTAGCCAAGCTTTATGGCGCTTGACTGCACCGTCAGCCTTCTGCTTAGTACGAAAAACTCATTTGCAACCAACTATGTTCATGCCGGGCCTCGGTGGTACAAGACGCCAAGTTCGATTGTATAACAAGGCATTAAACTCAAGGTCCATTGCCGCATGCCACTCTAGATGAGTCGTTGCCTGCAAGTAACATGTAGGCTCATCACTACCAACTAGCACAGTTAACGCTCGAGTAGAGGTGTGCAAACTTCGGTAAATTTTCGGTTAATAGACCGAACCGAAAAAGTTCGGTTAATCGTTTTTTAACTTAACCTTTTTTTGGTTCGGTTAAATGATTTTTCAAATTTCGGTTAACGGTTAATTTAGTTCGAAACCTCGGTTAACTGAATATATATATATATATATATATATATATATATATATATATATATATATATATATATACTAGTCTTTTCTATGCGCGATGCGCAAAAACATATGCCCAATATATATATTTTAAAAAATAACTAACAAATTATTATTAATTAAAATCTAAATGAAAAAATTTATTTATTATATTAATCCAATATATAATGTCTACAAATATTATTATCATTAAAGAATATAAGAAAAGATGTGGTGGATGCATGTGCATGGTAAAGTTAATGGAAAAGATAACGGAAGTTATAACGGCAAAGGGTATTTTTGTCCAAAAATTTGTATAGTATAACTCTAAAAGCACAATGTACACAATGGTTAGCATTAAAAACATGGACATAAATGAGGGATATAACTTTGATTGAGACTTATTATGTTTTTAGATATCATGAGACTGTGAGACACAACGTGAATGCACATAGTTTACTATACAAATGCACACAGTCTAGAGTGTGTGCACTTAGCCCAACATGACTTACATGAGTGCACACGGTTTAGTGTGTGTGCATTCGTAAAGTAGACTGTGTTCATCACGTTGTCTCACAGTCTCATATGAAGATGTTGTCTCATATGAAATCAACCCTATATATGGGTGGGTTCAAATGAAAACAACCTCGAATATAAAAAGTGAGGATTGATCTTTGCTATCTATCAATGTTGATCAATGATTGATTGTTTTAGTAAAAAAATTACGGGGTTAATGTATAATTATTAAAAAATTTCAAATTTGCAATATTTATAAATTTAACTATGCCCATTTTCCACATATTTTTTTAGCAACCTTCAATTGTTGATCTGCTACCAAAATGGATGAATCATATTAATCCTCAATTTTTACCTGTGAGTCTTTGTTTTCATTTAAACCGTCCCCTATACAAATATAATAAAAACCAATCTAGTTAAATCTTAACTGGAATAAAAAATGTGATAGTAGTATAGATTGCATTGATAAATTATACTTTGAGTTTTCTTCATTGGACCACTTACATTTAGTTTTCAAATTTACCTCTTTTATCTTTTTGAAAATTACTCAATTATTTTAAAATATGTTATAAAAGTTAAAGTATGATTATCAATTTAATGCGTTTTTTTTTTTTTTTCCTTTTACGTTAATGACTAGAATGGCTACCAATTTAATGTAGCATCTTTTTTCCTTTTACGTTAATGACTTCTAATGGAAAGAAATATTATCTATAATTGCGGATATAATAGTATATTTACATTTCAAAGATTCTCAAAAACAATATTGATTGAAATATTTAGCAAATATGATGTATCTATATTCCAACTTGTGGAATATGAAAATATCGGTTGAACTTTTTTTTTAAAATGTAAGATTAAATTTTGGTAAACTAAGATGAATGATGCACTATATAATTTATTTGTAATTTTACCTATTGATTCTACTATGTAATATTATTAAATATAAATTATTACAAGTTTTTTTTTTTTGAGTACTATTGACTCAAGTTACCTCAACTGAGGCTCGAACCCACTCCCATCATTCACGTGAGAGTGTTTTCCGAGACACTAGACCACAAAGTCTTTGACAATTATTATAAGTTATTATCACAACTATACATATCACTTTAAAAAAAAATTAAAAAATTAATGAATAAAGATAATCTTACATAGTACAAAACACTTTGATTTATATAAAAAATATCTCCAATTATAGATAAAAAGATAAAATTAAACATATTTTTTTAAAGTCTTTATAAAAAAAAATAATGTCTATTATTATTAAAGGTGAATCCTATAATTCCATCTATAATTTTACATTTATGTTACCATATATTTTTGCTATTTTATTATTCATTAGTCAATTTTTATTCGTGTACATGCATATAATTGTACATATATTGGGTTCAAATGAGAACATAGTCTTCTTGTAAAAGTGAGGATTGATCACTACTGTCACCCATTAGGATTCATCAATGGTTGAGAATTTTAGTAAAAAAAATACACACATGATCAAAATTATAATTATTATAAACTTTCAAGTTTGTAATATTTTTAAAACCAACTACACATGTTTCCCCATATATTTCAACAACCTTGAATTGTTGATTAACCTAAATAGATGGATTACATCATCCATCACTTTTTACCTAGGAGTATATTTTCACTTGAACCCTCCCCAATAGGCTCAGCTCCAAGGTAAAAAGTGAAGGTCGATCTGATCCATCTATTTGGATTGACCAACGATCAAATGTTACTGAAAAATAATAGGAAAAAGTGTGAGGCTAGTTTCATAAATACTGTAAATTTGAAAGTTTGCAATAATTAACTTGTGATTTCTTTACGAAATCCCTCAATAATTGATAAACCGTGATGGACCGCTGAGATTAGTCCTTACTTTTTACAAGAGGACCATGTTCTCATTTGATCATGCCATATATATATATATGTGTGTGTGTGTGTGTGCGCGCGCGCGCGTACGTACGTACGTACACACACACACACATATCAAATGTGAACAACCCCCTCTTATATAAAGTGACAATTGATCTCAGGCTTCTATAAGCGTTTATTAATGGTTTAGGATTTTAGTAAAAAAAAAATACGAGGTCAATTTTATAATTATTAAAAAAAATTAAGTTTTTAACATTTATAAAAAAAAGAACCCTACATTTCCCCCCTTATTTTCTAGTAATCCTCAGCTGTTAATTTACCCATGTTAATAGAACAGATTAACTCTTACTTTTAAATAGAAGTATGTTCTCACATGAACCCTCCATTATGTGTGTGTAAATTTAGGTTCATATGAGAACAATCTCATATGTAAAAACTGTGGACAAATCTAGGGGTATGTCATACGACTGTGATTTTTTGAATTTGTTTAGATTTATTTTCCTTTTTACTGACATAGTGGTGCTATGCTAATTTTGTTATGTATTTTGAATGCGGGAATGATTGTAGGTTGATGTTATGTTTGATATTAGGAGTTTAATTTATAGTAAAATTTTGATTCATTTGCAGATGTAATCTTCTTCTTCGCAGTTGGATTTTCATCGTATGTCTACACCTGGTCGTAACCGAGTCTACAGTTTGTGTTCATGTGATATGTGTGTGTGCGCGCGCGCATTATAAACTTGGTGTGTATGCACTATAATACATATGCTTGTGCATTTGTTTGTGATGTGACTTGCATCTAGTGACATATTTGTGCACTGGTCAAGTATGTGAATCAACTGGTTTTTTATCATTCATTTCTTTGTTGTTGCTGGTGGTGCATGATGTGTATGTGTGCATTTCAATGTGAATGTGTACATAGTGCAATGTTTAAACGTGAACAATGCAATATAGAAGTGTGCACACAATTTTGACGACATTTTATGTGCACACAATTTTGTGCATGAGTGCATACAATCGTCTAGAGTAGAGCACCACACTCTTTTTTGATGTCCTTTATTCCACGTGTTTGTCTTACTAAATTAAATTAAAGCACCGGATATTAACAAAATAACAAGATTTTCATCCAGATTAACCAACATTATGTGCTACCAATAACCCAATTTTGTTGATGCCTTACCTATTTCGATAGAAGTTTAGAATTTGGCTAGATAGATTTACCCCTTAATTGATTTTTTGGGTGATTTGCATTGCTAATTAAGCAAATGAGTTTAGGGTGTTGACTTTTAAATATAGTCGTTGACCACTTAATTTTTATGACTTTAATTTAATTTGTTCACAATTTTTACGTGGAATGAGGTGAACATAACCCCATATATATATATATATATATATATATATATATATATATATATATATATATATATATCTAGGGATGGCAATTCAACCTGCCCCCGATGGGGAAAATTGTTCCCGTCCCAACGGGGGCAGGTTCGGGGAATTATTTCGGGGAACGAGGACGGGGATAGGGAGAAATTTTTCATCCCCGCCGGGGACGGAGAGGGTATTTCCCGCCCCGTCCCCGATTCCCCGTATATTATTATATTATATTATATTATATATTATATATATACTATATATATAAAAAGTATATAAGAAATTAAAAGTTAAAACCCTAGAAGTTAATTTGTTTTGTTATGTACTTATATTTGGACTTTGGACTTTGAAGAAGTTTGAAACAATTTAAAGTGTTTGGACATTTTATGATTATGTATTTTTGTTTGAAAGTTTGAAACTTTGGATATTTGTAGTAATTTTAGAGTTTGAATATTTTAATTTTATTAATCTATGTATGTTGAATTTAGACTTTGTTTAAGGATTCAAGGCTTAGTTTCATTTTCATAATATTAATTTTTTTTAAAAAAAAATTGACATAATTCAAAAAAAATGCTTATGGGGATTCCCCGTCCCCGAAAAATCCCCGCGGGGACGAAAAATGGAGAGGGATTTCGGGCACGGGAACGGCGACCCCATTCCCCGGTCCCGCCCCGCCCCGTTGCCATTCCTATATATACCTCAAAATCCTCGTAACTCTCATAACCCTCGTAACCCTGGGTAATGAGGGCAATGAGGGTTATAAGGGCGATGAAGGCTTTGAGCTATGATGGTTTTATGGTTTAACACCTTTGCCTTTATATGTTTTGATTGAGTGTAGAGCTGTTAAAACGGGTCAGTGGGAGGGGGCCTGCCAAAATACGGGCTTAAAATAGGCTGACCAGCCTCGCTCCGCCTTAGGCCCACGGGCCTTAGCGGGGGCCCTCAAAATTTAAAAAGTTTTAAATATAATTAAAAATCAATATGAAAAAGTTAATAAGTGTATACTAAAATAATTTGAATAGTTTAAACATATATTAATGCATTTGTAATTTGTTGAACACAATAATTAATATAGTAATAAGTCCTTAATAAATAATCAAATAATACATAATATGTGAATCTATAAGACAATAACAAATAATTTATACAATGTATTACTTACTAATATATTTTTTCAATATAAATAAATAAATTAACATATTTTTTTATATATAATTATATAAAATGATGTATATATATACATTAATATTAATAATGTATACATACTAGACGGGCTTGACGGGCCTCGCCATTTTAACGGGACATGCTAAAAAGCTCTCCAAAATACATGCCATAAAATTTAAAGTCTGCCCTACCCTTTTGACGGGGCAAGACGGACTGACCTGGTGGACTAAGCCCATTTTGCCGGCTCTAATTGAGTGTTTTTCTATGCTTTGGTTGCCTTTCTATGTGTTGGTTAAGACTTGCTTTTGTGGCCCTCCATGAACAGTGGAGGATTAGATTTGAATTGGACTCTTTATACTACTTGATGTTAGTTTTTAAATTAAATTGACTTAATTTACTTCATCATATTTTTTTTTTAAAACCTAAATATCAAGACACAAGGTGTATGGAGTGTATTGGACTTTTGGCCACTTTAAACTTTAAAAGACTCTATTTTACCATATTCTGCGTGTAGGAGCCGTCAGATCTAAAATCCACCAAACCATATCACTGTTTTCAGATCTCAGTCAATCCTGACCGTTCATTTGAAGTCTTGCAACCTATTTATATCACTCCCCTCTGCTATCTCTTCCTTGCACACTCGCTTCTTCCAAAAACCCCGAAGAAGAGAGTCCCAGATCTACTCCCCCTACTGTCCATACTCTCTCTACCCATGGCTTTGACCGTCGAGAAAACCACGTCCGGCCGCGAGTACAAGGTCAAGGACATGTCCCAGGCCGATTTCGGCCGCCTCGAGCTCGAGCTCGCCGAGGTCGAAATGCCTGGGCTCATGGCTTGCCGGGCCGAATTCGGGCCTTCCCAGCCCTTCAAGGGCGCCCGGATCACCGGCAGTTTGCACATGACCATCCAAACCGCCGTCCTGATCGAGACCCTCACCGCCCTCGGCGCCGAGGTCAGATGGTGCTCCTGCAACATCTTCTCCACCCAGGACCACGCCGCCGCCGCCATCGCCCGCGACAGCGCCGCCGTCTTCGCCTGGAAGGGGGAGACCCTCCAGGAGTACTGGTGGTGCACGGAGAGGGCCCTCGACTGGGGCCCCGGCGGCGGCCCGGATCTCATCGTCGACGACGGCGGCGACGCCACTCTCCTCATCCACGAGGGCGTCAAGGCCGAGGAGGAGTACGCCAAAAACGGCACCGTTCCGGATCCGAGCTCCACCGACAATGCCGAGTTCCAGATCGTTCTCACCATCATCAGAGACGGCCTCAAGGCCGATCCCAAGAAGTACACGAGGATGAAGGAGAGACTCGTTGGCGTTTCTGAGGAGACCACTACTGGTGTCAAGAGACTTTATCAGATGCAGGAGAATGGAACTCTTCTTTTCCCTGCCATCAATGTCAACGACTCTGTAACCAAGAGCAAGGTAACCTAACCCTACTTGTGTTCATTCATTACTTATACGCTCTAGATCTGACAAATTTTAATGAATATTTGCTTGTTGATGCTTTGATTTGGATTGATTTTACTTGAAATGTGTTATAAAACCTAGATCTAATACAAACTTGATGATACTTAGAGAGAGAGGCCATGATTACTTTGATTTTTCTAATAGTTTGTACTTTACTACTACTTATATTACATAACAAATATGTGTAATGATTATGTGATGCAATCCCTAGTTGAAGGCACTCCAATGCAATTTGTTTTGCTCACAAAAGGCGAAATTCCCCTCGCCCTGCCCGGCCCCACATCTCGGCCTTATATAGAATATTGGAGAGTTAAATATGGTGACTCAGCTCCCTATTAGGTGGGAGGACTAGTGCTAGTGTTTGCAAAGAGCGCACCACATTGGATGTAACTCCCACATTGGGGCATGATCTCCATAATTGATCACCTAAGAACTAACTGAGCTGTCTGTGTGGGCAATGCATATTTGTCTTGATTTATTACTTGGTTGATGTATGTTATATGTTGTAGTTATGCTTAATGAAATTTTGTGATGTTTGATGGCAGTTTGACAACTTGTATGGATGCCGCCACTCTCTACCAGATGGTTTGATGAGAGCCACTGATGTGATGATTGCCGGAAAGGTGGCAGTTGTGTGCGGTTACGGAGATGTTGGGAAGGGCTGCGCTGCAGCTTTGAAGCAGGCTGGTGCCCGTGTGATCGTGACTGAGATTGACCCAATCTGTGCTCTCCAGGCACTCATGGAGGGTCTCCAGGTCCTTACCCTCGAGGATGTTGTATCTGATGCTGATATCTTTGTGACCACCACCGGTAACAAGGACATCATCATGGTTAGCCACATGAAGAAGATGAAGAACAACGCCATCGTTTGCAACATTGGCCACTTCGACAATGAAATCGACATGCAAGGGCTCGAGACATACCCTGGTGTGAAGAGGATCACCATCAAGCCTCAGACCGACAGATTTGTGTTCCCCGAGACCAACACCGGCATCATTGTTTTGGCCGAGGGCCGTCTCATGAACTTGGGTTGTGCCACCGGACACCCTAGCTTTGTGATGTCCTGCTCCTTCACTAACCAAGTCATTGCCCAGCTCGAGCTGTGGAAGGAGAAGAGCACCGGCAAGTACGAGAAGAAGGTTTACGTCTTGCCAAAGCACCTCGATGAGAAGGTTGCTGCCCTTCATCTCGGGAAGCTCGGTGCCAGGCTCACTAAACTTAGCCCTGAACAAGCTGCTTACATTAGCGTTCCAGTTGAGGGTCCTTACAAGCCTCCTCACTACAGGTACTAAGCGGGAAGCCTCGAAGATCAAGAAGAGTGTTTTAATGCAATTGTTGCCTTCTTTATACACATTTTGATTTGGGCTAGAGATGGTAGTTTTTGGTGGTTGATGGATTTTGGCTGGCTGGAATATTTGAAAGAATGGTCTTTCTTGTATAAGACCATCTTATATGTTGAATAAGGCTGTGTGGTTGGAGGTGGTGTGTTGTGGTATTGTAGCCTGTTTCAGTTAGATTGCTTTGCTTCTGTTATGACTTTCTTTCATTAAAAAATGGAAACCAAATTTGATTTTCCATCCTGTTTTTACTCATTTACCTCAATCAAGGCTAACAATCATCCTGTCTTTATATGCCTTTTCTTTTAGAACATTTATAAGCCACTAAGAGCAACCAAAGAGTTGGTAGAGTTTGGTTTGGACTAATGTTTTGTTCAATGTTGTGTAAGTTGGCCATCTGTTAATTGGATTTACCTGCCCACACCTTATCCGCTGCAAATTGTATACTCAACTTCAACATTGTCCAAATAAAATATTTGATTAATGTGTATTAGTTTTTGAAGTTGTTGGGAGTAAGCCTACTTAGGAGCAATTATTATACCATGGACCAACTGGGAGGTTGTGGTTGGGTGAAAGGAACTCATTCATCTTTTTTCACCCATCTTTAACTAAACGTCAACGGCTTACACCCTATAAAAAATATTAACCATGGACCATATGGGTGGTTGTGGTTGGGACCATATGGGTGGTTGTGGTTGGGTGAAAGGAACTCATCCATCTTTTTTCACCCATTTTTAACTAAACGTCAACGGCTTACACCCTATAAAAAATATTAACCATGGACCATTGACCTAAAGTACATTTTTGATACACTAAAAATTCATTTTTTGAAAGTATATTAATTAAATATTGAAAATACATTATTTGGTTATTGGTATACTACCAAATAATGAATCTTTAGGACATTCTTATTAGTAGTTTTTTGTGGGGCTGAAGTTGAGGTGGAAGAGAGAAAAAGGGGAGAGAAGGTACAATGAACTTGTATGAAGTTGTTTTTTTCTAAAGTGGGCCTCCACAAAAAAAAAAATACTATTGTTAGTGTGCTTAACGCGCGCACCAGCAACGCCCAATGACCGAGAGTAGTCGCTAACTAGACCACCACCATATCTTTTATTTTATTTTTGCTTTTTCTTTTAATTCTGACAAAAATCATCCAAAAAACGCAACAAATGGATTTGCTCTTAGTACACAAATAATATACAATATATTAAAGATAAATTATTTGAGTACTGAAAATACATTATTTGGTATACTACTAAATAATGAATTTTTAATACACAAATAATATATTAAAAAAAATATTTATTCATATTTCACAATATAATTTGGCTTTGAGGAGGATAAAGATTAAAGACTCAAACTCAAAGAAGTGGACTCGAAACTTTGAAGCCCATGTGTGGAAGAGTCTGAAAACCCATCAAACAAGTTGGGCATAGAGAAGCAAATTTAAGAGATGATTGGTGAAAGTACATTTACAAATTACAAGGCTAACCAGGCCAGTAAGAAATGTTGAGTGCCTATCATATGTCTTTTGTGTGTAATGTGGACAACCTTGAGATAATGGGTGACCTGATTTTGTGGTTATGTGCAGGATGCAGTGTTGGGCTTTTTTACTTTTATAAGATCTTCTACCTTATTTATATTAATCCTTTTTGCATTAAAATAGCATTTGTTTTAATTCTACAGAAATATTTTTTTTAAGCACTCATGATTCTTTACAAATACAAAATAATATATGCTATATATATACTTTTCTCAATCTTTTTTAGTTCAAAGAATCAGTGCCTCCACCACGAAGGTTCAATTTTGTGACCACCTATTTGTAATGGTAACAGAAGTGTCATCATACTACATAGTAGTTGACAAAAGTGTTTTACTTTGTTTAGCAACTTGAGTATATTTTTCAAATGCTCAAATTATATACTATATATCCATTGTATCATGAAAAACTCTTGGGAAGAAACAAATCGGTTTTAAAGAAACTGTACGTATCATGTCTTGAATTATTTTGTGAGTTATTGTGATGTGGAATTTTGATGAATTATTTTTTGATTAAAAACCCTTACATATAACAATGGTGATAACACAATTAGACTAGAACTCCATCATATATAGTACAAATAGACTGGAACTCCTTCATAGATACTCAATAAGACTATATAACCTAATTTTGAGATGACTTGAACATAGGATCTTCAACATGGAAAACAAGCATGGTACCAAGACTTTTCACTGCAACAACTATTCAAAGACTTCTAGACTTTTATCATGCATCTAAATTATACAGTGCTTGTTGAAGTTCATTGACCAAGGGGCAAGGGCAACAGATATTCTTGTTTTGCAGGTTGATTCTAATGGCACATCCTCAATAGTTGGAATTTTTGAGGAGCTTTTGCAGGTGTGATTAAGAAAGAGAATATAGACGGGGAAGGAAGAAAGAAAAGAAAAGAAAAGAAAAAAAAAACAAAAACCAAATATAGATTTACGCGCCTAGGCGGGTGCGAGAGTTGCGCCTCACGCGTTGTGAGGCACATCGCTTCTCCTCACAGTGGTGCCACTTCACTGCCAAAAACCTCATTTTGCCACAGAACATCACCCCTTCTATCTCTTCACACTCTCTCCTCCAGATCATCTTTCTTTTTCTCACAAAACCATGATACCCACTATTGGGGATAGCCTAAGAAAAACTACAATATTTTGGATACATGCTAGTTTTCTCTATGAGTTATTTGGCTATATCACAATTCTTTGCCCAAGTTAGAAGCATAGAAACAGTTCAGACAGAAATGCACAGATAAGCATAACTTCACCCCAATGCACTTAATCTGTCTTTTAACCGAGTGGGAATACAATGCAAAAGATTCTTTAAAATCAAAGCCAAATAAGAAGAGCATGGGCAAGCATGGAAGGTGATCTTATTTACCTACTTTGCTACATCTGGAGCCACATTTTCAATGAAGTTGTGGTTTAGGTCTAAAGGCAATATAACTTGTTCTATCCACTGAATGAAACCTAGATAATGGTATCCGAGGGTGTGTGTTAGGTAAACGTGACGAAGCCAGTAAAGGACCACAAGGAAGTAAACCAGCCTAGGTTACTCATAGCTGACCAGCTTAAACTAAGAAGGCCAATAAACTACTCCCATTGGGATTCGAACTTGAAACTTTTTGATTACCAAACCAATAGCCCGACCAACTTGGTTGGAGTTGCCCCCATCTAAGAGCATAATTTGTGAGTCTAAGTGGAGGACACAAGTTCAATCCCCGTTGGCCTCGTATGTAACCAAAAAGAAAACAAGTGCTAAATTATTAGTAAACTCTTGACCTATACATCTTTCATAACATCCTGAGTAGGTATACCTCTTTCTCTCATGTTTCTGATTACTATCAAGCTGTGACTCATCCTATCATTCTCACAGCTACATCAAGAACTCTACTTTAAACATGTCAAGCCATCTCGATAAATTCTCTCCATTTATCCCCACTGCTTCCATACTCATCTTAGATGTAATCAAAGTCACAACATCTTAAGACCATTTATATTCTTTCACCTTCACAAGAATTATGTCATAAAACAAAATCCTTTTATAGTTCTTCATTTGACTAACCTAACAAAATGCAAAACCAAAGTATTGAGAGTGTATAAACCCAGACATATATAACCCTTCTATCTAATATATGCTTTAAGAAAAACAGGGATTCTATCTTTTCCATACCACCATCTATAAGATCTGACATATAGATATAGTATCAGATGACATGGAAATAGAACAACAAACTAAAAAAATATAATCAACATAACTTCACATTACTATATTAGCGAGTCAAATATATGCAAGATAAGGAACCCAAGAATAAGAGGTCATGGTAAGCCAAAGAATTTTATATTTCTAGAAAATGGTAGCTTCGTTTTGCATACATATGGAGTTACTCGACTAATTGAAAATTGCTTTTTAGATTTGTTTAAACTGCTTAGAATAGTTATGATAATATTAACGCATTCCTTGTGGCAGTATATACAAGATGACTTGACTTAATGACTTTGAAATATTCTGTATCAGTTCAATTGCAAATTAAGCTAAAACTGCAATATCAGATTCCTCTTGAAATATTACAATTAAGCAAATCTTCATACTGTACTGGGCAAGTGAAGTGATTGACAGTAAGCAGGGCCTTGTGTGTTTCATTTTGCTTTCTAGCTTGCAGTTTAACTATTTATAGAAGCAATCACAACATTTGGCTTACATTTCATAAGATAAGGACACCAACATAATTGATAATTCTATACAAAACTAGCAGTTTCTTTATATCTAGTACCTTATCAAGAACATGTGAAGGGAATTTTATTAGGTTCAGTTTTCTTGCCCACAAAAGACGAAATCTCTCCCCCGGGGGCCCCACACCCCAGCCCGACAAGATTTGTGAAACTGGTAAATCACGGTGACTCAATGGCCCATTAAGTAAAAGGACCAATGCCTGGTGCCCACAAGGAGTCCACCACATTGTGAGTGATTCCCAATCACTCTGGCTGCTAGGGCTCAATCATGCGTCATTGCCAATAATTTGCCACCTAAGAACCAACTGATCTCCCCGCACCGTGCGGGCTATGTTCAGTTTTCTTATGTTGAAGACAAGTGGATGTCTAACTTCCACAAAATCTTCAACTTGGCATGAGGTTATTAATACCTTTCAATTAAACCTAGGTTACCTGGAAAATACTCATTCTTACATTTGAGAATTTTTAATAGTATTTCATGCCAAAAATAAAGCCCTATATTCTCAATGGCATCAGATGAGATTAAACATAAACAGTCAAAACAGAAAATAGACAGACAAATCTTCACATTTACAATAACTAAAGCAAAGAATCCTAAAACAAAAATCAGCAAAATATTCCAGGCACAGTTAAAACTTTACCAATTTCATCTCTGTACTACAATCCCCATTTCCACCAACTCAAGAATTGATGCCATTGACCGCTCTAGCACACCTTGTGATGATCTCACACCCTCTATTATAAGTGTTAGCTTTTCCAGGGCCCTTGCAGTTGTAATATGAAGCACCAGGCATATCACAAGGCACCAAATCTCTTCTCAGAGTCTCATAGCTAATGTACCTCTTTCGCATCAGCAAAACCCTCCGATTGCTCTCAGAATCCATCTCTTCTTCCTCCACAGCCATGGCAGTGCACTCATTGCTCTTTCCAACACAGCCCCTTTTAACCATTACATCAAAGTCGCTGCCTTTCACCGGATTTAGGCCCATTGCTGAAGCCCCACCACAGAGACTCAACTGGGAATTCAAGAAAAGTAATGGTAATAAGATGGTGATGAAGGGTTTGAAATGCTGTTGGGTTTTCAGCATCTTGTGTCCCAAGATTTTCCCTGCTAGTGCTTTTTTCATGATTTGTTATGGGGAGTGAAAACTGAAAAGTGAGATTTGTGGCTGTGAAAGAAATGACATTGAAGTAAAGAGTGGTGGAGTGCAAATTTTGGTGAAATAACTGTACATATAAAACAGACCAATAAGAATATTCTTACATTTATTCAATTATGACTTTATTACAGACTTTTTCTAGGATGACTGATAGCTTTGAAATTTTGTGATTAGTAAACTAATTCTTCAACTAATTTACCTAGGTTTGCCCTGTATCGCACTACTTCAACGTTATAGTTACATCAATAATCCATTTTCACTTTTAATTATGTTTTTTTTTAATTACACTTCAACTCACTTAGATAATCAATATCAGTTCACATTTTGCATAGTTTTTAATGTGTCATATAGGAGAGAAAGAGTTGGGCAAGAAATAAGAGAAAAATAAAAAATAAAAGGCTGACATTGAGTCAGTAAAACAGATGTAACTCTTTCTTCTATTCACTTTTCAAATGCATTTTTACAGTAAATCAACAAGATAAAAATAAATAAATAAATAAAGCATCAATATCAGTTCACATTTTCCAATATACTTTTACTCTTCCAAAAACTCTATTTTGCAGATGGAACCCTTTCTTCGCTCTCTTACACTCTCTCTCTTCCATGTTGGCTTTAATACTCTAAAAAATAGTGAAAGAACCACTGATGTGCATGCTCTTAGTGGCTAAAAATGATGGCTATTAATCTGAATTGTGTTGATTACGAATATACCAAAAGCATCTGGTCACTAGTAACTTAGTGACTAAAACTGGTAGACACTTATAACACAAGAAATTAAATTTGCTGCCAACCTACAACTTAGGGACTAGAAATAGAATTTTCTCAAACAAAAAATTACCCATCCAACCCAAGGTGGCTGAAGCGATGTGTATTCGTAAAGCTCTTAGCTGGTTAAAAGGAATAGGAATGAGAGATGTTAACGTCGAGACAGATTCTCGTTAGTCTACTTTGCTTTACATTCGAACTCATTTAATTATGCTTTTGGCTTTATCATTGATGATGTTAAAGAGGTTGCATCCATGATTAATGGTGTTGACTTCTATTTTGCTAAGCAATCTGCGAATCGTGCTGCTTTCTGGAGGCCGTTTCTGTGTCATGTTGCGGGGAATGTTTTGATTGCCCTCCGCTTTCCTTGTTGATTGTCTTTCTAAAGATTTGGTATGTCATATACATGTGCATCACAAACTACAGTGAATCTATATATATAATTCCCATTGCATATAATCCCTTTGTATTCAGCAGTTGTGATTCAAGACCTTTGACATATGCAGTGCAAATTTGATACCTTTATTCAAATATGAGAGAAGAAAGAAGAGATAGGGGCATAGATGGTGATTAGTCATTAATGTTGTGGGGGTAATCTTGCTGCCTTACCTACTTGGCTACTCTTTAGTCATGGGAAAGTGCAGGGGTGAGTGAAAATGACCCACCAATAATCCAAAACCATCCATACAAGTTTTGGTGAGATCGATTATTGTACCAATCAAGATCCAGATTAAAGTAATGCCAATTTCTTTGCATTGGATATCAGTTTGACTTTGAGTGATGTTGCTACAGTGTTGCAGAGGCTGAGTTGGATCTGGGCTGGGTTCAATTCAATGCTCATTCAAATTTCAAACTATGGCTGTCCGTTGTCAAGTCAAGTGTGAAGGGGATTTAAAAATTTTGGATTAGGGATGGCAATGTGGGTTAAATCTCGTAAGTTAACGTGGACTCATCTCGCATAACTTGAGATTACGGATGACAATATAGGTTAGATACACTAAGTTAATACATGGGTTGGTTCAAGTACAGTCCTTTTGTTATTGTGCCTGGACTAACACATCACGATCTTGTATATTGCATCATATCGAGCCACATTCTATGAAATGTAGGCTAAGTTGGGTTGGAGATCCACATTGCTTTTATTTCTTTTTAGTAATTTGCTCGTGGAATGCATGGAAAAAATTAAAATAATTTTATATAAATTAAAATTTTGTACATTTTATACTTTAAATGGGAAAATACTATATATTACATGTTATATATTTGAAGTATAATATTTCAATTCCAAACATTTTAGAGCACGCAACCGTAATAGTTCATTATATATATATATATATATATATATATATATATATATAATGAAGATTTATAATTTGAGTGTAATGTATTCTAAAATATAAAAAAGAAATAGAAATATGTCATTTTTAATGAATTGATGATTGATATCATCTATTAAATAATACATTATATAATGCAACACACTTATTACAGAAATGGGATTTATTATTCCTTGTATTTTTAATTCATTTCTCCCGTGCATAAGAATTTTTTATGCTTAGGGAACAGTAATGTAGGAAATCCATTGAAATTCTATCTACCAAATAGCCCATGAAATCTTTTTTGGCAAATTATACCGTGGACCATCTACCTTGCATGGTTGATTCTAGTCTAAAAATAACCTTCAGATTCTATATTTATAGTTAACACATTCTGTATCTACTTGATAGTTTCTGTACATGTAGCTATCATATTATGTGTCAGCAATTATCAAGTTATTTGTTTACATGTACAAAAATGGTTAACTGTAGGTACATAATTTTTGTATCAGATTCACAATGCAATATGAAGTATAAACTCTGATGCATGGTATAACAATTGATCTTTTTTTTCCCTCCTAAAACAATGATTTCATCAACACTAATAGACAAATAATTCACCCAATTAGGTGTTGATAGAAATTAACCATCTAATCTAATCTATTCTGATGTAAAGATGTGTTGTGTCAACCAGCTTGACCAATATGACATTGAAAACATGAATCTAAACTTATATAGTTATGTGATTTTCAATAAGGAACATAAATTAAGCATTTATCTTACTAATGATGTAAAGCTTTTGCAACCATAAAAGAACAAAAATAGGATAAATAATCATCTCCCATCAAGCTTCACCTAATGTTTTGGGGAACAAATATTAATATATGTACAAATGGTCAGCCCCTATTCACGGTTTTTGAGCAGCTAATGTACAATGATATAAACCATTGGACGAAAATGCTTGTAAATCTTTGCAAGTTGACTGAAATTAGTTTTACAAGCTATAAATTGAAGAGCGATGGAAATAGGGGGAAGAATCTCGACCTTAGAGAGTAAGTTTATCCATGCTGCTTGTGTTTCGAGCTATTCCCTGATTTGATCTTCTATCTTCTTGCTCATCATATGAACCTGCTCGGGTACCAGAGCTCGCCTCTTCATTATCAGAGCAACCTGGCCTTTCTGTCAGGAATTGCTCCCAGAACACGTCATTCACTCGGGCCGGAGGTGTGGCAGACCCTTGCTTGTTACTTGATGCATTTTGAGCAGAAGACAAATTGGCATTATCTATAGAAGGGTTTCTGGTCTTCTGTGGAATGCTATGATCTGCTACATTGCCATCAATGTTGGATCTTGACTCTGAACATCTAATCATATCGCCAATTTGTGGCATTCTGGCTGAATGTGGGTTAGAATCAACTTGCAGTGTAGAAGAAGCTAGAGTAAGATTCAAATGACAGGACATTTGCCCATCGACTTCCTCGTTAGCAGTCAAGGTATGTTGAAACGAGTTGAGTCTCGGACTTGTAACCCCACTTGCTTTACCGGTCAAAGATGAATCCATCTTCAAGGTAAATGATGTTCCTGTATCTGAAAGCTCGACTGTCTCTGGAGCATATAGAACATCAGCAGTTCTCATTTGCAAATCGTTCGGCCATCCTTCAGATAATCTCCTGTGGGGACTACCCCCGTCTTCGTTTGAGCTTTGAGTGCTATGAGAAAGCAAATTAACATCTGAAACAGCTGGAGATAACTCCAGCCTCAGCTTATTTGAGAAATCTTGGTGGCATAGGTTACCAAACTCAGGTCTAGAGCTGCTATGGTTGTCTACCAGGATAGTCTCTTCAACAGGTTGGGAATTTTCAGCTTGAGGCAATCTTCTTTTCTTAGTATAAGCTGAAAAATCCATGGATTCTAGTTTTTGAGCAAGACGTTCAACAAAATCGGGATTACGAATGGCCTTTTTGAAACATGCCAACAAATTCTCTTGCCTTTGCTCCATATTACCAACCCGCTGCGTTAGTTCTTCGAGCTGCTGTTTTGCAGTGGACTGTTGCAGTATGAATGTTGAGATGTTGGCCTCGAGATTACTCTTCTCACGAGAAAGCTTATCGATTTCTTCCTCAAATGCAGCTCTTTCTGGATCTACTGTGGAACCTGGAGGATGACTATGACTGTGAATAGGTTTTCTGCGGTGAATGTTCTTAAGGAGATGCTTTTGGCCTCTCAGAAATTCTTCATTTGCAAATTCCCATCTTTCAGGATCAATCTTCCGAAAACCCTATCAAGGTGACATTGGTGTCAGTGCAATTTTGTGTAATTACATTGGGAATTATGAATCTCAAGAATTTTAAAGCTGAGAAATATGCAGGAGCAGTGACCAAAATATTCAAACAGTTTCATGCAGTAAATTGCATTCTTATCTGTACCTTTCAGTAATCAGACCAACATATGGAATGAATATAAATCGACGAATCACAGTAAGAAACAGACTGTAAATTTTGGATAGGAAACCAGCCAAAAGTCCTGCTGAAGCAGTTAAAACAATATCCATACAGCTTCAACCCAGTAAATTGAATTCTTATCTGTACCTTTTTCAGACCTTTGGTACAGTAATCAGACCATGGCACATACATATATCCATAACATCATGTTAAAGATTAAAGAACAGACACTAAGGTTTAGAATGGATGACAGAAATCCATACAAACATGTTTAAACAGACATTAAAAGGTCTCATAAGAGTCTAAGGAGTTTAAGTGGAGGTACAGTCTTCCTTGCTCGGCTTCTCAGTGGGTATCAAACAAGGGCTTGAAGCTCAGATTTCCATGCATTGTTTGATCTTTTCTTATAAACTCAGAGGTACACATCACATAATTCCTTCCTGAGACTATCATCATCATCATCATATATTATTATTATTTGGGATAAGGGTCAAATAAGCCCTCAAACTATACCTAATAATGCAATTAAGCCCTCAAACTAAAAAAAGCTTCATTCAAGTCCTTGAAACCTACAAAAAAGTACAATTAGGCCTATTAGCAGGTGATCAACAAGTTAATGCTAAGTTGTAGCTTACTTGGCCACTAATTTAGATTCCATGTCACCTTAATTGCTTGTGTATGCTTCCATGTCATTTTTATTACTTATTTAGTTATTTAATGTAATAATTTATTTTTATTAAAATATAAAAACAATTTTTAAAAAAAATTAAAATGAAAAAAAAAAAAAAAATCCGGTTGATGGCAGCCAAACACCTCCACCGCCATGTGGTTTAGGTTGTTGCCACGAATGACTATGTAGATGGGGCACTCGTTGGACCTACCGGTGCCATTGGCGCACAAGCATGAGAAGGGAAGGGTAGTAATTAGTAGTGCCCAAACAATCAGAAACCTATTAACAGAAGCCATTTTCATCAATTCAATAAATGACTCCACTAAACTCAGATCGGATCACCAGGCCACCAAGAATTTGACTAAGCACACAGTAATCAAATTAAAAGAGATATGCAATGTATTGATACAAGATTAAGAGTTACACAGTAATAATTAAAAGAGAGTGAGAAAGATTGATAGAGAGATATCATTTTTTTAATTTGAGGGCTTAATTGCATTATTAGGTATAGCTTGAGGGCTTATTTGACCTTTATCCCTTATTATTTTTATTACTCCGTATAAATTATAAATTTATGCTAAAGATCAAGTTTATGCGAAAGCTAAAGATCAGAATGCATTAGAAACATTATTTTTATCAAGTTCAAAATTTTTTTGAAGTCCATTCAGCTCATTCTAATGTCTGTTAATCCATAACATAGAAACACCCAAGGGAATTTACCTAGAACACTGAACACATTATTTTATAAAATTAAAAAAATAATAATAATAATAATAAAATAAAAATAAAAAAAAAGAGAAGTTCCCTTGGTGCACCCCATAGGTCCTATATTTCAATGTCAGGAAACCGAGAGTAGTGATGTTCTGAAGGTATCTATGTCTGAAGGAGTTAGATGTTAATTATCTATGTCTAAACTTTTAAAGAAATACAGGTGTATTCTCAAACCTTTATTCAAATGATAAGTGATTTAATAGCAAACAGGTAATAAGCTGTATGCCAAACAACTCTCAAATTCAGTATAGTAGCAACATCTGCGCTATGATCAGGCTAGAGCACAGGCAGTTAAAAGCAAAGTGCACCCAAAGTTCCAGAAGAATCATTTTCAAGGCATCAAAATCCAGCATTACCTGTTTAATCATTGCCCATAATTTAATGACTAGAAAAGTCAGTCTACATTTCCAAACTTTTTAAAGCGAAAAAGCACACCAAAGCAATGAGCTTGGGCTTTGCTTTAAAGCAAAAGCGCAAAGCGAAGCGTCGCTTTTTCACATAAAGCGACGCTTATTAAAAAAATTATATATACTCAAAATACTCAAATACTAATGCAAAATAACATAAATACAAACTCCTAAAGTCACAATATCATAATAATACAAAGTTTAGTCATCAAAATAACGTCATTCAAGTCATTTAGTCATCAAAATATCACATATTCAACAATCAATAATCAATAATTCAATAATAAAGGCATAAATCTTAAATGAATTAAATGTAAATTGAAATTTAAGATTTTAATTATAGCAATTTCAAAACTTAATTTAATACCAAAAAAGAAAAAAAAAACACACACACACACACAAAATGTGTACAAGTGTAAACAATTACTGCCAAGTGTGAAGTGTCTGACCAAGACTCCAACTCTATTCCTATTTAACATTTTAACCTCACACCAGTCTTCTTCAAGTCTTCAACGACGTAAATCGTAAGAAGAGAAAGGGAAAGAAAAAAAAAAAAACAGAGTGAGAAGCATGGGTGATCAGGGAGGAGGCAGGGGGCGGTGGCGAGGCGGCGATGATGATCAAGGTAGATTGGCAGAAAGCAGTGAGGGATGAAGAGGGTGAGCAGAGAACGGAGGTATGAGGTTTTTATCGCGACTTAGGGTTAGGTTAGAATTTTGTTTTTGTTTTTTTTGACTGTTGACTTGCACTGTACATGGTAAAGCCTCGCTTTTCGCCGCTTCGTCGCCTCGCCGAAAAAGCATGCTCAGTCGCACGTTTTTTCACACGGCTGCGCCTTGCTCAAGC
>CP025647.1:7845191-7886079 GCA_003576665.1 Ipomoea trifida | reverse complement strand
AGCAATATAATAATGGGAAGGTGATTAGCAACAATTAGAAGTGATTAGCAATAATGGGAAGTGATTAGCAATAATTCGGAGTAATTAACAATAACAGAACTACTTTAAGCATGAATGACATTAAATGAATAGCAAAAAATTTATACTATGGAAACTATCCATTGTTGATGGCCAAGTTTCGCCGATTCTTTCCACGTCAACTCCGTCGCTGCTGACTCCTACCATCCCGAATAATTAGGCGCCACCAACTCCAACCACGACTCCAACTCCTCCCACTCCCACCGCCACACCGGCGCCGCCAACACCCACTTCTTTTCCTCCTCCTAACATCACGCCATCCATGCCACTAGCTCAAGCGCAGCTGACTTCAATTCCTCTTCGCCTCCCGTCGTAACATCACATCCAGCTTCACTGTCTCCAACAGTCCAACTCCACTGGCATCTCCCCCACCAATCACCACACCGCTTGCCAGCCCTCTGCCGTCAAATCCTCCTCCAATCCCCGCTAGCCGCTTGCCGTTTCCCCAATCTCCACCGCTGCTAACTCCTTCCCTTCCACCTCCGGCAGCACCTAGACATTCCTCTCTCACATCTCCGGCTTTGGCTCTCACCCTTAAGAAGCCCAAGAAGAGTCTGGCACCATCGCTTTCCACATTCAATTCACGGGAGATAGAGTGAAAAAAATAAACGACGACCGGAAGGTGTATTAGCTGCGAAGGATGTGAACTGACGCAAATACCCTCAATTTTAACATTAAGTTGACGCAAACCTAACGAAAAACCATATTGGGTGAGTTTTTGAAAGTCAAGAGACCATATTGGATGCAATTGAAAGTTGAAATGTAAAATTGAGAATGAGCAATAATCGAGAGACCATTTTGGGAAAAAATTCTTTATAATAACTATATATACTTTTCAATTATTGAAAAGTTTTAACTTATAGGCCCACTACAAAATGATTTAATGCATATAATAAACTTTATGAGATATAGCGCTTAAAAATGCAAATTCCAACAAAATCAAAACCATAGGATATGTTTTCACTTGCAAAATAAATTCTCATGAAACTAAATTAGATAACTCAAATCATAATATTATACACTTAATTTAATTATATGCATAAAACAAACTCATTAAAAATATGAATATATAATCAAATATTCATACTCAATCAAAGTGGGAATCACAATCCAAAAACAACAATAATAACAATGTTACGATATATTGATTCCTTAGTTCAAAATCGATAATCTTTATTATTGTAATAATAATTATGTGACAGTAATAACGAAACAATCAATTTCCTCAATCGTAATTCCTGATATTTAATAACAATAACTATAAAATGTTACAAAATATTATCATTATTAACACATATGTTTTGTTATAAATGAATGATTATTTGTAACAATTGTGATATTATTGTGGTGATTATTTTGCATTTTTGGATTGTATAGATGGATAATAATCATTTTCCTTGTCCATTTTCTGGAAAATGACACACAGTTTTCTGCTCTGTAGCCAAACACAAGAAAGGAAAATGATTTCTAAAAAATGACTCATTTTCCAGAAATCACTTTCCTGCTTTCCAAACACACTCTAAGAGTTAATTCCTAATTCTATTTTTGGTCATAGATTTATAGGTGACAATTCACTTTTAGTCCCCTTTTATTAGAAAATTCACATTTGGTCATAGTATTATTGTGGCATGACCATTTTTTGTCCTTCATTATAAAGTCGTTGAAATACCGTTAAATGGACTTTTTGATCTTTTATATAAAATAGGTTGACCTGCTATACTTTTTATGTATTTTTTTGAAAAAAATCATAATTGACTGAAATGTCATTGTATTTAACGAAATTGAAATTATTTTATTGATATATGACAAAAAATGATAATATCACAATAATACTAAGACCAAATAAAAAAAATTGATAAAAAAGAACTAAATCTGTAACCTATAAATCTACAATAAAAATGAAATTAACCCATGTAATGATATTATAAAGTAAGATCTGATTTTAAAAGTGGAAGTGAATTTAGTAGATAAAAATAGGCTTATATGTTTGTTACAATAGAAGATTTGTTTGACTTTTTTCTGAAAAGATAGATCTTGGGACGTGTCATAGCAAGAAGCGATTGATCACAAATTCACAATATCTGATCTTGAAGATATGGTATCACCAAAGACAGACCACACCGGATTCATCCCCTCTGGACACAAAATTCCTGCAACCCTCACACAGAATACAAGGGCGTCCACATACCGACAAAACATGTGACACTTGTGGCACTTGACAATCCTACCCTGCACCTATATATGTCCGTTATTATAATCATTGTCGTCGTATTATAAGAAGAAGCTCGCCGGGGGAATCTCATTTTTGCGAATAAAAAAAACCTCAGGGGCCTCCTGATAACACATCACTCTTGGCCGGAGAAGTGAGATGGCGACGGCGGAGCAACCCAAGGTGGGTGGGTGCTGCAAGACTGGGCCCGGCTATGCTAGCCCCAAGGAAGCCATGAAAGGTCCTAGGGAGTCCCTCATTTATGTCACGTGCGTCTATTCAGGTATCCTTCTTTTTCCCCCCTTTCGTGGTTTCGGAAATCTCGTGAACGGAGTTCGCGATTCCGATTCCGATTCACGAATATCATATCTCCCTTTCCCCGTCGGACTCGGATATACCAAAAACAGCGAATTTTAGGCTGTTATCATTATCGGGTTTTTAATTTATTTATTTTTTTAATCACTTTTATGTTACAAAATAAATAAATAATTTTCTCGGTCCATCTAGGAATTGAAAATTAAGATTAAAGCTCCTATTTAAAGTTATGAAATTTATTTATGCGAGTTGATTACGGGATATTCGATAGTACAAAATACGAATTAAATAAAAAATTCGTATCTCATTTAAAAATGACACGTCAATGTCTCAATTTTACCAGGGTGTTATAAATCGTTAATTCTAGTATTAGTCTTTTGATTTTACATTTTTTCAAAAAAAAATTATGATCAATAATTGAATGGTTATAAATTTTGGTATTAAAATAGTAGTGTATGACCATACGGCACGTTTGTCATCATGAGTCTTGGTCTCTCTCTCTACTCGATAAGATCAAAAAGGATAGGCAACAAATTTTCAGCTTAGGTTGAGAATTTATCTTACCTTATCTTTTAGTACCATGAATTTTCTCATTGGGCCAAGGAATCTTTATGATTTGATTGGATAAATATTGACTCTATCATCACTATTCTTAATTTTTTTTTTTTTTGAAAACTATTCTTAATAATTTGATTAGATAAAAACAAACATTCTATGCCACACTGTCACCGTCTTTTTAACCATTGTTATATCATAGATCAGGGTCCACTTCTGTATTGTGGACCTATTCAAAAAATTGTTATATTAATTATGATATCATGTGTGTAAATTAACTACACATACATAATACGCAATTATTATACCACGTATCATAAGGTGAACAACTAATATAAGATACATTCTTATTATACTAAAATATATTTTGAAAATACATTGTTTGGTATACTATCAAATAATGAACCTTCAATACACATAATGTACTTTATTATATTAAAAATGTACATTTATTCATGGTTCACAATATAATATGTACAAATATTATTTAATTGCACATAAATAATATGTTAACGGCAAATACATCATTTGAATGCAATTTGGATGAAATTATTTATAATGAATACTTATAATGTGTTGTTAGGTTTCCTCTGGTTCTAAGGCATACGTAATGTGCACAACATTGGATGTTTACCTAGATCTTTGGTGTACATGTTTGACATGACTACGCTCTAACCTATACCCTAGGTTTAATTTTTTTTTTTTACATTATGTTTCTCAGCTTAGACTAGATTAATTTCACATCTCCATGTACACTTTGTGCATAAGGAGTCTTCATCACGTCTGATCAATCTTTTGGGTTTTGGGTCTCCCAATGACCATGTCTTCAATGGGAATCGAACCTCTACCTTGCTACTGGAGCAAGACTTCCAAGGTGACCCTTGAATCATTGAGCTAAGCCCCGTGGGGCTGGACCCCAAGTTTGGATCGATTAAAACAGCTAGACTGTGGTCATGGAAGTCTAAATTCGTTAAGGAGTGTGTAACAATTCACTTGTCATGTCAAGGAATTCGAAATTTACCATTAGCAAGAATTAGATAGTTGAGTTGAACAATTTTGAGTGATAATGTTGGAAATAGTTTGAACCATCTATTTACCTTGTAAACCACTGTATGCTATACATTTTCTTGAGGAATAGAAAGCTATAGATGTAGGAGCTGACAGTTCTATTTACAGTTTCAATACTTCAGTGATAAAAATTTGTGTTGGTTCATCCCATGCAGGAACAGGAACAGAGAAGCCTGATTACCTGGCTACTGTTGATGTTGATCCTAATTCACCAACATTTTCCAAAATAATCCACAGGCTACCAATGCCTTACTTAGGCGATGAACTACACCATTCCGGATGGAATTCCTGCAGTTCTTGCCATGGCGATTCATCTGCTACTCGAAGATATCTCGTCCTGCCTTCACTAATGTAAGTAGCTCGATCTATATATATTTCCCGCCTTTGGGTCTGCCTTGCATGCAGTCTTCAGATTAGTGTATTTCGCCATTGCCATGTCTTACAAGAGGTGCGTGAAGTACTATAATTATTTCGGGTTCAAATTTATGCATCTATGCCATATCGGTACTACTAAATGCTCAGAAGTTTAAGTTTATTTAGTCTGTTTTTTTTTAGTACTACTGACTCTGTTACAATGTAGTATCTGTGTATCTGTTCATAGCTACCTTCTCAACCTATTGAAGCACAACGAATCAACAGTTTATTTAGTCTGTTGATTTGGTTACATTTGATGGATTTTGACTGTTTCAGATCAGGGCGGGTATATGCGATTGACACAATAAAGGATCCAAAAGCTCCCAGTCTGTATAAAGTTGTTGAACCGGATGATATTATAAGCAAGACTGGATTGGCGTTTCCACACACAGCTCATTGCCTTGCTTCGGGCGACATAATGCTGTCGTGCCTTGGTGATAAAGATGGGAATGCGGAGGGGAATGGGTTTCTTCTTCTTGATTCTGATTTCAATGTGAAGGGGCGGTGGGAAAAGCCGGGGCATAGTCCACAGTACGGGTACGATTTTTGGTACCAGCCTCGACACAAGACGATGATCAGCTCTTCTTGGGGAGCTCCCACTGCCTTCACGAAAGGCTTCAATCCTCAGCATGTTTCTGATGGGCTGTACGGTCGCCATTTGCATGTCTATAGCTGGCCTGATGGCGAGTTGAAACAGACGCTGGATCTTGGAAATACCGGGCTTCTACCCTTGGAGGTAAGGCGGCTCACTCTTTCGCTCTTCCCTTTCCATAAACACTAAGTTGCGTTTACTTCAATTCTCCATTTTTCGTATTTCACTTGTCTCGAACTCGTTGCAGATAAGATTCCTGCACGATCCATCTGAAGCGACCGGGTTCGTGGGGTGTGCATTGACCAGCAACATGGTTCGCTTTTTCAAGAATCCAGATGACTCGTGGGGCCATGAGGTAATGTTGTATGTTTGGCAATCACGAAATGCACACCTACACCATAGTCTCTTTTTTATCGGGTGGCGCAAAGATTTAAACCTTATGTTCTGATACCAAATTGAAGCATGTGTTCCATCTCAACTAAAAACCTAAGCTGATAGTTGGATTTATATATTACTCCGTATATGCTTAACGGTTTGGCAGCTGAATAGCTAAGTACTGCAGGTAGCAGCGTCAGTGAAACCTCTGAAAGTGCAGAATTGGATTCTTCCTGAAATGCCCGGGCTCATTACTGATTTCCTGATCTCGTTGGATGATCGCTTCCTCTACTTCGCCAATTGGCTGCACGGTGATATTAGACAGTATAACATCGAGGATCGAGCAAACCCCAAGCTGGCAGGGCAAGTCTGGGTTGGTGGATTGATCCGAAAAGGAAGCTCTGTAGTTGCAGAGGCTGAAGATGGTACAACATACCAGGTGGATGTCCCAGATATCCAGGTATTTGCAGACCATTTATTCTATTATTACAATGCATCAAACTTGGTCCCATTCCAATCTGTTAAGATCAAACGCTTACCACTACATCATCATCCCGAATTGCAGGGAAAGAAGCTGAGAGGAGGACCGCAGATGATACAGCTGAGCCTAGACGGGAAGAGGCTATACGCGACAAACTCGCTGTACAGCACCTGGGACAAGCAGTTCTATCCAGATCTGGTGGAGAAAGGCTCCCACATTATACAGATAGATGTGGACACAAATAAAGGTGGGCTCTCCATTAACCCTAACTTCTTCGTCGACTTCGGAGCTGAGCCTGATGGTCCAGCCTTGGCTCATGAGATGAGGTATCCTGGTGGTGACTGCACTTCTGATATCTGGATTTAAGCAAGCTACCATGTACAATCAATAAAGCCTTGTAGCCACTAGGTATAGCCATGAGATATTAGCATTTCATGCATGTTAAATAACCCAGGGATATGCATGCATGTTTGGTCGAACACACTCAATCTCTGTCTCATAATTTCTCTAATAATTTCAAATAAATTATGAGGACCTTTCACTTCCTAATAGCCAATGGAGGGTTACTCTTTAGAATCACATAATAAAAGCATTGGCAAATTATATTCTGGATTATGGTTTAAAACGAAGTCGTTTTATATTAAGTGCCAACTAATTTATCATGTTTAATAACATTATTCTGTATCCGTACCGTGTTGCGAAAATCTCGGCTAGGCGCTAGGCGTCGGTTGGTATAGGCGGCCGGCTGGCTAGGCGGCCGGCTGGCTAGGCGTCCGACTAGGCTACTTATGCGTCTAGGCTTCTAGGCACCAACTAGGTCGCCTAGTCGGCCAATTAGCTATTGTCCTTTTTTTTTAAAAAAATAGGTTATTTCACCCAAAACGATGTCGTTTTAATTGAAACAACCCTAAAGTGTTCAAATTCTAGATATTTTTTAGATTAATATTTAATATTTTAGTATTAACTATTAAAGTATTAAATATTTTTTAATTATTAGTCTTACAAGATTTAAAAAATATTAAACAAATTTTTAATATTTTTTGGACTTAAAAAATAATGCACTTAAACTTTAAACATACACAAGTTAAACTGATGCACCTTGTAAAGTGACGCACCTTAAGCTTTAAACATACTTAAACTATAAACTTACGCACTTTATCCTTTAAACTTAAAAACTTTTAATTTTAAACTTAAAGCACCTAAAGCTATAAACTTACGCATCTTATACTAAACTTACGCACTTTAAACTTTGAACTTACGCAAAATTATCATAATGTCACCGCATTTTTTAAAAAAATTTTCTTCATTCTGAGCTATTGATTTTGGCTAGATCAATGACCGAAAATCGGTTTTAGTTTGATATCAGCATGTCTTCTATTTTCCATGTGTTGTGCAGTGACTTGAGCAATAGGGGTCGATTCCTCCAAGCAGAAGCTTTGTATAATTCTTTTACTTACTTTCGATATTTTTAACCCTTTAATCTGTTTTGAGACCTGCACCGTTTCATAGTTCAAACCAGATTTGTTCTATAGTCTTAACCGGAATTAGAATATACTTTTCCCTAATAAGATTAACATCTTAATTAATATTTTTTGGATTAAGTAATCTTAAATAAGACATATAACAACGATTCTAGATCAGATCCCATGACATAATTTTCATTCCTAATATATATAAATTTGTATAATGGTTATTAAGTATCATATTTCAAATTTTTAGCCCTTTAACCCATATTGAGATCGGTTACGTTATATAATTTTAATTGGAATAAAATATACTTCTTCTTGACATGATTAAGATCTTAATTAATATTTTAAGAAAATTGTACTTTTCGTCTCTAAGTTACGGAGTATAAGGTAATTATAGAAATCGTTTCTAAGTGTTGATCTTGATGTTGCATTTTTCGTCATTTCACGCTCATTTTTCGTCTCTGAGTTATACTAAAAGTGCAAATTTCGTCTCTAATGTTTTATTAATAAAGGGACGAAAATTGCAACGTGTCAATAATAACTTATGGATGAAAAGTGAGTATGATCAACACTTACAAACGTATTTCAAAAAAAAAAAAACACTTACAGACGAATTCTACAATTATCCTAAAAATTCGCAATTTTAGTATAACTCAGGAACCATGAATAAAAAGTGCAATCTTTCCTAATATTTTTCTATAAATAATCTAAATGAGATAAATAAAGATTTTTAAATCTTGGATATAATTTTCATACCTTTTATATATATATATATATATAGGTTCTAACGGTTATTATTTAAAATGGGTTGCAGCAGTTTATTCATTATCCCAACATTTTTATACCTAATATATATAGATTTATATAATGGTTATTAAGTATCATATTGCAAATTTTTAACCCTTTTTAACCCATTTTGAGATCGGTTATATAATTTTAATTGGAATTAAAATATACCTCGGTCATTAGCGTTGCATTTTTAAAAGAAATAGGACTAAATATTACAATGTCATAATAGTCGAGGACTAAAATTGAAATTTGCTCTTAAAAAGAGAATTACACAGAGGAGAGATAAGACACGGCTTGCGGAGAGAACCAAGGAGGAGAAGTAATTTTTATCATTATATTTATATATATATATATATATATATATATATATATATATAATATGGAGTGGTTCAGGTGTGGAGGGTCTCAGCTCCCAGATGAAAAATGGAATGAGATCTGAGTCGTTGATCTAATTTAGATCAACGGATCAAAATGATGGAATTTTTTTTTTTAAAAAACGCGCTTCTTGACAACATGGATACGAATGACCAAGTGTCTCGAGCTGATACACCTTAAACTTTAAACATACGCACCTTAAGAATTAAATTGATGCACGTTAAACTAGAAAGTGATTGCACCTTAAACTTTGAACATACGCACCTTAAATTATAAACATATGCATCTTAAGCTATAAAATTATGCACCTAAACTTTAAACTTAGGCACCTAAACCTATAAACTTACGCACCTTAAGTTGGAAAATAATGCACCTCAAACTTTAAACATACACAAGTTAAACTGATGCACCTTAAACTAGAAAGTGACACACCTTAAGCTTTAAACATACTTAAACTATAAACTTACGCACTTTATGCTTTAAACTTAAAAACTTTTAATTTTAAACTTAAGCACCTAAAGCTATAAAGTTACGCATTTTAAACTTTAAACTTACGCACTTTAAATTTTGAACTTACGCACTTTAAACTTTAAACTATCATAATGTCACCGCGTTTTTTTAAAATTTTTCTTCATTCTGAGCTATTGATTTTGGCTAGACCAATAACTGAAAATCGATTTTAGTTTGATATCGGCACGTCTTCTATTTTCCATGTGTTGTGCAGTGACTTGAGCAATAGGGGTCGATTCCTCCCAAGCAGAAGCTTTGTATAATTCTTTTACTTACTTTCTATATTTTTAACCCTTTAATCTGTTTCGAGACCTGCACCGTCTCATAGTTCAATCCAGATTTGTTCTATAGTCTTAACTGGAATTAAAATATACTTTTCCCTAATAAGATTAACATCTTAATTAATATTTTTTGGATAAATAATCTTAAATAAGACATATAACAACGATTCTAGATCAGATCCCATGACATAATTTTCATTCCTAATATATATAAATTTGTATAATGGTTATGGTTATTAAGTATATATTGCAAATTTTTAGCCCTTTAACCCATATTGAGATCGGTTACGCTATATAATTTAATTGGAATTAAAATATACTTCTTCCTGACATGATTAAGATCTTAATTAATATTTTGAAAAAATTACACTTTTCGTCTCTAAATTATAAGATAATTGTTCGTTTCTAAGTGTTGATCATGCTCACTTTTTTGTCTTTAAGTTATCGCGTTGCAGTTTTCGTCCTTTCCTGTTCACTTTTCGTCCATGAGTTATACTAAAATTGCAAATTTCGTCTCTAATGTTTTATTAGTAAAGGCACGAAAAGTGCAACGTCAATAATAATTTAGAAAGAACGAATTTTTCAATTATCCTATAACTTAAGAAAAAAAGTACAATTTGTTTTAATAATTTTCTGCAAATAATCTAAATCTAAATGAGATATATAAAGATTTTAAATCTTGGATATAATTTACATACCTTATATATATATATATTTCCTTTAATGGTTATTTACATATAAATAGAGCTCCCTTGTGTGTGACTTGATATATATAATATAGTAGCAAGAAAGAAAGATTAAAAAAAAGTTGAAAATGGGTTGCAGCAGTTCATTCATTATCCCAACATTTTATTATCTCCTTGCTCTCATTTTACTCAGAATTTGTTTACACCATGCTGAAGCTGAAATCTTTAACGTGTATTCTTTTGCTGCCATTTCCGATGAAGATTCTGATATTACAGCGGTAAATAATTAATTCTCTACTTTCGTTTAAATGATTTTCATTTTAGGATTGGCAGATGATTTAAGGTAAGGTGCGTTTGAAAATTCAGAAAATAATTTCTCTAATGTTTAAGAGAAGGTGAAAAGTTTAAGTTAACGGAAAATAATTTCCGGACAAAGGAAAAATAGTTTGTTTTTCTTTTGAAAAATGACTTCCTCTTTTTTTCTTTTTTGGAGGAAGTCATTTTCTAAATCAACTGAGATTTTTCCTAGCTTTTAAGAATGTTTCCTCGGGTTTCTTCCGCCATTCTCCACTGTCTATCTTGATTGGTTTCCAAGAAACCATATTGGTTTCCACCGCGAACCAATACAAACTAGACAAAACCAGTATATTATACTAGTTTCTGGCAAAAACCGAAACTAGTACATTTTTTTTTAATATTTTGTTTGTTATTTGAAAAAATAACTGGGCAAAACTTAGGTGTGCTGAAAGCAATTCACCATTCAACTAGTGGTATTATTTTTGCCAAACTTTTTTAAAAACGATTAGATTGGTGGACTCTCTCACCACGTATCATTATATCATGGATCATGGTCCACTTTGTAAGATAGACTACTGATATAAAATATATTTTTATTATATCAAATATACATTTTTAAAACACTAAATGTCCATTTTCTGAATGCATATTATTTGAGTACTAAAAGTATATTATTTGGTATTAATAATGAACCTTCAGTATACAAAATAATGTATGCTCAGTATATTAAAAATAAACATTCTTTCATGGTCCACGTTACCAAACTATAGTCCACATTATAATTTGCCCAGAAAACTATTGGTTCATTTTCTGGAAAGTAAGCAAAATTGTATAATTAAAATTTTAATTGTTGTTAACTAAAAAAGATTTGACAATAGCTAAGTTTTGCCCAGTTATTTTTTCAAATAACAAACAAAATATTAAAAAAAAATGTACTAGTTTCGGTTTTTGCCAGAAACTAGTATAATATACTGGTTTTGTCTAGTTTGTATTGGTTCGCGGTGGAAACCAATATGGTTTCTTGGAAACCAATCAAGATAGACAGTGGAGAATGGCGGAAGAAACCCGAGGAAACATTCTTAAAAGCTAGGAAAAATCTCAGTTGATTTAGAAAATGACTTCCTCCAAAAAAGAAAAAAAGAGGAAGTCATTTTTCAAAAGAAAAACAAACTATTTTTCCTTTGTCCGGAAATTATTTTCCGTTAACTTAAACTTTTCACCTTCTCTTAAACATTAGAGAAATTATTTTCTGAATTTTCAAACGCACCTTACCTTAAATCATCTGCCAATCCTAAAATGAAAATCATTTAAACGAAAGTAGAGAATTAATTATTTACCGCTGTAATATCAGAATCTTCATCGGAAATGGCAGCAAAAGAATACACGTTAAAGATTTCAGCTTCAGCATGGTGTAAACAAATTCTGAGTAAAATGAGAGCAAGGAGATAATAAAATGTTGGGATAATGAATGAACTGCTGCAACCCATTTTCAACTTTTTTTTAATCTTTCTTTCTTGCTACTATATTATATATATCAAGTCACACACAAGGGAGCTCTATTTATATGTAAATAACCATTAAAGGAAATATATATATATATAAGGTATGTAAATTATATCCAAGATTTAAAATCTTTATATATCTCATTTAGATTTAGATTATTTGCAGAAAATTATTAAAACAAATTGTACTTTTTTTCTTAAGTTATAGGATAATTGAAAAATTCGTTCTTTCTAAATTATTATTGACGTTGCACTTTTCGTGCCTTTACTAATAAAACATTAGAGACGAAATTTGCAATTTTAGTATAACTCATGGACGAAAAGTGAACAGGAAAGGACGAAAACTGCAACGCGATAACTTAAAGACAAAAAAGTGAGCATGATCAACACTTAGAAACGAACAATTATCTTATAATTTAGAGACGAAAAGTGTAATTTTTTCAAAATATTAATTAAGATCTTAATCATGTCAGGAAGAAGTATATTTTAATTCCAATTAAATTATATAGCGTAACCGATCTCAATATGGGTTAAAGGGCTAAAAATTTGCAATATATACTTAATAACCATAACCATTATACAAATTTATATATATTAGGAATGAAAATTATGTCATGGGATCTGATCTAGAATCGTTGTTATATGTCTTATTTAAGATTATTTATCCAAAAAATATTAATTAAGATGTTAATCTTATTAGGGAAAAGTATATTTTAATTCCAGTTAAGACTATAGAACAAATCTGGATTGAACTATGAGACGGTGCAGGTCTCGAAACAGATTAAAGGGTTAAAAATATAGAAAGTAAGTAAAAGAATTATACAAAGCTTCTGCTTGGGAGGAATCGACCCCTATTGCTCAAGTCACTGCACAACACATGGAAAATAGAAGACGTGCCGATATCAAACTAAAATCGATTTTCAGTTATTGGTCTAGCCAAAATCAATAGCTCAGAATGAAGAAAAATTTTAAAAAAACGCGGTGACATTATGATAGTTTAAAGTTTAAAGTGCGTAAGTTCAAATTTAAAGTGCGTAAGTTTAAAGTTTAAAATGCGTAACTTTATAGCTTTAGGTGCTTAAGTTTAAAATTAAAAGTTTTAAGTTTAAAGCATAAAGTGCGTAAGTTTATAGTTTAAGTATGTTTAAAGCTTAAGGTGTGTCACTTTCTAGTTTAAGGTGCATCAGTTTAACTTGTGTATGTTTAAAGTTTGAGGTGCATTATTTTCCAACTTAAGGTGCGTAAGTTTATAGGTTTAGGTGCCTAAGTTTAAAGTTTAGGTGGCATAATTTTATAGCTTAAGATGCATATGTTTATAATTTAAGGTGCGTATGTTCAAAGTTTAAGGTGCAATCACTTTCTAGTTTAACGTGCATCAATTTAATTCTTAAGGTGCGTATGTTTAAAGTTTAAGGTGTATCAGCTCGAGA
Source organism: Ipomoea trifida (assembly GCA_003576665.1). Taxonomy (NCBI): domain Eukaryota; kingdom Viridiplantae; phylum Streptophyta; class Magnoliopsida; order Solanales; family Convolvulaceae; genus Ipomoea; species Ipomoea trifida. The sequence goes on along the minus strand of CP025647.1, from coordinate 7,872,653 downwards.
CACTTGGTCATTCGTATCCATGTTGTCAAGAAGCGCGTTTTTTAAAAAAAAAATTCCATCATTTTGATCGTTGATCTAAATTAGATCAACGACTCAGATCTCATTCCATTTTCATCTGGGAGCTGAGACCCTCCACACCTGAACCACTCCATATTATATATATATATATATATATATATATATATATATATATATATAATGATAAAAATTACTTCTCCTCCTTGGTTCTCTCCGCAAGCCGTGTCTTATCTCTCCTCTGTGTAATTCTCTTTTTAAGAGCAAATTTCAATTTTAGTCCTCGACTATTATGACATTGTAATATTTAGTCCTATTTCTTTTAAAAATGCAACGCTAATGACCGAGGTATATTTTAATTCCAATTAAAATTATATAACCGATCTCAAAATGGGTTAAAAAGGGTTAAAAATTTGCAATATGATACTTAATAACCATTATATAAATCTATATATATTAGGTATAAAAATGTTGGGATAATGAATAAACTGCTGCAACCCATTTTAAATAATAACCGTTAGAACCTATATATATATATATATAAAAAGGTATGAAAATTATATCCAAGATTTAAAAATCTTTATTTATCTCATTTAGATTATTTATGAAAAATATTAGGAAAGATTGCACTTTTTATTCATGGTTCCTGAGTTATACTAAAATTGCGAATTTTTAGGATAATTGTAGAATTCGTCTGTAAGTTTTTTTTTTTTTTGAAATACGTTTGTAAGTGTTGATCATACTCACTTTTCATCCATAAGTTATTATTGACACGTTGCAATTTTCGTCCCTTTATTAATAAAACATTAGAGACGAAATTTGCACTTTTAGTATAACTCAGAGACGAAAAATGACGCGAAATGACGAAAAATGCAACATCAAGATCAACACTTAGAAACGATTTCTATAATTACCTTATACTCCGTAACTTAGAGACGAAAAGTACAATTTTCTTAAAATATTAATTAAGATCTTAATCATGTCAAGAAGAAGTATATTTTATTCCAATTAAAATTATATAACGTAACCGATCTCAATATGGGTTAAAGGGCTAAAAATTTGAAATATGATACTTAATAACCATTATACAAATTTATATATATTAGGAATGAAAATTATGTCATGGGATCTGATCTAGAATCGTTGTTATATGTCTTATTTAAGATTACTTAATCCAAAAAATATTAATTAAGATGTTAATCTTATTAGGGAAAAGTATATTCTAATTCCGGTTAAGACTATAGAACAAATCTGGATTGAACTATGAAACGGTGCAGGTCTCAAAACAGATTAAAGGGTTAAAAATATCGAAAGTAAGTAAAAGAATTATACAAAGCTTCTGCTTGGAGGAATCGACCCCTATTGCTCAAGTCACTGCACAACACATGGAAAATAGAAGACGTGCTGATATCAAACTAAAACCGATTTTCGGTCATTGATCTAGCCAAAATCAATAGCTCAGAATGAAGAAAATTTTTTTAAAAAATGCGGTGACATTATGATAATTTTGCGTAAGTTCAAAGTTTAAAGTGCGTAAGTTTAGTATAAGATGCGTAAGTTTATAGCTTTAGGTGCTTTAAGTTTAAAATTAAAAGTTTTTAAGTTTAAAGGATAAAGTGCGTAAGTTTATAGTTTAAGTATGTTTAAAGCTTAAGGTGCGTCACTTTACAAGGTGCATCAGTTTAACTTGTGTATGTTTAAAGTTTAAGTGCATTATTTTTTAAGTCCAAAAAATATTAAAAATTTGTTTAATATTTTTAAATCTTGTAAGACTAATAATTAAAAAATATTTAATACTTTAATAGTTAATACTAAAATATTAAATATTAATCTAAAAAATATCTAGAATTTGAACACTTTAGGGTTGTTTCAATTAAAACGACATCGTTTTGGGTGAAATAACCTATTTTTTTAAAAAAAAGGACAATAGCTAATTGGCCGACTAGGCGACCTAGTTGGTGCCTAGAAGCCTAGACGCATAAGTAGCCTAGTCGGACGCCTAGCCAGCGGCGCCTAGCCAGCCGCCGCCTATACCAACGACGCCTAGCGCCTACCGAGATTTTCGCAACACGGTACGGATACAGAATAATGTTATTAAACATGATAAATTAGTTGGCACTTAATATAAAACGACTTCGTTTTAAACCATAATCCAGAATATAATTTGCCAATGCTTTTATTATGTGATTCTAAAGAGTAACCCTCCATTGGCTATTAGGAAGTGAAAGGTCCTCATAATTTATTTGAAATTATTAGAGAAATTATGAGACAGAGATTGAGTGTGTTCGACCAAACATGCATGCATATCCCTGGGTTATTTAACATGCATGAAATGCTAATATCTCATGGCTATACCTAGTGGCTACAAGGCTTTATTGATTGTACATGGTAGCTTGCTTAAATCCAGATATCAGAAGTGCAGTCACCACCNAAGTTACGCATTTTAAACTTTAAACTTACGCACTTTAAATTTGAACTTACGCACTTTAAACTTTAAACTATCATAATGTCACCGCGTTTTTTTAAAATTTTTCTTCATTCTGAGCTATTGATTTTGGCTAGACCAATAACTGAAAATCGATTTTAGTTTGATATCGGCACGTCTTCTATTTTCCATGTGTTGTGCAGTGACTTGAGCAATAGGGGTCGATTCCTCCCAAGCAGAAGCTTTGTATAATTCTTTTACTTACTTTCTATATTTTTAACCCTTTAATCTGTTTCGAGACCTGCACCGTCTCATAGTTCAATCCAGATTTGTTCTATAGTCTTAACTGGAATTAAAATATACTTTTCCCTAATAAGATTAACATCTTAATTAATATTTTTTGGATAAATAATCTTAAATAAGACATATAACAACGATTCTAGATCAGATCCCATGACATAATTTTCATTCCTAATATATATAAATTTGTATAATGGTTATGGTTATTAAGTATATATTGCAAATTTTTAGCCCTTTAACCCATATTGAGATCGGTTACGCTATATAATTTAATTGGAATTAAAATATACTTCTTCCTGACATGATTAAGATCTTAATTAATATTTTGAAAAAATTACACTTTTCGTCTCTAAATTATAAGATAATTGTTCGTTTCTAAGTGTTGATCATGCTCACTTTTTTGTCTTTAAGTTATCGCGTTGCAGTTTTCGTCCTTTCCTGTTCACTTTTCGTCCATGAGTTATACTAAAATTGCAAATTTCGTCTCTAATGTTTTATTAGTAAAGGCACGAAAAGTGCAACGTCAATAATAATTTAGAAAGAACGAATTTTTCAATTATCCTATAACTTAAGAAAAAAAGTACAATTTGTTTTAATAATTTTCTGCAAATAATCTAAATCTAAATGAGATATATAAAGATTTTAAATCTTGGATATAATTTACATACCTTATATATATATATATTTCCTTTAATGGTTATTTACATATAAATAGAGCTCCCTTGTGTGTGACTTGATATATATAATATAGTAGCAAGAAAGAAAGATTAAAAAAAAGTTGAAAATGGGTTGCAGCAGTTCATTCATTATCCCAACATTTTATTATCTCCTTGCTCTCATTTTACTCAGAATTTGTTTACACCATGCTGAAGCTGAAATCTTTAACGTGTATTCTTTTGCTGCCATTTCCGATGAAGATTCTGATATTACAGCGGTAAATAATTAATTCTCTACTTTCGTTTAAATGATTTTCATTTTAGGATTGGCAGATGATTTAAGGTAAGGTGCGTTTGAAAATTCAGAAAATAATTTCTCTAATGTTTAAGAGAAGGTGAAAAGTTTAAGTTAACGGAAAATAATTTCCGGACAAAGGAAAAATAGTTTGTTTTTCTTTTTGAAAAATGACTTCCTCTTTTTTTTCCTTTTTTGGAGGAAGTCATTTTCTAAATCAACTGAGATTTTTCCTAGCTTTTAAGAATGTTTCCTCGGGTTTCTTCCGCCATTCTCCACTGTCTATCTTGATTGGTTTCCAAGAAACCATATTGGTTTCCACCGCGAACCAATACAAACTAGACAAAACCAGTATATTATACTAGTTTCTGGCAAAAACCGAAACTAGTACATTTTTTTTTAATATTTTGTTTGTTATTTGAAAAAATAACTGGGCAAAACTTAGCTATTGTCAAATCTTTTTTAGTTAACAACAATTAAAATTTTAATTATACAATTTTGCTTACTTTCCAGAAAATGAACCAATAGTTTTCTGGGCAAATTATAATGTGGACTATAGTTTGGTAACGTGGACCATGAAAGAATGTTTATTTTTAATATACTGAGCATACATTATTTTGTATACTGAAGGTTCATTATTAATACCAAATAATATACTTTTAGTACTCAAATAATATGCATTCAGAAAATGGACATTTAGTGTTTTAAAAATGTATATTTGATATAATAAAAATATATTTTATATCAGTAGTCTATCTTACAAAGTGGACCATGATCCATGATATAATGATACGTGGTGAGAGAGTCCACCAATCTAATCGTTTTTAAAAAAGTTTGGCAAAAATAATACCACTAGTTGAATGGGTGAATTGCTTTCAGCACACCACTCGAACCAATAGTTTATTTTTCAAGGATCCAAAAGAGTGTCGTTAGGGGGCGTTTGGTTCAAGTTATACAACATAACCAAGGGTATGTGACTTTCCAAAGCTAACATTCCTATGTTTGGTTCATCTACATAAGGGAATATAACATTCCCTTAGTAATGAAACTTACCCTCCACATAGGATTTTGAAGGGAATGTGATTCCCTTACATTTCTAAGGTTATGTAAGATTACCTTGGATATTTACAAATTTTACCATTTTAATTCTAATTATTATAATTTACAATAATATATTTTTGTGTTAGTTTATTATATATATTATATTTAATTATTTTTGTAATTATATATTTTATTTTATTTTTATTACATCATGTTAGCTTATAAAATAATTTTATTTCTCAAGTTCAAGATTTTAATTAGTTACTATTTTTAATCATGTAATAAATATGTTAAAAGTATTAAAGTAAAAAAAAAAAATTAGTATAACATAAAAGATAACTAATAAACCAAACAGGTTTATATTACATTCCTCATTTTAACCAAACACATGAATCTAACATTCCCAGTAATCTAACATTCCCATCAATCTAACATTCCCTAAGGTAATGTGAGATTCCGTGAACCAAACGGCCCCTTAAGGTTTTTGGACATAAACATCACTGTTTATTTTAATACATTTTATTTAAATTCTTTTATGGTCATTTGTCATTTCAATCGCTCTCATTGCTATTGTACTGCTATTTTTCTAATCTATTAGCTACCACTATACTGCTATAGCCACCCTAATATTACCACCCCTCCCGAACCCAATCAACTTTTTTTTTTTTTTATTACTGACTCCGTTACAATATGTCCAATTTTAATTTATTTAGTCCAATAGTTTTTCAAATGAAAGAATATTTGTATATGTATAACATTTATACACTATACTGAACCAAATTTGTTTCATAGTCTCATAGTTTGTTGTGTTTTAGGCATTGGAGGAAGCCTGGAGCCTAGCATGCCAGGGAAGCAATAAAGACCAAAACACAGTTGTAATTCCAAAGGGGACTTTCTCGTTGAAGGCCGTTACCTTTTCCGGCCCATGCGATGCTCCAATCACATTTCAAGTTAACGGCAATGTGAAGGCTCCGGCCGGCGCTTCTATCGGCGGTGCCGATCAATGGGTTATGTTCACTAACGTCCAGGGCTTGACTGTTTCCGGCGCCGGCACGTTTGATGGCCTCGGTGAAACTGCGTGGGGTCAAAACAATTGCAAACAAGATAATAATTGCGACCTACCCCCCGCGTATGTATGTATTGTATTGTATACTCTTTTAATTTATACAAAATTCAAATTATTCATTCAATTTATCGATATTTGAAACTCGGAAATTATGTGCTTATAGTCTATACAACTGAGCGGAGTGAGAGATGCGTACATCGGAGGGATAACCTCGGTAAACAGCAAGTCGGCCCACATCAAAATCTATGAGAGCCAAACCGTCGAGATAAACGGCGTCAAAATAGTAGCGCCGGATAAAAGCCCTAACACCGATGGGATCCACATCTCCAGATCTGACGGAGTGAAAGTGTTCAACTCCGACATCGGCACCGGCGACGACTGCATCGCCATAATCCGCGGAACCAAAAACGTCCACATCAACAACGTCAACTGCGGCCCCGGCCACGGCATCAGCATCGGAAGCCTAGGAAAGTACGAGGACGAAGGCGACGTGAGCGGAATCGTCGTCGAGAACTCCCGATTAATCGGCACCACAAACGGACTTCGGATCAAGACGTGGGCGTCTCCTTACCCTAGCAAGGTGTTCGGCGTCACTTACAGAGACATCGTTTTGCAGAACGTCGATAATCCGATCATCATCGACCAGAACTATTGTCCGAATTCGAATTGCGGATCGGGAGGAGAATCGCAGGTGAGGATCTCAAACGTGAAATACGAGAACATCAAGGGAACCAGCAAGGACGAGGTTGCAGTGATTATGGATTGCAGCAAAGCTAATCCTTGCCGAGATATCACATTGTCGCGGTTGAACATAAAATGGGGAAGTCAACGACAAACCAAGGCGAGTTGTTCAAATTTCAAAGGGGAATTCGTTGGAAACAATTATCCTGCTAGGTGTGGTTAACCTGCTATTTTAACTTGTTAACCTACCACGAATAAACTTGATATATGATGTAATAAGTCATATAGTTCAATAGCATAGACATAAGACAGTTGATATATGATGTAATAAGTCTCCACTTTAATAATCTTTATATATACAATAAATGTAAGAATAAATAATTGTTTTTGAAACACTCATGACTCTCTAGTATATGTTCCATTTTCTCAATCTTTTTCATCATATGGTTCGATCATGTGACCATTCATTTGGAATAGTAACAAGGTGATATTACACTACATAGTATCTGATGGATACCCCAACATAAGTACCCATTCGATACCACCTAACAAGCAGTCGGGCATGACACTCGAATTCGCGACGTAATCAGTCAATCTTCACTCCCTAACTATCTTGACTCCCTAGCTAATTATTCATCCATAACTTCCAATTAAGTAGCCATAAATATTCATTTAATTACCCATAAATCCTATTCATTGCCAATAAATCCCATTAACTACCCATAAAATCATATTAAATACCCCATTATTGTAGGGAGCCTACTCACCATCTGCATTACTCTCCCTTCTACTATAAAAGAGGGGGTTAGGAACGAGATCTGCGATAGCTCAATCGACATCCATTCGAAGAAGACACAAAATTGTACAAAAATGCCTACAAAATAAGTGAATTTCTGGCTTGACACTGCCCAAAAAGGCCCGTAATTTTTACCTTTCGATTTCTATATTAAAATTTTTGTCTCTAACTTTTTATACTTTATTTCTCATTTGATCGGTTATGTTAGCCAATCGAGTGATTACCCTGGGTCACAAAACCAATAATATCCAAACAAAAATTTATGATCCTTGAAATTGGGATCTTGCAAAGTAAACTGACATTCCATTCCATTTTATTTTATCTTAGACTATCTGTATCCATGAAATTTTCTCTCTTGCAACTAATTACTGTTCTATTCATTCTGTATTCATTCTTCATCCATGCATGTAATTCTCTCTACTCTTTTTAAAGTAATCTCACTTTATTAAAAGATTATTATTTATATCAATAAAGTAATAATAATAATAATAATAATAATAATAATAATAATAATAATAATAATAATAATAATAATAATAATAATAATAATAAAAATTCAAAAGTGGCCTACAATTGTGTTGCATTAATTCTGAAATAAGAATTGCAAGTGTTGTGATTCTGCTGTTAGAATTGCAACACCTCATTATAGTCTTAGCAAGTACTGCAAAACTAACATAGGAGGGATAATAATAAATTAATAATAATAATAATATTATTATTATTATTTATTGTACTACGTAACAAAATGCATTGAAAATGTAAAAGTTCAATTACTCTGTTCGAAATTGAATTTGTATCAACTCATTACTCAATTTGGGTCCTCAATGGTAACAAAAATAAAAATTAAATCCAAACGCATATCAAGAAATTTTGACTGATAAGCATTTAAGAAAATAATTATATCAATCACTTCATTTTTATTTTTATTTTTGGATACAAGGAAAAAGTAAAAAAGAAAAATACAATTAAAAAAAAAACCCGTAGGTACCTTGAACACTAAGGCAACTGAGTTATTAATTAAATACCATTGGTTCAAAATTACAACCCAATATTTTGAGGAAGTCACTTGTATAGATCCTCAATTTGCTCTTTGTATAGATCTGTTACTTTGTCCCTCCTGACTTTCATTGTTGGAGTCAGCAAACCGTTATCAATCTGCAAACCCACAAACCAAAATGTCTAAGCTATTGTCATTTCTTTGATCTGCAAAATGAATGGCTAAGCTGCCAAAAATGATTACCGTAAAAGGCTCGTTAATGATGAGGATAGGCCCAATTTGAAACATGCAACCTGTCGTCCTGCAATAAGGGAAACACAAGACCTGGTTTTGTTGTGCATTTCGTTTGTCACTACTAAATGATGACAACAATAATTTGGTCGATATTGCCTTACCATTTTTGTAGTTCTTCGTGTAATAGTTTAGATGTTTTCTCCTTGCTAACTTCTGTAGCGTCAGAATCAACCAAGGACAAATTTTTTGCAGCTAAAAGAACCTCCTCTTTATGTGGTACAACAAGAGCTCCAAGACGTCGTTTATCCTACATGTTACAGGTGTGAAGTTGTATGATGTAAAATAAAATGTGTATGTATTCAAATGAACGTTAAAACTAGTTGTAGAAATCAAATACGAGTCAAAATCTACTACACACCTGACCAATGACAACTATCTGTTGAATCAAATTGCTACCCATCGCAGCTTCTTCAATCTCAGATGGTTCAACGTTTTCACCTATCCATTGCACATATATGTCAGTTGTTGCATAAACTTTATGGAAATGTTTCACAGCTAGAATGCTGATAGCCAAGGCCTTGAGAAGAAAATGAAATTATGGAGTAAAAGATACTAGTTACCTGAAAAACTAGGATTAAGAAGATTACTTTTCCGTTTTCCCATTATAAAGTAGGATAGTGTGTTTTAGGTTCATATGAGAACCACTCTCTACGTGAAAATTGTGAACAAATTTGAGCTGCAGTAGATCTAACGGTTGAAAATAAGGTAAAAAAGGGTGAGTGAGTTTTATAAATATTACTCCATACAAACTTTGAAGTTTGTAATATTTATGAAATTGACCCACTTTCTTTTTTCAACCATTAGATCTAGTAGATGGGACATCCCATATTTGTCCACAGTTCTCACAGGGAGGGTGGTTCTCATAGGAGCCTAGACCGGTAGAATAAAATACTATAAGCATGTAAAGCAGCATTGAATTAAATGCAGAAGTTACATGAACAGAAAGCACCGATAGGGAACACTTTTGTGATTCAAATTGCAAGTGACTAAAAGGTTTTAGCTGATTGAAAGGTTTTTACTCCAAATTTCGTACTCGTGCAAAATTGTATTCCTACTATCAGCCCATATCACCATGGTATGGAATTAGAAAAGATTGTTGTTCAGTACTGTAAATGAAAAATGGTGGGTGAATATAACAGCTTGAGTATCATTGCACCCCAAGTAAGAGTTTAGCAATCACCTGATGAAAGCACTATAGTATCCTTGGCACGACCTTCAAGAACAATAACACCAGAAGAATTGCGAGATCGCCCTATAGAATGATTAGGAACAATCCAACCAAGATCACCAGTATTTAGCCATCCATTCTCATCAATAGCTTGCTTTGTAGCCATTGGATTCTGAACATAAAACAAATTTTCATACTCAATACACAAACAACAAGATCAGTATTCAAAGATAAAAGCAAATGTTCTTTATAAGCTACTAGACAAGCAACAAGGACATACGAGCATATATTCTTAATGCTGCTTTGTAAATAGCCGATTCTGCAGAATATAAAATGAACCAAGGGCAGAATAGACATTCCATGGAACGCCATTCCATTCTTGGTCTATTCCATGAACCAAACACCACGTAAGAGTTATAAGACATTACGTGGCCAATTGGTCATCGAAAGCAGAACACAGTAGAACTAAAGTGAAGTTGCACACATACAAATTCATGAATTATGTAGCAAGAGAGACTTATTCAATGGAAAATTTTGGAAATTTCTTAGATTTACTATCTGTTAAGAGTCTCACATTGATAAAATAAGAGAGGACATATGGGTTTATAAGGTTATGAGTTAGACTAGCTAATTGATTGGATTCGGATCTTTAAGTGTGGTTTGGCCCATGCGCATGCATTATAGCCCAATTGAGTGACCTTGGCCCAATCTTAGATTATAAGACTATCAATTTATCAAATACTTTATAACAAAGAAAGCACTGATTGCAACAAAATGAAACTGATCTAAAAAAAATGAAAATCATTGGAGTACTAACCTTGTAGTAGCCCTTCATCACCTGTGGTCCTTTGACTTTGACAATGCCTTTTGAACCAGGGGAGAGGACCTTATCTGTTTTTGCATCTACTACTTTTATTTCCGTGTGCCGAATGGGAGGCCCAATTGAGCCAAGGACCTACAAACAAATGTGTAATTGTCATGATATAGACTTTCATTTGTATAGGCAACGCAAAGCACAGTAAAAAAGTAGCTGAATACAGGAATTTATGATATGTAAATTGTAAGATCGAAATCAAATGAGCAACAAGAACAGATATGCATGCAATGGTGTAACTACCAATTTATTTGTACAAGCCAACAAACCCTCTCTGGCTCTCTCTTCCCCCAGTGAACACCAATCTCCCCTCAAGAAAAAATTAATAAAGCAAAATGATTAAGAAAATCTATATTGGATGGATCAAAGAGAAGATAGTTTGGGGTTGTGCACTCAATAATCGTGATGAGAGAAAAGGCTGAAAGTAATGCACACAAATTTTTTTTGCTAGGGGTAATTTCCAGTGGCTTGTCCAATTTTTTGTTGTCCAGTTTAGAATTGTGGGGTCTGTCAATTTAATTTCATGAAAAGTTACCTCTACTCAAAATTGTTTTGAGGAAATTAAGAAGTGATGTCTAAAAAAATAGTCTAGGTAGATGATTCTAACATGTGAATAGTTGGCGATGAAAAACAAATACAAAAAGACAATTCACTCATTTGAAGTACTAATCAGTGCAAATCAACTAACAACTTCAGCTATGACAGTTAAAGATTGACTAGGAGTGCACAGTTTCAAGGTGAAGAGGATTACATTACAGTTTGGACGCCGACAAGCAACAACAGGAGATGACTCTGTTAAACCATATCCATTTTGCAATTTTATGTCAATTGCCTGTATGATATCACAGTTTGAATCAGAGCTAAGCATCAATCCACACCCTTGGCGATAGCCATAAAGATAAAGCACCAAACCTCAAAGAACTTGTCAACATGCGAGGAAAGACTACCACCTCCACTTATTCCAGCCTGCAAAAGACCAAAGCCATTAATAAGTTAACATCTACTACATAATACCTTGTAGAGTACAAAAAATTATTGGTAGGAGTGTTGTGATCAATTGCTCGTCATAGGTTCACGCGCTAGAATCAACTTCTCTCAACAGGGTTTAAAGTTGCATAGACCTTTCCTCAAACCTACACTGTGCCTGAGTGCCCGACTCTTTCTCACTATGCCAAATATACTTTCTATACACGTGGCCACATAATTATGAAAATACATCTTCACAGTACAGCGATGTACATTGGCATCTATGCTGCATTACCGCTGTTCGTCACTCACTTCTTTTAGTGTTTCCCATTTTTGGAAGATAATTTTGGCTTGAATGTTTTCAACCATATTAAGTTGTTAAAGGTCTCAACAAGTGCTTAAAACTTTTGAGAAAGACATATATGGCAATCTTAGCTCAGATTATTATGACCCACTCAACTGCCACATTTCTTAGATTTAGTGAACAGCATTTTAGAAGTGGCCTTATAAGTGCTTTTAGGAATGTTTGTTAAAAGGGTTCCTCCATAGACACCAACTGTTCATCAAGAAAACCACCCACAGAGTGCTTTTATCTGCTGCTATGTTTCTCGATTATTTGCTTATAAGCTTCTTCATTGCTAGCAATCCTAGCATAACCCTAAGTGCAACCTTAAGCAGAATTATTTTATTCAGTCCAACGGTTTTCCTTACGGATAATGGAAGCAATGTTCACCAGTTTTTGCAAAGTGGGTCTCAACATTTCTATATGCTTTTTAAACAGAGAAGACTCAAAGTTAAAAATTTATAAGTTTGACCTAAGTTACCACAATTTCCTGGAACATCATATATCAAAGTGACAAATAAAGACTATTTATACTAGTTCCCAGTTATTATGTAAGCACATTGTGGGCTGACTTTTAAGCTTATCAATTTGAAATTCACAAGTAACCAATGAATATGAAGAGCTGTGGAACCATGTCAGCATGTGTAAACTTGTGTATAAAATTCTGTATGCAAATACCATTGTCTAAAATAAATATGGGCATGTTCTAACCAAATATTGAGAAACTCATTCACTTGTATCCAAATATCCCAAATTTCTTTTGAAGTAAAAGAAAGGAAGTGACATATTAACTTCAATTTCTGCACACTGAATCGCATGCCGTGGCTTAATTACGTAAGCTTTTTACCATACCTTAGAAATACCAATGCTTGAGTGAATTTTACTGTAAACTAATTTCCTTGCCAACAAATGCAATGGATACAATAGAGCAGCAATGGCTCTGGCCCATAACCAGTCCAAAACTGAAACAAGGTAAGAAGGCTGTTTCTGATCTTTTGTTAAGCATTTCCCCTGGAACATAGAGACAAAAAAATATAGAGGACAATTCAAAGAAATTAGTTAAGGTGCTATCGATTTACATGTGGAGTATCTGACATTTTGACTGTAGCTAAAGATTTGTTAGAATATGAATCTTGAATACTAACCAAAGCTCTCTATATTAATTAAAATTTAGAAACTCAAACACATTCAAAATTGAAAGAAAGGTTGATGCTAAACCTCATATATCCTTTTGGCCTCCTTGTATGCGAAACTGATCTTTAGAAATAACAAGGCAATGAGCTTACGAGCAGGGCTGCTTGTATTTATCTGCTTCAGAATTCCACTGCAAGATTGAAAATTAAAAAATAAAAATAAGAATAAAAATAAAAATACAGAACACTGTATCATGAAAGAAAAGAATGCATCCAGAAGATTTGGAAAGTACACAGAATACAAATCTTCATATTTGTTATTCCAGGGAAACTACAGAAATTTAGATCACAAAATATAACAGATGGAAAGTTGGGTTGAAGGGAGTTTGTATTCATGAATTCTGTTTAGTGTTTTAGAAGTTTATAGAAATTTAATGCCAATCCAACTTTTAGTAAAACCAATTTTTTGTCATTTTATCACTGCAGAGCTCCTCCTTAGTAAAGTTATAGAACATTTGTATGAAATGAAGTAATAAAACAAAAAGCTCGTTACATAAAATTTACCTGTATAATGTCTCATATACCAAAGGAACTGATATTAGATACTGTGGCTGATAACGTTTTAAATCTTCCTAAAATATGAGTAAACTGAATCAGAATGACATAATCTTCTTTTCTTTATTTTTTTTAAAGGACAATCACAACTGCAAATTGAGAAACAAATTGAGTACAATTTCTAATATGTTTAATATCAATGAAAACTAGGTATACTGAAATTCAATGAAAGAGTACGAATATAACAATACAATATACCTTCAAGTTTTTGACCGTAGTGTATACTTGCTCGCATCCTAACGAGAATATGAAATATTCAGCAGCACGTTCATATGCATGCCAAGGAGGAAGCATGCTCAGGAATCTATCCCCGGGCACAACAGGTACAGGATCCCAAAGATTCAAAATCTACATATAAAGTCTGCTCATTTAATGTGCATCACCTGAGCAACAATTCTGTAGATAGCAAAAGCAAAATAACAAGATCCTAAAACACTAGAAGTAGTTTCCTATAAATCATTACAACCAGAACCTGGGATATTAACCGAGCAAAAATTACCAGGATGGATGATCAAAAAGCTACTCCCTCTGTCCCCATCTTATTGATCCTGTCCCAATACAACCTTTATTACTTTTTAACTTTTTCAGGGTGGGTCCAAATTTACCTCTTTTAGAAGGGAAAATTTGGAAAGTGCATACCATCTTATTTGTATTCTTAAAAACCACACCAAATGCAACTATTCTTAAAAAATGGGACAAAGGGAGTACAAATTTTGGAAGAAATTATCTCAATCTAATTCAATAAAAATTGACATTAGCCAAGAGTTGGCAACAACATCAAAGTGGATCATCATGACGAAAAAAACAAAGAAAAATAAATAAATAAATAAATAAATAAAGAGGTTACTCCAATACTCCACCCCAATGGAGTATCCTCTCACTCTCTTTGAACCTTACCAAAACTTGAATTTCAACACTAACTCTATGCATGCATGCATCCTATAACCAATCTATGGACTATGATCAACAATATAAAAACACCATATCCTATCTGTTGCTTTATGATCAATTCCAAGGTTTAGCAATATGTGAACCCCAAACTCAGAATGAGACTCTCTAAAGTGCCTTGCTGAAAAGAACTTCTAAAATGATATCAATTTTGGAAACTAATGTTGTTTTTTAGAGGTTACTAATTATAAAGGTCAATGATATTGGCAATGTTACTATAGTAAAGGTTAAAATGAAAATGCAGAGACCTGGTGAAGCAGATTTTCATGCGTGAGCATAACACCTTTTGGATTGCCAGTAGTTCCACTAGTATAAACAAGTGTAGCCACATCATCGGAGTTGATCGGTTCATATGTGTATTGATGCCCTGAAATTGCATTAGTTAGTCAGTGATCATTCCACCCAAACATAATTCAGTCTGAGACAAGGAATCTTCAAAGGATATACTAGTGTCTAAGATGCCCAAGCATTTACATTTAACAGAATTCAAAATAAAACAAGAAATAAATGAAATAAAATCAGCATTTTACTCTCACATTACCATGTGAAAGTATATTGTATGACCAAGTGGCCATTATTATATTCATGGTTGTTTTTTTTTCTTTTTCTTTTTATTTCCTAAGTCAAATAAAATGTCTACATGTTGTAGCCTCATATACCCCATGGTTCTAGACTCTGAGTTAGTGGAAATTACAGAGAATTCCTGGATTGGAACTGGAAATTACAGACTTAAAAAGCAGTGTGATTATGTGGGAGAAGATAAATTAAAGTAAGCAGTGGATTTGAGAATTGTTGTCTAAGCTTCTATAAAAATGGACCGGCAACTAGCATTTCCTTGCTAAGAAATGGAAAATATAGAGTAAGGATATATCTATCTGCATATACATCCAGTGGAGTATCATTTGTCTGGTATATTTGCCGAGGGTGATAGATAAAGTAGCAAATGTTATCCACCATAACTAAACCTCAAACTATTAGCGATGGACATATATATTACTTTATTTAACAGTTCAATAAACTGCCCGTCTTGATGCTATGTTTTGTGCTCCACGCCTCCACCCCAATCCAAAGTAAAAACTACTAGAGAGGAGATGCATTATTGTATTTACCATCCTCAACAGAATACAATTTCTATCTACATAGAAAACATTGGAATGATACGATTCTTGACTATTGTTTTTGATAATATAAATAAAGCTTCAAATATCTTCTGCATTAGTTTTAGAAATATCAGTAATTAATTTTATAAATCATTCATTTATCTGAGGTAAAATCACTTACTTGCTTCTTGTGAGTGAAGCAAAGCCATATGACTCTCATTCCCCAAATCTAAGATCTCGTTATAACTATATATGGGGCGTCCATCCATTACTTCACTTGTGATACTTGATTTTTCCCCCCAAAGTAAGATGACAAATCTTACATCTGCATGGGAGTGGAAGGTTTCTGCAATTCGGCTGTACATTTCAGGATTGTCGACAGCAAGTGCAACACTGTAATTATAGTGACAAAAAAATCATGGCATGTTCCATTTATTTTGTAAGGATATAAAAACTTATCAGTTTCGATGGAAAGGAAGAAGATACAGGAGGGAGAATCAGCCTGTAGTAATTACATTTACTAGCATAAACTGGGCATGCTTCTTTTAAATGCAAGTGGAACATTGGTAAGTTTAGGAACACTCATTTTAGATAGCTTACTCATAAAAGGAATAGATCATTTTGAGCAAATTGTCCAATTTCAACAACAAATGCTGAGATATACAATCAGCAAAATTAAACTTCGCTCAAAATTCTAAATTCTAAATCCACATTAATCTTCCATACAAGTGAAGTCAAAAGATTCATTTTGTACTGTGGAGGATTGAACCAAAAGAGACAGAACTATGAAGGTAATGTGTGAAAGTAATAATCTCCCAGGCTATGTTTTTATAAATTTACAGAGAGGTACCTATTAATTAAAAAACCCAATCATTTTTGGAGGTGTTTGGTTCAAAGACAAGAATCAAAATCAAAATTCAGATCCTAGATTGAGGAATCTGTATGGGTTTTATGAAAACCTTCTTGTTTGGCAATTAAACCAGAATGGAGTGGCAACCATGATTGAAATAACATTTGGTTTGAATACACACATATGGAATAAGAATCAATCACAATTTTTTTTACTCCATTACTGTGCTTTCCTACATGGGTGGGTGTGTCTATAATCTATATGTAATGTGTGTGTGTGTGTATATATATATATTACACACACACATATGATGAAATAAATCAAAAGTTGTTTCTATAATCTGGTGTGCGAGGCAGTTTGGTGACCCTGATGGAAAAGATACATATGATTTCAAAAACATAACTTTAGTAGTTTGAAGATTGTGACTATAGGAGAGAGGTTGGTTTGAGGAGGAGAAATATTGAGAGAAGCAAAATGGCTATTAAAACCTTGGAAGAAGAAAAGACAGGTTAATTGATATGCAATTTTTAGAAACCTCTCTCTTCCTCCATGTATATGTTCATAAATGAAAGCCACCAACACATATATGCTGCAAATATATATGGGGTAAATTTTATTGTATTTTTTGTGCAGTGGCAGAACCACAGAAGCCCACTGAATTTAACTTCAATGTAGGATTGAAGTTAACTTGGTTAACAAATCAGATGTAGCATCCATCTCAAGCAATTTAAGTCGCAAACTATGTGAGAGGTGAAGCAGTCTAATTTACTTGAAGCTGTTAATATTTTCTGTTGTACTTTTATAAGAATTAGAAAGGGGAAAAACATGTTTTGTGATACAGATTTTTTGAGTTATTAATGAAAGATAGCGTGGTTTGGTTCAATGAAAGCCTAAAGCAAAATTAAGTCAGCAGCTCTTGTGATACAGAAATGTAACAAGAAAATGGGTGAAAAGGAGGGAAAGAATAGAAAGCAAGTTATATGCCCTCTATGAGGTAAACAATAAAAACACTAGATAGTAAGTCACAAACATAATCCAAATTAAAATTATCATAACCTTATCGTCACCAAGTAGAAAATTTCATCATATGTATGCATATACATCAGATATTCAGACAAAAAGGAAAGTGAAATTAATAGTTAATAGAAGCACCTCTCTGGAAGAATATCTGGACTAACCTTTCAGAATGCTTGTATATTTGCAAAAGCTCTTCAACTGAGGACCTTGAACCCCTCACCACATTGATTGCTCCAGTGGTCATTATACCTAAAGGGTTCATTTTAATGAATTTTCTTAATAAAGGAACTTCATTTTGCATTATAATGTATTTGATAGGTAAAAAGTAGGTTTCTGACTTGATACAGCTAATATAACCGCAAGGTCACTTTTAAATAGTTTTAGTTGATTCAACCCCACATAAGCGCACACCAACTATAAATGATGGTAGCAATATGGTGGTTTTGGAAACCACCAGTAAACATGAAAATAGTGAGCATTTTTAAGCTTCTCGGACTTCAAAAGAGTTATAATGTGTTTGACTTTGAACATTAATGTGATACTTAAAATGCCAGAGAAACCATGCGACTAAGCACAAGGGAATTAACCAGGAAATCCTTCCTACTGCACCTAATACTTAGGAGTTAGGATTTAAGAACTTTCTTCCATGAAATACTAACAATGAATAAATTCAAACAATGGCTTTGTCAAATTCTGGTCATGAATGGTTTTCCAGCCATTGTTAAACTTTGTAAAAAGTAAAAGATAGTCAACATCTTTCTGAGAATGCTGGGGTATACAAGCAGCACATGCTTGTGGAAGCTTACAATAAATAAAAATATGGAAAGTAAGAAGTAATAGTGAGAGAGTTTGTGTGGCTGTGTGTGAAAGTACCTTGATCTGCAACTAGCCATCGGCATGAATTGTCCGCAAAAAGTGCAATCTTTTCATCTGGTTTTAAGCCAATAACTCTAAGACCTTCAGCAAAGCTCACAATTTCCTTCTCCAGCTGCAAGTTTCATATAAAAAAATAAAAATAAATAAATAAATTTCCTTCTCCAGCTGCAAGTTTCATATAAAAAAATAAAAATAAATAAATAAAATCAGGATCAAGACAAAGTTAGAGACTCAAGCCTTTTTGAAACAAGATACTTAATTGCTCGCAAAACAAGCTTCGAAAACACCCAACAGTATATTAGATGTGGAGGTGGCCAGATGCAAAATATGTAACTAATTGTCATGACAAGGAATTAAAAACACTGAAACTACTGATTCTCAAATGAAGTACAGAACCAAGTTCCATAAAGATACAGTGTTCTTAAGATCTTACCAGACAAAATATTTCAGATAAACAACTTAAGTGGCAATAAAAGGACCATTCTACACCTTTGTAACAGTAGCTAGCTGCCAAACTACAGGATCTAGTGAAGAATACCCCTCCAGCTACAGCAGTAACTCGCAGAAATGCACTGGAAACCAGTCTCTATATACTTGGACACATCAAGAAATCCTAATGTGTAGCTAATTATAACATAGTTTCGATACACTTCAAATAGATGATAATCACTAATAGAAGCAACAACATTCTCAATTAATAATTTTACCAATAAATCTAGAAATGTACATGTTGCGAGGACAAGATAATCATCAACTATATGAAACCAATTAAAAAAATACTAAACAAAGCCTCTAGGACATATGCAACAACAGATAAAAACTCTCACAACCCCACAAATAAGTTTGAATCTAATGTGCAAGGCTGTCACATCTTGCAAGATCTAGGTATGAAAGATGTACAGAACTTTACCATATGTTGTTTCAAGGATTTGAGTCAATGACCTTGATGACCTAGTACCAGACCACTACCTAATGGTCAACAAGTGAGCACTTAGTAAATACACCAACCCCAACGTTCAAAAGAAAAGTTGAGACCAAGTGCACAAGCCACCCCCACATCATAGAACATATAGGAGAGAAAATACCTCTGTTTAAACACTATGCTTCACATGATAGACAAAAATATCAATAAAGTGATAAAGCAAAAATATCCAAAGGAAAGGCTTACCTGCTTATAGCTTAGATTTGTTGGAGGATTATGGTATGGGTCCACTAATGCTATGTGATTGCCAAACTTCTCTGATGCTGTCTTCCAAATATCAGGAACTGTTTTCCATTCTGAAGATGGCAATACTCCATTCTCTGGCAACAATATGCTCTCCAAAACAGGTGAGCACTTCCTGATTTGTATTACCTTCATGTTAAAAAGAATATAATGAATAAACTAGGGACTGAAAAATATTAGAATAATCTAACGGAGCAAATCAGTTACTCAGAACATTTCCTAATCATATTACATTCGCTCAAGAAGTTTTCATTCCAAAAGTACATGTTAGGTAAGAGGTAGAAGGATGGGAATGTAAGACTTAATAAAGGTTTGCATTAAATTTTCTTAACTATCAGAATGTTTTTATACATTAGCAACTGGAATTGATCAGGAGCTTTATGCTTGATTGTGTAAGGTGAGGCAACACCTAGCAAATGGTTCTCAAAAGAGAAGTAACCAGCATTAAAAATCCTCAAAGTGAACTCAATATAATAAAATTGGCAGATATTCTAGCAAGAGAACTGTGTGAAGCTGGGAAGGTGATTGGAGAATTGTCTAGCAAAAGCATGACTTCAATAGAGTAATTAACCTGATTGAATCAGGCAAAAATGGAAACTACATTGGAATTGCAAAAATGCACTTCAGTCATAACAATCATTTTAGACTAACACAACCCCCACCCCACCCCCCCCCCCCCAAAAAAAAAAAGAAAAAAGCTAACTTGAAAAAAGAATTTAGAAGACCACCTAAGTTAGTAGCAGTCTAGTTAGAAATGTCAACAAAGTAAAGCTGAGCACAAAGTTTCAACGTTTGAAGACTAAATTACGCACGCCGCCCAGATTCTCTGTAGCTACCCTTACCTAAATCAGTAAATCCCTACTGTCTAAACAGATGTTCCACAGGACCACATAACCTACAACACTAATGATCAACTAAATTTACTCAATTCTTCCAAATCACATCATCATTGCGAAAATTTATCAAAGATGAATCTAGAGAGAGCCTGATACGCAAATTGGCATCCAATGAAGAAAAGGTTACTCAAGAAAATCACCGTTGACTCGCAGAAAACACGGAATTTCCGACTTCTCGTACCCCGAGACTTTAGCTGCCGGCTCATTTTGATGAATCCTCGGCGAGACATGAGATCCTGAACGGCATGGTTTCCATCATTGGAGTTCGAAACAAGAAACAGTACCGATTTAATGTTCAATGCCGCCATCTTTATCTCATGCACGTACGGAGATGAATAACGAAAGAGAGACAGACAAGGAAAGAATTGTCGAGAAAGGGAAAGATTTAGTGATTATAGAATTCCAGAAAACAGTACAGGGGTAGCGAGAAGTACAAGAGAGAATATTAAAGACGATGGAGAAAAAACAATGAAGTCTCCGTAGAGGAGTACTGCTTTGCTTTGGTTGGCAGTTGTGAGTTGTTTAATACTTTAATGGTGGCAATTGGGTGACACCATTTTTTTTTTCCTTTTTCCGCACTCCTAATTTTATTAAAAACTAGCGTTTTAGGCGCAAAAAAAAATTTTGTTATTATGAATTTAAATAAAAATTTAAAAATTACAAATATATTAAAAATTAAAAACTATATATATGGTCATAATCATGTGTGACCGCCCCTTAACGTGCGATCAGTGCGGCCGCACCACTATGTGTACAAATCTACACCACTTAATGTTAGAAAATGCACCACACAAATATGCATCATTAGGTACGCATAACCAAAAACACACCACTAACCACTAGGTATGCAAATATACACCACACGGTGTTAGCAAATGCACCATTAGGGGCAAGGAAGTTATGGTGCATTATTTTGGGTGTGTGGTGTGTCTTTTAGTGTTTTTGTGTATTTTCATTGTGGTGCGTTTTCTAACATTGAGTGGTGCATTTTCTAACATTTTAAATGCTATTTCTTTTAATATTTGCATAAAGCAGCCATCAATAAATGAAATTACTCTGATCTGCAAGTCATATTAATTGTCCTTTTTATCTACTTTAATTTAATTCCGTTTGTTATCTAAAAAGGTATTATATGTGTGAGTATTTAAAAGGTATATATAATTCAGGGGCAAACCTAGGGAATAGTATGTGCTTCACCTCTACCACCCCAATTTTTTGTACTAATATAAATATACTTGTGTGCATAAAATCAATATATGTATAAATGTGTAAAATAAATTCAGTCATGAAATTAGTCACTGTGTTTGACGGTGAATACCTTGGGTTACACATAAAAGAAATAAATATGTAAAATATATACAAATTAATATATTATGTATCTCCAGTTAATAAATTATATATCTATTAAAATTAACATATTATGTATCTTCAGTTTAATTATGTGTTGTAGGTACATAATTTTAATGTCGTTTTGAATTAGGGTCTGCAAGGTGGGGCAAATTATACCGTGCACCACGGTGCACATAGCAATGTGCACCACGTACGTAAATTACGTCGTTTTGAGCATTGTAAATTAACCGTCCGTTTTTTTGTAAATCACGTTTCCCGGTTCGACCAGTGTCTGTATTTCTACTATACTAATAAGAGCCAAAGAGAGTTAGGCCTAAAATGGGTAGAAAAAATGGCGGTAATCAAATGGATGGTTCAGATGAATTATTTAATCAAATAGATGGCTAACATAATTCAGATTAATATTATTCATAGAGATTACCTAATTTAACCTTACTTTTATGATTTTCCGTTAAGTTTTCCGTTAAATATTATCTTCTCTGTTAATATTCCGTTAACTTTTAACTAACCCATTAATTTCTATAAGAAAGGTCTTAGGTTCGAACCCCATCTCAATCAAATTTGACATAATTAAGTTTTTCACTTTATTTTACTCTTATTAAATTAAATAAATTAGTAGCTACAACAAAAAATGATACATATGTATTTCTTTAATTTAGAATTATGTGTCTACAATACTTTTATTTGAAAAAATTATTCATTATCAAAAAATTAAATTAAATAAGAGAAATAATTTCATTAGTTATATTGTCTTTATTTTCTTTCATGCAAATATTCTTTAATTCATTACATTGTCCATTATCTTATTTTTACAATATCTTGTAATTAAATATCAAAGTTATAGTACAAAATAATGTTATATATTTATTTACCAAATATTTTATTAATACTATGAAAAAAAAATTTAAATAATTTGAAGCTAATTATATTAACTACTTGGGGATTGGTTGACAAAGAGTACTCAAATAGTCTAACAAATTGAAACGGAATCACTCTATTTTACTCTTATTGAATTAAATAAATTAGTAGTTACACAAAAAATGATACATATGTATTTCTTTAATACCATGAAAAAAATAAAAAAAGAATAGTTTGAAACCAATCATATTAACTACTTGGGGGATTGTTGACAATGAAAGTACTCAAATAACCCATTACCCAGCAAATTGAAGCGAGAAATTACCTTTTAATATCTTTGGAATAAAATAATATTTTAAGTTTTCAATTTTTTATTAATTTATTTAATCTTTTTTCTTAAACTAGGAATTTCTTTATCCACAATAACTCATTCAACAATAATGGTTTAACCAAATGAACCCCAAGCAGAGCACCTAAAGGAAAGTCTATAGCTCCTATATCGTAATCTCATTGCATGACATTGTCATCTATGCTACCAACAATAACCGAATTGCAAATAACACACAACAAACAAAAAGGAAGAGAACAAATAGTAAAGATGAATTGAAGACAATGACAATGTTACTCAAAAGAGAATTAAGAACACTTTAAAAAAATTCAAATTAAAAGTAGTACAGAGTATTTATTTAGACTATCATTTTTAGACCAAATATTTAGACTATCGGTTTTACAACGTTGCAAACATTTATTTTAGTAATAATTATAATAAATTTTCTATATTATCTTAGATTCATATATATACTTTGAGTTAGATATTTAAATAAAAAAATTTGACATTCAATTACCCATGTATAAACTTCTCATATATAATCTTGCATTGATATACTTTCAAATATTTATTTAGATATAAACATTGGGCATTAACCCATTCGCGCTATGCGCGTATAAAACTAGTATGTTAATATTCTGTGTATTTTAGGCAATCATTCTGTGTATTCTAGGTAATCGTTCTGTGTATTCATGTTAGTAACAGATGTTGTGATGTGTTTGTGCATTCGAATGTTTAGGAGGATGAATTATGTGTATTTTGTGTCAATATTCTGTGTATTCATGTTATTAACACAGGTTGTGATGTGTTTGTGCATTCGAATGTTAGGAGGATGAATTCTGTGTATTTTGTGTCAATATTTTGTGTATTCTGGGCAAAAGTTCAGTGCATTCTAGGCAAACATTCTGTGTATTCTAGATAATGATTATGTGTATTATAGATAATGAATTCTCTAGAGTCATTCGCGTCCGCATCCGCGTCCACTAACATTTGTGTATTTTGTGTCAATATTCTGTATATTTTGGGCAAACATTATGTGTATTCTAGGCAAACGTTCTGTGTATTCTAAATAATGATTATGTGTATTATAGATAATGAATTCCCTGGAGTCATTCGCGTCCGCGTCCACTAACATCGAAACGACGTCGTTTACGTTCGTGGTGCACATTGCTATGTGCACCGTGGTGCACGATATAATGATTGGCAAGGTGGACCTTGGGCCGTCTATGATATAATTTGCCAAATATATCCTTTTTTGTGAAAAAAGTAGATTAATTTTTTTTTTTTTTTACTAATACAATCTAAAAGTATTCTAAAATATTACCACAAATTAACAAGCCCAAAATATAGGTACAATTTATTGGACAAATCTAAATTCAAATAAGTAAAACTTTAAATATACACATAAATAAAGTTGTATTAAATAATAATAATAATAATAATAATAATAATAATAATAATAATAATAATATAGGCATTATTATAGTTGTATTACTATATTCAATATAGGAATTTTAGATATTTAATATCTTATATTAAATTAGTATAGACATAAACATTTTTTTGAAAGTAAAAATTGTGATATCATTAATGAATTAAATTGTAAAATACAAATGACTCCCATACAACTAAGAGCGCCTTACCCAAATGAAAGCATGAGCCAACTAGTTCGTTAATCTACGAACAAAACTAATAAAGCAAGAATTAATAGAGTTTAATAACATAACACAATCACGATAGGTAAAATCTAAAAAAGTTAAATCCTTGAATTTTCCGATGATGTTGTGGAATAAATTTTGGCAACTTGTTTTCACACGTCAATTGTTCAAACCCTTAGTCTTTATTCTTGAGAGAACTTCATTACATGTCAATGCTTAGTGAGTACAGGATCATGAACACATGTAAGAGGACCATTTGAGATTGCCACAAAAGTTCCATTGCCTATATGAGGATGCAAATAAAAACTTGAATAAGACTTGTAAAGGAATCAATATTTGAGTCCACCTTGCATATATGCCAATACCTCATGGATGTTGTTCCATGTATTAGCTATCGGAGTTGCAGCGCCCAATACTTCTATGCACCGCCACCTCACGCAATTTTGTATTGCTTTTTTGTTTAAGCTACTTGTTGTCGTAGACCTCATGCTACTTTAAAAAATCACCCTATTTCTTGCAACCCAAATCTCATGAAACATAGCCACTACCTTAGGGTTATAATTTTAGGGTTTAGGGTTTAAGGTTACAATTTAGGGTTTAGGGTTTAGGGTTACAATTTAGAGTTTAGGGTTATGATTTAGGATTTAGGGTTATAATTTAGGGTTTAGGGTTATGATTTAGGATTTAGGGTTATGATTTAGGGTTTAGGGTTATGATTTAGGGTTACAATTTAGGGTTTAGGGATTAGGGTTACAATTTAGGGATTAGGGTTATGATTTTAGGGTTTAGAGTTTAGTGTTACAATTTAGGGTTTAGGGTTTTTTTTTTTTTTTTTTTTTTAAAGTAAACCACCGCTTTTATTGACCAAAACAAAGAGGCCGAAGCCTTACAGACTATCAAATAAAAAGCCCAATTGAGCTACAGAATATAAACAAAAGCCTATCAAAATTAGGATCAATTAGACCAACTAATGAGGCCCATTCGGCCTTAGCTCATAGCAGGCCCATTCGGCCCCTTATCTTCAAAATTAAGTAGCCCATTAACTCCATCTTAAAATTCCTTGAGCCAATTAATTCTTTTTCGGCCCAGCCTACACCATACGCCACACCCAATCTTCACGGCCCAACCCCTCAAAATTCCAGATCATCCAAATCCAGCCCATGATGAATAATGAATCATGTAAACCATAAGCCACTTATTTCCAAACATTAGCATTTCATCTCAACTTCAGTTTACTTGCTCGGTCCAGTAAACAAACAACAACAATTTAATCCTTTATGCTTTTATCACTCAATCAACACCACCAAATTCAAATTCCAATTTTGCACTCAGGTGCAAAGCACTGTCATAACATCATCCCAATCCATATGCAAAGCATCTACATGATCAATTCTGCAAGAGCCACAGATCTGCTGCAAAACCATTCCCAACCTCAATATTGATCTATCAACTAAGCATCAGACCATCATCATTCACTTGCCTCAAACCTCATTATATCACTCCATCAAAATCCAAATGCCATTCCAGTTTAACATTTCAGTTTTATTTCATCAAATATTCAACTCTTTTTTTTTTAGCAGTACTCAATACTGCAAATCTCAGCAGCAAGAGCTCCATTACTGCCACTAATATATTCTAAGCAATCCAATTCACATTGCATCAATTTTGAATCACCATTCCAGTGTCTTCTGCTCTGCATTTTAAATCCTTCAATACCATGATCCTATTACCATCAATACCATCTTACTGCAGCAGCAATATTGAACATGCTGCATATATACACCTCAAAAACAAATTCCAGAAAATCTGCTCATCAACCAACATCAGCTTCTTTCTTCTTTTTTCTCCCTTTTTTTTTTTACAGCAGCAAGATTGTTCCCAGTTTTGATTTCGTCCATGGCTCATTTGAAAAAACCATGAACCATACCACCTTCTTAATCCTCCAATTCAGAATAATCCCAAGTGCCTTCACCACCCTCAAAATACCCTTCAGACCATATACATAACCATAAACCCACCGTGACCCTATGTCGAAGCCCAAAACCTATAGTCGATTTTGGTCCATATTTCTCCTTAACCTTACTTGCATTTATTTTGTTCCTCATAATCTTGACTGCCACTTCCATGGATTATATATCATAACCCTCTTTCCCATTTTTCCATATCTTTTTCTTAGCAATAGCCCTTACTTCACTCATCGTTTCTAGGACTATACTAGCAAATTCCTCATCCTCATCGAAAGTTTCATCCACTTTTTTACACCATTCCTTTATATTTACCTTATCCCAATTCTCTTTCCATTTTGGCTTTTTCTTGCTGACAGATGGAGTCTCATTTTGTTCCATTGAACCAACTTCCGTATTACTACAAGAGCTTTCTTCCAAAAATCCTATAGGCCCATCTACTTCCTTAGGGTTACAATTTAGGGTTTAGGGTTACGATTTAGGGTTTAGGGTTATAATTTAGGGTTTAGGGTTAGGATTTAGGGTTTAGGGTTGCAATTTAGGGTTTAGGGTTAGGGTTGATAGGTTTAGGGTTTAGGGTTTAGGTTTAGGGTTTAGGGTTGCAATTTAGGGTTTAGGGTTTAGGGTTGCAATTTAGGGTTTAGGGTTTAGGATTTAGGGTTTAGGGTTTAGGGTTTAGGGTTTAGGGTTTAGGGTTTAGGGTTTAGGTTTAGGTTTTTAGGGTTTT
>CP025647.1:7801196-7833518 GCA_003576665.1 Ipomoea trifida | reverse complement strand
AAGATAATAATAATAATAATAATAATAATAATAATAATAATGATAATAATAAAGATGATAATAATAATAACATATAATAATAATAATAATAATAATAATAATAATAATAAAGATTATAATAATAATATTATTATTATTTTAATTTTCGAGAAATCCAAGTAAATATGAGCAAGTTCAGATAGCAAATGGACAGCAGAAAGGATTGTCAAGTTGTTGTTCAATAAATGCAAAACATAGAGGCATTCCAAAAATAATAATAATAATAATAATAATAATTAGGTATTTGGGTAAAGAAAGATATAAGAGTGTTAAAGACTTAAAGTTAGAAAATAAGAGAACATAAAGGTCAGTTTGCATACCTCTGCCATTTCATTTACTCTTCCCCCACAACCAGTATATGTGTTCATGTATCAATGCAAACCAAAAAGAATCAGAGAGCAGTTCAAAAAGAAAAATAACTATGGCACTCTTTTCTCCCTATAGTTTTAATTGGCAAGCGGTAAACAGTTCCCACATAAGTCAACAGGCCTCACCTTGGAGAGGGCCTGCCACTGTTTTCCCACAGCCAGATGCACCAGGAATTGCACAAGTACCCCCCAAGCACCGAAGGAAATAGGGCATCAAGAACACGCTGATATAAAACAATGTCAAACAACAGAAAATTGCTTAAGATAAATAGTCTACACAATATGAAACACAATGAGACAGGTCCTGATACTAAGGCATTCATTACCTGCCCAGTAAGAAGAGGGGTATCAGCAGCAAGCTTTTCTGCAATAGGCCTGGGAGTACATACAGGCCAAGCCTACAGGTACAAAGAGAACTCAACATGAGCATTACCCACAAACTTAAAATAAACGAACAACACTGAAGCAATCTATAAAGAAGATTAAAAATCAAGATTACTGCTTTTTGACACCTTGAAACTCAAGTTCAAGAACAGTGTCCTGCAAAAACAATGGGATGAGTGCATGGAATCACATCATAAAATGGCTAATGCATGGATAATGACAATAAATCACATCCTTTATGTCTTAGAAGGATGATATTTCTAAAGACAAACCTTCTAAGTGTATTGGCCTGGTGCAATGTAAGTTATCTTTCCCATGCCATCTGGAGGAAGTGTCACATGGTGTTGTGTTGCACTAGACTATTCCCAATGACGTTCTGAAAAAGAAAAAAAAGATTTATTTGAAGTGTACTAAAACAATCAGTTCTTGAACTTGTAAAAGCGAATCTATTTGAAGGGTGCAATTCACTTACTGCATAGAGGTCTCCACCTGTTAAGAGGTCCCCCACCCACCAGACATCAAAATAGTATTGTAATAAATCAATCAGCCATGATAAATTCATGGCAAGAACAAACCTTTATAAAGTGCATGACTAATTAAAAAAAAAAATAGAATTTCCTATGGGTACCTAATTTCTTAGGCTGAAATTCCCAAAGTATGTCTTTGTCAAGTGCCGGAACAGATACACCAGGGGGAATATAAACATCACCAGACTTTATTGCAATGGTCTTCAACGGTCTCTGTTCAGAATTCAGATATGAACCTGAATGCCATCAAAGATGTTCCACTGACAAAGGCTGTAATTTCAAGAGGAAAATACATAAAACTCACTGTACAGATCATAATCCAAACCAGGAACTCAAGATTAATCAAAAGGGAAAAAAAGTACGTTCTCACCTTGCGTGTACGTAGAACAGGATCATTAACCATCAGCCCAGCTGTTTCTTCATAGACTACAGGACAGCAGATACTTGTCAACGATGTTCCCAAAGGTATATGGGTTCAAGAATATATCACCAAAATCCCTTTCATTTTATACAATTTGATCCACGTCCACACTTGAAGGCAACAATCAAAGAGAGGGAACAAGGAGAAAAATGGAAGGTGAAGACAGCCAGTCTGGAGAGAGAATAAACCATTCGAAAGAAAAAACAAGATAATGAAACATATACCCTGAATTGTAGCGGAATCCCCTTCCAATTGAATGATTTCACCATTCGAAAGAAAAAACAAGATTGTCATGTCCAAATCTCGCGAATGGTCTCATCCCCATTTTTCTCTGGTACAGCCTGAGCACCAAGGGCCGCGCCGGCCGCCAGGGAGATGCCGAGCGGTGCGTGGAAACCGCCAAGAACTTCCGCGACCGCCTCCACCGCAGATCTGGATTTTGAGAGAGAGAGGCGTAGATCGAGATTTTTAGAGAGAGACGTTAGAGAGGAGGCGTGAGAGAGATCAGAAAAATATGGCAGAAAGTTCTTTTTTATATAAATGTATGACTTTCCGCTTCTCAGTGGAGCGGTGCGGAAAGTGTATTTTTAAAAAAATACTCCGTAAAATTCTGTAGTTTCCGTGTCTAGTTTAAGTGAAACAGTTGCGCAAAATAGAGACGTTTTTTAATTTTTTCCAAATCGTGACTGTTTTATTTAGAAACAATCGCGAAATCTTGTTAAAATATTTAACAAAAATTGACGTTGTTTATTTATTTTTTAAAAAAATAAATAAGAAACAATGTCAAAAAACCGACGTCATTTCTTTATTTATAGATTTTTTTAAAATGAAATGGTTTATAACCGACGTCGTATCATTTATTTACTACGTCGCCTACATCAACGTCGTAAAATAACCGACGTTGTATATATATATATTTTTATTTTTCATTACATTACACGATGATTTTTTGTTTTGCAAAAATCCGACGTGTAATGTTAATTTTTTAAAAAAAATTACATACGACGTAAGTTATTAACCGACATCGTATGTTTTTAATTTTTTAATTAACATAACACGTCGGTTTTTGGTAAAAATATTGACGTGTTATGTAATTACAAAATTTTAAAATAATATTTAGCTTATTTATACCCAAAACCTGCTCAAAAATATAAATATATATATCGCAATCACACCCAAAACCTGCTCAAATATCATATCACAACCATATACAATTTAATATTTATAATCTCACAATTAATAAAATGATATCCTTGCATTGCATATCAAATGGAGTTGAACGAAGCTCTTTTCAAATGAACAATAAAAAGGAAAGACAAAAATGAAATAAACAATTAATCTAATAAATGTGGCTCCAAATTGTTTTATGAATATTAACCTTGATATGTCTGCTTTCAAAAAAAAAAAAAAAAAAAAACCTTGATATGTCTAATTTCAATCTCTAAGCCAATGTACAAATGCTACTAAAAGTTCTAGGCTAAACAATGCTCAACAATGAAAGTGAGGGAGTAAAGTCACTACCAGTGCCACTCTAGTGGACCATGGACTATCACCAAAGTGCTAATCTCATTCTCATAGCAATTCAACTCAGTGAGGCACTTAATTAAGCACCTAGAGTGCATCATCCATTCCAATTCCCCTTTATCAAGGGCAAATTAAATGTGTGAAAGTTTTGGCTATGGTGAATCTCTATTCTCATAGGTGAAATACCAATCCATTCCCCAATTTTCACAATCACATTCATCCTATATGCATTGCAAACCCAAGATTAAGCAATTCAAATCATGTTGCATTCATACAAAGCAATTTAATCTAAATCCCTAAAGAATTTAACTACTCATAATGGAATTGAAACTTAAAAGCAGTTGGAATAATAAGCAATAAATTCAAGTATGAAAGAAATTTGTAACTTGCAAGAATAAGAAATTGAAATCCTTACTTGAATAAATTTATAAAGCTTGAATTTGAAATTGTAATGGAATAATCTGCAATTACAAAGGATAAATCTTCTCTAATTCTTCCTAGAACTAATGGATTTACAATAGATAGATGTTCTAGAGTGATTGGTAGAGAGAAAACCTAAAAGGAGACTTAGAAAATTCAAAAGATAAACTAAAAATGAAGCCTATGGCTATTTATACTTCAAGGAATTGCGCCAAGAAACTGCCACTAGATTACTTGTGGTGTGACCAACATCGTGACGAGGCAATAGCTCGCAAGTCCCAGATGTCACTCTAATGGTCACGACGTGACCAGCAGAGTGACAGCTGGGATCCGCAAAGTAGTCAGGGAGGTCACTGTGGGGGTCACGTCGTGACCTCCACCTTGACACCCCTGAATTGAAATAATTATCATAATTTTGTTAATCTCCTCTAATTATGGATGTAATATGTGTATTATCAATTTCGTTAACTGATTTGATAAAATTTATATTATGAACAACAATATTAATTCACTAGTTGTCATAATTTTTAAGATTTTATTCAAAAGTAATCAAATGAAATGCACGGGTAATTGACATTATCTGAAGTAAAAATATATAAAATTATCGTAAGAATGAAATTTCTATGTTTAATGACCATAATAAATTTAGATGTTAAATATAGTGTAATTACCACAGATTATTTAGATGGTAAATAGTATATGGTAATTACCTATATAGATTAGCATATTAAACGGATTAACATATGGACCAATGTTATAAAAAAGAAGGAAACCTTTTAGATAAAATATATTAGGAATAATATCAATTAAATAAAATATCATAGGAATTTCTCAATTCTATATTTATAATTACCTTTATAAACCGAAACAGTATTTATATTATTAGAGTTATGGATTTTTATTATTATTATATTATTATTATTATTAGGAAAATTATATTAAGAATTTTAGATTATTATTACTTATTATTATTATTATTATTATTATTATTATTATATTAACATAATAGATTTTAAATCGAGGCTACAAAAATTTAATATTATTATTTCATTTTATTCAAGTATAGTAATCACCATTTTTTAACTAATAAGTGTGAATTAGTATTGTGCAATTAATGATAAAGATTAATAATAATTGGAATCAACATGTGGTGCTGAGGAAATGATTTTTTTACCAAGCCTCCTCTTTGATGGTTAATTTGGTGAAAAAGATTGGATTGGCGGGATTATGCGCTCAGTCCATGAGTCAGAGTAGTCTCTTCAGCCGTTTTTATCTGGGTATCCCCCCCCCCCCCCTTATGTTAAAAAAAAAAAAAAAATACAATGACCATGTTTAGCTTCCAATGCACCATTTTTATAAAATGAAGACTTGAATGGTAAAACGAACAATTGGAATGAATAATTGAGGATTTATTCAAGTATAGTAACCACCATTTTTACCAAATTACATAAGCATCCGTAAATGGGGAAGATCAAGATGCAAATTCTACAATATATATGAGCATCCGTAGATTGCTAGTTATTTTGCACTACAACTAAAAAGATGGATAGTTAAATAAGGTATTATCATTCAAAATCTTAATACAAAGTTACAATACAATGTTTTTCCATTAGAAATTACCAATCAAAGTAATGTGATTAAAATATATAATTATATAAAACATTTGATTGTTCACTACAATCACTCTGAAAATTATAATTTTACATACGTGATACGCCCATGGCAAAATTGGCCTAGCTACTTGAAACCTTATCAGCAAAAAATAAAACATATTGAGCTGTTAAAATCAAACTAAATCACAGTACTACAAAATACTCTATGGAATGCAGACTACACCATAAGGATCTCCAACATGCAGAATGAATCAACTAAAAATTAAATCATACCGCATACCATAACAATTCTACGCGTGTTAAAGTTCGATCTTCGACTTCGTAGAATTACATATTATAGATCTCTAACTAATAGTGAGAGCACAGATATTGGTACGTTGTGAGAGAAGAGTCATTTCTCATCATTATATAGTGGAGGATAAACATAATATGGAAGATTTTTCAAAAGGAAAGTATAATTAATTTTAATTTTATGTAAATATAGATGATTGACATGTAAAAATTTTACTACAATATTATATAATTTTTTCATTCTAATATAGTTAATTACATGTCAATTATATAAATATATATAGATATATAGATATAGATATAGATTATCATATCACTAATCACCAATCACCAATTAATTAATTAATATATATATATATATATATATATATATATATATATTAATATTAATATTAATATATAACAATATTACCATATCACAAATCACCAATCACCAATTAATTATTCTTTTTTAAAATAATCACCAATTAATTAATTAATATTAATAATAATATCATATACCATATTATCAATTATCAATTATATATCACCAATCACCCATCACCCATTAATATTAACAATATTACCATATTATCATTATCATATATTACCATAATAATATTATAGGATGGATAATTAATAAAATAATAAAATAATAAAATAATAAATAAATAAAATAAATGATTTTACCAAAATACCCCTAAGTTTTGGGGGGAAAATTTGGGAGGAGGAAATTGTTTTTATATATAGTATAGATTATGTTTAAAATCAAAACAGGTTAAAAATAACGATTTAAAACCTTTGGTTTATCTTTTCAAAAAAAAAAACCTTTGTTCTTGATCTATAAGACAACGATTAAAAACGTACCGTTATCTATGCTTGTAATTTTCAACAATACAAGTTTCAACAACACTCAATAGACAACAGTTTTTAACCGTTGTCTTATATATCAAAGACAACGGTTAAAAATTGTTGTCTATCGGCATGACTTTTAACAACGCACAATAGACAACGGTTTTTAGTCGTTGTCTTATATAAAAAGACAACTTTTAAAACCATTGTATATACCTTTGACTTTCAACAACACCGGTTTCAACAACACTCAATAGACAACGATTTTTAATTAACCGTTGTCTATGTGCATGACTGTCAACAACACTGACTTCAACAACACTCAATAGACAACGATTTTTAACCATTGTCTTTTCTAGAAAAGACAATGGTTAAAAACCATTGTCTATGTGCGTGACTTTCAACAACACCTGTTTCAAAAATACTCAATAGACAACAGTTTTTAGCCGTTATTTTTTTTTTTAGAAAAGACAACAGTTAAAAACCGTTGTCTTTGCATAGGACTTACAGCAGAAATTTTACCTCAAAGACAACGGTTTTTAACCGTTGTTTATGTGCATTTTTCTTGTAGTTAATTGTTTTTCACGCGCATTATTGCGCGAATGAGATAATGCCCAATATTTATTTTTAAATAAGTACTTCAAAGAATATTAATATAAGATTATATAGGAGATGTTCATGCATGTGTAATTGAATGTTGAATTTATTTATTTAAATTGGCAATTCAAAGTATATGAATGCAAGATAATATATATATATGAGAGATTGATTATAATTGTCATTAAAATAAATATTTGTAATTTTTGTAAAAACGCTAGTCTAAATACATAGTCTAAATAAATACTACTTTTGATTTAAATTTTTCTAAGTCATTTTTAATTCTCTTTTGAGTAGCATTGTTATTATCTTCATCTTCAGTACTTGTTTTATTTATTTATTGGTAATGTGTCACGTGTAATTGACTAATTGGGTTACTGTGGTAGTATAGAGGGCAACGTCATGCAATGAGATTATAGTGTAGGAATTTGTGTATTTGTGTATATGACTGGGATTTTAGTTGTATTGTGAATTCTTGATCTTGTAAGCGCCTATTGATATTTGACCGTGGTAGTTTTTTCCCTACATGTTACATGTGTTGCGAGATGTGTGTCGTACATTCTCATGTGAAAGTATTGAACAAAATATTAATATTAATATTTATTATATAGGAATAAGGGCCAAATTAGCCATTAAACGTAACGCCAAAGTGCAATCAGACCACTGAACTAAAAAAACGTGCAATTACTCCATTCAACGCCCCAAATACCTTCAATTTTACCTGGTAGCCGGTTTCAAACCTTTTCTTCCGGTGGATTGCTGATATGGATGATTACGTGGCAATACTTATTGTTTTCCTTTATTTTCCTTGGTTTTCTTTCCTTCCAGGCTTCCAGCGTGTGTTTTTCTTCCATTTCTCACTCAAACGCAGTACCATCATCCTCTCCTCACCCAGATGCAGGACCATTATCATCATCATCTTCTTCATCCCATTCTTTTTGTTCACGGATTCACGCCATCCTCATCCCCATCTTCTTATCACATGCACAACATCATTAAACTACATCATCTTCGTCGCCCAAGAATCGTCGGAAACACCATAGGTCCCCTGTAAATTAGTCGGAGCTTGCTGCCACTGTTGCCGGAGCTTGCTGTCGCTGCTGCCATCGCCGGAGGAAGAGAAAGGTCGTCTGAAACTCTGCTTGTTCCAGCTTTTATAGAAATTTTACAGATGACCCTCTAAGAAATTTTACTCCACAACTCTAAGAATAGGAACCCTCTTCTCAATTTCCTACCCGGCCTCTCTGCTCTCATCGATTCCCAGTCTGGGTTCTCAATTTCTTACCGGAGTTGCGCTCTCTCGTCAACTCCATGGCCGCCGGTCTCCACTGATTGGGAGTTTCCCAAGGGGGCGTGGCCTTGATTTTGCTGCCTATTCCATTTATTTCCCTGTCATCCTCTTGGATTTTTAAGCGTCGGTGCAGTCGCGGCCACCATGCATCCTCTCACCACGCAGGCTGTCACTACCGCTGCAATCAAACTCTTCAACGCTTCCATCATAGCCTCATATGATTCCACACGCACAATAACGCAAAAGAAGCCGTGGTGTCGACCCTGAACAAAGCCCTAACATGAAACCAACGCCGGCGGTTGCGGCTATGTCGCCGGGCGCCGAGGAACTGGGTTGAATATATAAGCCGTGAACCTGAATTGATAAAGCAGATAGCTAAAATGGCGGTGGTCAATTGGGTTGACACAAGATTACGAAGAAAGAGGAAATAAGTGGTAAAAAGTTGCCAACTCAGCATCCACATAACCAGGTAACCGGAAGGAGAGGGAGTTTACCTGCTAGCCGGTGAAATTGGACACATTTAGCTTGTTGAATGGTGTAATTGCAATCTGTTGGTCCCGGATGAGCAAGCTATAAAGTCTAGAAGGGGGGGTTGAATAGACTTTATCAAATTTTCGATTCTAACTCAAAGTGAGCAGAAAAGAATTAAGGAAATAAATTTCCTTGCAGCGGAAGTCTCAAGCTTGCGTAAAAAATATGATTGTAGCGTTTTGCAAATTGTGTGCTCGTGTGAATAAGAGTTATGGGGTTAGTTGCACAATAATAATAATAACAGTAAAGTAAAGTGCAAGAGAGGAATTTAAGTGGTTCGGCCAACGCGACCTACATCCACTGTTCTCCTTTCACTCCAAGGAGCAAATCCACTATGTATTATCACCAATACAAAGTCTGGACAGAAGCAACCCGCTTCTTCCCTTCTTGACAATCCTTGAGATAGAAAACAGCCGCACCGTCTTCCTATCCTTCACTGCCTGACAATCCTTGAGATAGCGAATGGCCGCACCGTCTTCCTATCCTTCACTGCCTGACAATCCTTGAGATAGAAGATAGCCGCACCGTCTTCCTATCCTTCACTGCCACCGTCCACCTATCCTTCACTGCCTACTCAAAACTTCCCTTCGAAAGTTGGTGTTGTTGTGTTTGTGCTGGACTGGTAAAAGAATCAAAGTGATTCTTTTATCTTTTAAGCTTAGAATATGCACACTGGAATTTTATGTCTCGAAGCTGAGCTTTTCCTCTCTTTTCTTTATGTGCATTCACTGTCTCGTATTCCCCTTTGGTATTTTTTTTCTTTTCTTCTAAGCCTTGGGGTTTTATATTTGGGAAGAAATATTCCCGTTGCTATTTTGACCGTTTGGCAGCAGTCCAAATCTGCCAAACAACCCACATTAATTTTTGTCTCCTTCACGTGCTTAGTTGATAAAATATTCCCTTGTTCAAGTCTCCATACTTTACCCGTTGAAGCTCCACCTTAATTTGTATCCCATGTGCTAGCTTGATCTGAAATCCCACTTGAAGTCTTCCATAAAATATTCCACTCCCATAATTCCCGTATGGTGTCTTGCATGTTGATAAGAAACTTTGTCTTCATGCTTGATTTAATATTCTTTCCACTATCTTGAGCCCATCTTTCTTGAATAAAATATTCATGCCCATTCTCCATCTTTAGCTTTCTCCTGATCACTTTGAATTTTATTTGGACTCTTTCAAATAAAATATTGTCACCCATATTACCTTTTCCCATGTGACATCTTCCAAGTGTATAATTAATTCCTTAGTTGAATCTTGAACTAGCTTGAAGGATTTCTTCATACCTTTCGCAACTTCTTCTTCCAAAAGTCTTCTTGCTAGAATAATACTCATTGAACCAATTTCATCTGAGTATTTTTCGTGATTACTGTAGCAATAGTACTATTCATGTCACTGTAGCAATAGTACTATTCACCTCTCGAAGTTACTGTAGCACCTCTCGAAAATTCATCTTCTGTGATCTCTCTAACCTCTTGACTTCTCGAACTCTCGAAGTTACTGTAGCATATCACTGTAGCGATTTCACTGTAGCATCAAGTTTTCATCTCTTGTGATCTCTCAAACCTATCGAAGACTTCTCGATCTCTCGAACCTCTTGACCTCTCGAAGTTACTGTAGCATATCACTGTAGCAGCGCGAACTTGATGTCTTGCAACCGTTTTAATCTACCTCTCACGAGTACTTTTGCTTACCAATCCACCTCTCGTGAGTTGTATCCTTCTTCTATGACATCCAAACTCCGTTTCCATCATCCTCTCTTGGATTATTGTCTTCTTCTTCAGCCTCAAAACTTCGTCCAAAAATGCTTCATGCAAATGGTACTGTAGCATCTCTCGAGGTTACTGTAGCAGTTAACTGAACCTTACTGTAGCAGTTAACTGAACTTGATGTTTCTTCATTTTCTTCTTTTGGAGACTAATTATTACAAATAAAATCTAACACATTTTTGGTATCATCAAAACCTAATAACAAATATTCCCAACACAATCTTTTTTAGTTCAGTGGCCCAATTGCATTTTAAGGTTTCGTTCAGGGGCTAATTTGAGCCTTATTCCTTTTATTTATTTATTGGTAATGTGTCACGTGTAATTGACTAATTGGGTTACTGTGGTAGTATAGAGGGCAACGTCATGCAATGAGATTATAGTGTAGGAATTTGTGTATTTGTGTATATGACTGGGATCTTAGTTGTATTGTGAATTCTTGATCTTGCAAGCGCCTGTTGATATTTGACCGTGGTAGTTTTTTCCCTACATGTTACATGTGTTGCGAGATGTGTGTCGTACATTCTCATGTGAAAGTATTGAACAAAATATTAATATTTATTATATTTGTAGAAGGTTAATGAGTAGTACCTTTTGTTTTACTTTTAAAACTTGTTTATTTGATAACAACAATGACTTTGCAGGTAATCCGAATACTGATGCCTCAATATGTCCTTCATCAATAGTTTTGACATCCATTTTGAACTTATCCATTTTGACGTTCATATCTTTGGAATTAGTGTGAATAAGTGTAGTATTTGATTTTGTGTGTGCATGTGTGTGTGTGTGCTGCGTTTTTTTTTTTTTTTTTTTGGTTAAATTGTTACTAATCGTGGAGTACCCACGGTTGCCTTTTTCACCACAATGTATGCAATTAAATAGTTTGTCGGCCACTTTGTGCATAAACATTTTTAAACAGTTTGTCGACCACTTTGTGCATAAACATTTTTAAACAGTATCTACATCTTATATACTAATTATTTTTGTTGTTAAGATGCACAATAAGTATTTTACATACATGATTAATGATCTTTCCAAAAAAAAAAAAAAACATATATACATGATTAATGAATGTTGCAACGTTAGCTATTTTTGAAATTTATTCATTTTCTAGATTTGAAAAATTGATGAATTTAAAAGATTAATTCCAACAATGTTGTAATAATGAGTTTTAAATATAGCAAATAATGATCTAATTACCATTTGCATATTATTATTATCAGCATAAAAGCAAAGCATACCAATCTTTTATTTAGGTGTCCTGTCGAGGTACTTGGTACTTTTGATTCAACCATTTTGATTGAATGAATTCTTGTCCCGAAACAACATGACTGCAATGAGAGGTTGGAGATGTGATATATACGGACTGTATTCTACCCCTCCAATCACTAAATATATAGTTTGAGGAAATTAGCAATATTTAATGCTGGTAAAAGAAAATGATTGAGACAATAAACTTGTTATTCTCGCCATTGATCGATGTCACTCTATTTTCACTTAAGAATTAACATATATTTATACATTATGTTTAGATTTCATTCAATATTCTTGCCTTGTGTAAATTCATATCTGAACCAAATGCACCCTAAATTCATTCAAAAAAAAATAATAATAATAAATGAATTTAGCCTTCAAATTATCAAAATAAACTAAATAATCATATATGGAAGCTAAGGAGCTTAACTCCATCTATCTTCTAATTCATTCCCCAAGCTGCTAGCTTAACTCCATGCATAATCACTCTTTTACCAGCCAAGGATATGATAAATAAAATCAAAATCATTCATTCTAAAAAAGATACTATAATCTCATCATCCACATGCACAACACTTTCCATATCAGAAAAATATGATGAGTACTTAGAAGCTCCACCTATCTCAATCCTTCTCCAAACATCTCTTCGAAATGAATAAATTAAAATCAAAGGAGATATTATGATCTTACTTCGGAGCAAGATTAAAATCTCCCCTACACTATTGGAAGTAAACCCAATGGAAGTAGCTTGTTCAATAAGCTCACTCTCCTCCAATGGAAGAAGGACCGTCTGCTTCTCCCACTCCTCCTCCTCCATTGATCTGATCTCCAACGTCCATATCTCTATCTTGCTCTCTGCAGGGTGAGGGTAGTCATCTTCTCTTTCTCTTGTAGGAATATTAGTAATAATGTCAATGAAGGCTAGGCGACCATTCAATTTTATCCATGGCACCCAACCCTGTGCCCGTTGCCAGGACTTATCATCATATCCAGATGGAAACGGTATGAACCTGATAACCTTCTCCGTCGCTACATCCATAGCAACTATCTTTGATGATGATTCTTGTTCAGTAATGTTAGGTATGAAATAGATAATCCCATGAATGTGGAGAGCAGCATCGGTCCACCGAGGGATGATAGTGGATCTTATCTCCCTCCATGACTCATCCACTTCCAGAGTTAAAACGCACTGCCGATTCAAAAACACCCCCTCGCCACTATAAAACACCAATGACGCGAAAACCTTGTACCTTTTCGAAATCGAGTCAAACCCCAAGACGACAAAAGGGCACATACCGATGCTGCTGTTCCGTGGACGTCGTGTTAAAACAAAATCGCCATTACCAATAATGTTACCATTAGAGATGCCGAAATACATCGCAGGGTAGTTGGAATTGGGCGGCAGATAAATACATCGTCCTGTACTAAGGTCGAAGAGACCGCCGAATAATCGCATACGGAGCAGACACATCTTCCCATCGGGGGCACAACTCGAACTCGAACCGCTCGACCATACTAAACCTCGTGCATCTAATTTTTGGACACTCTCGTCGTCTTCACTGTAACTCACGGAGTATAATCTTGATGGTGCGGGATATTCATTATAGTTTGGTAATACGAAGCGGATTGTGAACGCGAAGCGTGGCTCCGGTATATAACAATAAAAGAATTTAGAACTACACCTGAATCGTACTGCACATTTTGCAGGTAGACCACTCAGAATTTTGACAACCATCTCTCGCGGAAGACAAGTTATACAACTTATTGAAGCTGATGAAGCCTCCATCTCTCTTTCATCTTCCATCTATCCGCAAATTCAATCAAGCTAATTACAGCTTTTTGCTGGGGATCGATCAAGGAAGCTTGAACTGATATAATAATATAAGGGAAAATATTCACTTAGCTTCATGAAAGTATTGCTTACTCAATTCACATAGCTAAGACTTTAATTCGTTAAACAAACTTATCTGAATACCAAACAAACTCACCTACAATCAATCTAACAGAAAAAGAAAAAAAAAATCACTACTCCTTCAACATCCACATACAAACATTTGAGCTGAGTCCTATTGTAAATAGACTTCTTTCTTCATTAGAGACTATTTTACCACACAAATTTTTTATTTTAATTTTATATATGATATTAAAATAGATACTTGATCAAATTATATATATATAGAAGTTCAATTGTATTATTATATTATACATTTTACACTAAGCTAGCTAATACAATATATATCGGTATAGAGACAACCATAATTGTGTGGATTTGACATCATTTGAACAAAATTGGGTTAATTCAAAACTCTAGACAAAAATGTGGAAAGTACTAAATTACCTTCTTTTCAAAATCTTATTTGAAAAGAAGGTAATTGAAATACCTTCTTTTATTTATTTATTTATTTTTTTGCTTTGACCCAAAATGCCAACAAAAAAGGCAATGCACCTTTTTTTTTCTTTCTAAAGTTAAAGAAGAAAGCAATAGTATTGCAATTAAAGAATTGATATAGTAACCCAATGGGTAGCTCAAGTGGCAAGTGAGTTCTCTTTGTAAGGAGGAATTCTGGAATAATTCGGGTTCAATTCTCACAAACGACGATTCCCCTTGGGCCAGTATCAAATTCATATTCTTACTACAATTGTAAATTAAAATGTGGTAATAGAATTCCTAATAAAATATATTCTTTTTTTACTTTCATATTCATAATACAATTCTAGATTTAAATTACTAATCGTAATATTATATAGTACATATATACTTCTATACAACTATTAAAAAAAATCCGCAATTTTAACTTCTCCTTCAAAACACTTATATACTATTAAGGTTTGCGTAATATTGTAAAATATGGTAATACAATTTCTATTCGTACTACAATTGTAAATTCAAATGCGGTAATAGAATTCATAATAAAATATATTCTTTTTTACTTTTCTATTCGTAATACAATTCTAGATTGAAATTATTAATCATAATAATACAGTATATATACTTTCCTGCAACTTAATATATACTATTAATAAAAACAAAATCATACACTTTAACTTCACACCCAAAACACTCATATACTATTAAGGTTTACGTAATATTGTAAAATATGGTAATATAATTTCTATTCGTACTACAATTATCTATTAAAATGTGGTAATACAATCCCTCATACAATATATTCTTTTTTACTTTCCTATTCGTAATTAAAATTACTAATTGTAATAATACAGTAAATATACTTTCTTACAAACGTAATCTATATACTATTAATAAAAACAAAACCCTCTATTCTAACTTATCGCCCAAAACACTCCAATACTATTAAGATTTGCGTAATATTGTAAATATGATAATACCATTCATATTCGTACTACGATTGTCTATTAAAATGTAGTTATACAATTCCTATTCGTACTACAAGCACTATTCAAACCCTATTGCAAAGTAAAATGCAAACTAAATTGTTCACTTTAAAATAAACAATGCATATTATTTTTTCTATCATAAAATGTAGACAATGCATATCATAACAATTTAAGTAGTTGAATGTTTTACAATACTCAAACTTTAGCACTGTGGATATTGGACGAATTAAGATTTTGGTATAAATTTTATGT
The DNA here is from genome assembly GCA_003576665.1 of Ipomoea trifida. Lineage (NCBI taxonomy): Eukaryota > Viridiplantae > Streptophyta > Magnoliopsida > Solanales > Convolvulaceae > Ipomoea > Ipomoea trifida. Next base: position 7,818,055 of record CP025647.1, on the reverse strand, counting down.
TTTTCTTTAGGTCACTAACCACATAAATTGGGCCATAACATTCGTTTTTTGGCACTTTAATCAAATTTGAACTACTCATTTAATTTACTATTGCTTAACTAATAATTAACTACGATCTTTCAATTTTTCAGTGAGCATCATTTTTTTCAGAATCCACACAAACAACATAATGAGAAAAACTCACAGAATCAACAATTCTAAGGGGTAGGAATAAGCGAAAGACCACAAATCAAGGTTAGAGCCAAAATTAAATCTCATTATTATATACTGTTTCACTCATTATTTTCATTATTATCTATATACTTTAGAACTCCCAACTTGGTTTTCTCATACTAAGAAATCTAATTTTGAATTTTTCAGTTTGAGAAACTATACTAGGATTTCTCAAACTGAGAAACGCAGACATGGATTCAATTATCTGATAACTCGTGCATGTGTTCTCAAATTGGGAAAAATGACAGAGAAATTAAAGGGTATACACACATCTGTGTTCCGGAAGACTGAACAAAATTCATACTAGGGTTTCTCAAATTGAGACAGTCAGAGCAGGAGAACGAAAATGACCCAATGAAATTTTATATATATATATATATATATATATATATATATATATATATATATATATATATATATATATATATATATATGTGTGTGTGTGTGTGTGTGTGTGTGTGTGTGTGTGTGTGTGTAACTCCAAAACGATGTTATTTTGGGGCTATCTAATTTTGAGTAGCAATGTATTATTTTTTTTCCTAGAAAATTATAGAAAGTCGTTGTCAGAACCAGTTGTTGGTGTACCAGTGTTTAGTCCAACTAATCTTAGTTTAATTGTAAGCAAATTTATTCAATAGCGTACCTAACTACTTTATTTAAATAAAATGCAATTTGTAATTTTCCTTCCTCGCATACATAACTACTTTATGGTTTGCTCTCCAAGAACACCTATTAATATGCCTAGGAATGATAATACAACCTTTTGGGAGAAGAAATGGTAATACAACTCAAATTTAAATTATTTGTAATAACATTTACATTTTATTATATACAAATTTTGATTTATTTATTGTTTTAAATTATTTATTTACTCCAATTAATGTGTTAATTATTATGTACTTATTTGATTTTATTATTTCTCAAAAATATTGTAGTGGTTAGCAAATCAAATAATATATATATGGAATTAATATATAAGATTTAATATTACAAATAGGAGATGCATTCATAGTAGTGTATTTAAAGTACGAATCATTCTATGAGAATCGTCTAAATACTTATTCTTTTATATATATTTTTTTTAAGAAAATGATTCTGTATTGCAAATAATTGTTGGTTCTTCAGTATTCAATCCATTTCATTTGAATTTTAATGGCGAGCAAATTTATTTTTCTAATAGCCTACATGACTATTTTCGTTTGTATAAAATGCAGTCATAAATTTTCCTTCCTCAATACAGTTATAACAAATCTATTCCGTGTATCGCACATGTGAAAATAGTCAAAATACTAGTAATAATAATAATAATGACTACGCTACCCTCAGGTCAACTATGTGCATAAATGAGGAGAGAGAAGAACAAAAAATGGAATTAACTCTTATTTAATGTGAATGGCTTTTTGGGGCAAGTGGGTGTAAATAACCTTAGAATTGTAAAAAGGTGAAAATTTTTAACAATTACATTGGTGGTATAAATAGCAATAAGGGTGTAAATATGACTATTTAACCAACATGGTCAATTGTTATTTAATAGCAAGTTGTTATATTTACACAACTTATAAATAGCAATTAGGGTAGTGCAAATAGAATATCTGACAATTTGTTGCAGGAAGACTCCTTGAAATAAGGAGATACACACATCTCAAACCAACTTCCTGAAGACTTCATAATCTCTTCTTCTAAATATTATTAAATGTACTTAAAAAAATTTGTTATTAATATGAATATTTTATTTCATAATTTATAGATCATTTTATTAATATTGTAATTTCTATACAATAATATTATATAAAAATCTTATGTAATATTACATCCGTCCCATTTTGGTTGTCTGATTCGTTTAACGAGGCTTGACTGAAGTTGTTTTTAATCTAATTTTTCATAATATTAAGTTTAGCATTTTTTAAATACTACTAACTCTATTACAATGCAGTATCTGTTCATAACTACTTTCTCAACTTATTGAAGCACAAGAGTCAATATTGCCTCCACTGAGACTCGAACCCACCACCTCCCGTATAAAGGGAAGGGTTTGATGCCCAAAAAAAAAAGTTTAGCATTAATATATAAAATTTATATATTTAGAAACTACATTAAAAGTACTATTAAACACAACAAATTAAATTTAAAAATAATAAAAAATTAATAAAGAAAATAAGCAATAAAGAAATAGTTGATTTGACCAATGAATAGAAAATATGACAGGTAAAATGGGACAGAGGGAGTAATAATAATAATAATAATAATAATAATAATAATAATAATAATAATAATAATAAATTTTGTATAAGAGTATTTATGTCTTTTAAATATATATTCAGTTTCTATTCCTTTAACCAACCAAATGTTAGAATATCATTCCTAAAGTTATTCCTTCAGCAAACCAAACAATACAATACAATTCTTGTTCTATTCTTTACTTATTCCATTCCTTATAGAATAACATTTCTATTTTCTCAAAATCCATTCCGTGAACTAAACGTGCTGTTAAAGTGTAATCTAAAATCTCTTGAATCAAATACCCCTAAAAATTCCATTGAAAGAATAATAGCTTTAAATAAAATTCGATAGTTTATTTTTTCAACTTCTCAAGTACCTCATTAAATATTTATATTGTCCAAAACTTTCTTTAAATTTCTCTCATTTTCTCACTATAAGTACATAAAGTTAGTACATTTATTTCAACTAGCACAACCAAATAATACTTTTACTTTTACTTTTAGTTTACATTTCGTCTTAATATGTTAAAAATCTTTTAAATAACAGTTGCTGGAATAGCTCAGTTGGTTAGAGCGTGTGGCTGTTAACCACAAGGTCGGAGGTTCAAGCCCTCCTTCTAGCGTTTAATTTAGATTTACTAACTTCAGCGCAAGTGGTACATCCAGTTTTCGCCCATCTTCACGGTATATTCCGTATGAGAATGAACATCAAAAACTATGTTTTATTCATGTTCTTCCTTTGGAAAATTATAATTTATACCCTCATAAATTTATCAATTATCAATGTCACATATGAATTATTAGTAGTATAAATATTGTCCTTCGATTTTCAAAATGTGACATATATTGCCCCTCCCTTAATAGGAAGAAAGAGAAACGTTGTTGTCGGCGAAGAAAGAAAAATGGATGAAAAAGAATGTGGTCTTTGAACAGGGAAAACGACGCATATCCACATTCACATGTCAATGAAAGGAGAACAAACGAAGAAACAAAAATGGAGAAAAAAAAAGTGGTCTTCGAACATGAAAAACGACGGATAACCACATTTACACCACTAATAATTTAGGAGAAGGGTAATATATGTTACGTTTTGAAAATTGAACAACAACATTTACACCACTAATAATAATTCAGGAGTGACATTGATAATTGATATATTGTTTAGGGGCATAAATTACAATTTTTCTCATTTTTTTTAACGCATTATAGCATATCATTACAATAGCATGAAATGTGTTCATTAATCAACAGCGAAGTCATATCCAATTTTTATGGTTCAATGTTTTTGCAGAATTTAAGATAAGCAAATTATTTTTACTATTTTTTTTTTATCATATGTTCTTGTATTATTATTATTGTAAAAGTTTTGAATTGCCAACTTGCTTTTGATATCTTTTCTTTTTGTTTTGTTTTGTTTTTTCTTTAACCTACGTAGTAATTGATGAATCTAAGAAATATGCACAAACCTAAGAAAAACTTATTTGGCAAATGTGATTTATGTGTTAACTTAAACAAAACCTTATTTGCAAAATGGGATTCATATGTTCTCTAAATATGTTTTTAAATTTGAAAAAAATATAAAATAGCATATGAAGACGTAATTTGGCATCCATATTTGGTGCACTATAAACACATATGACATATCACATATGCATTTCACTTTATTTTTACTCGGTTCGGAATGGATATGATATAGAACTCTCATTGATGAATTTAGCCTATCCCTAATGAATTTGCCAATTGGAATAAAATTTAGAAGCTAAAGGTTCCACCTAAGTGGCACAATTTCCTTTAGAGAGTGGCTATAAATATCCTCCTACTACATCTCTCATTTAGTTGAGAAGGATGAAATTAAAATTGAGAATGCATGTCCAATTTGTAGCATCAAAGAAGATACTACCATGCATGTTTTATGAAAATGTGAGCTAGTCAAACTAGTTTGGCGTAAATAATGGAATGGGTGGATAATTAAGAGGATTTGGAAGAGTTGGTAGTGGCTATGCTTCGTTTGTTGAAGCCACTGAGGCTCGAACCCACTCCAATCATCCATGTGGGAGTGCTAACAGGGACACCGGATGCCACTAAACCACAAGGTCTTTGGCATGCTTCATGAGATGTTGCAAGAAATATGGTGATTTTTGAAGGTAGCATGAGGTCTACCGCAACAATATGTAGGTTAAACAAAAAAACAATGCAAAATTGCGTGAGGTGGCGGTGCATAGAAGTATTGCGACTGTGACTCCGATAGTGTGCGTGATACCCCAAAAATCTATATATTTCTAACAAAACTTCCTTCAAGCAAAATCTTTAAAACAAAAGCCCTTTTATTTAATAATTTCCTTCGACGAATTTTATTACTATGAAATTTTATTTTAAAATACCTTATATTTTAAAAATGAGTGGTTTAACATAAATTATTTATGTACATATATATGATTTTTTAAATACCTTACCTAAATAGCATAAATATTAATTCCAAATTCTTACCCTAAAGTCTATATGAGAGAAACCTGTGAACCTTATACAAATTTTTTCAAGTCCAAATTTAAACGCAAAACAAACCTAACCTATTTTTATACCCTTATTTCTTTCTAACCTTGACTTAACACTTGATCTAAAATTGTAACCTAATGTTTTAAACCAAAATTTCCATTTTACCCTCACTAGTCGTTCAATACTCAAGTAGCTCAGCCCTAGGGTTTCGTGCTCATATAAATATAAGACCATTACTTTGCCTCCTCAAATCCCTCCATTTCTCCCTTGTTTTCCAAACGCGGAGCTTGAACATATCAATAGTAAGCTCCAATTTCTTCCATTATTTTTCTTTTCTTCCATTATTTTTCTTTCACTTTCTTCACTTCATCCTTTCCCGTGCTTAATTATGTGTGTGTATGTCTATGCTTGTGTGTGATGTTGTCTTGTTTCCTTTGGTTGGGATGTTAGGAAGTGGAGAAGGTAATCACCTTTGAGGTATAGAGGAGGGATTGGAATTTCTAGGCTATCAAACTTGAGGTATGGACCGTGGATGCCTAAAATCTATATTTATGCCTTTTATAATCTTTATTGTAGTCACCATGTTGTATTGTGCTGTGTTGAGTGTATGTACAATCAAATATTTCTAAAACACCATGTTGTATTGTGCTGTGTTGAGTGTATGTACAATCAAATATTTCTAAAACCCCTAATTCAAATCGTTTTTAACTACAAAACTTCGTATTTTCTAAACTTATATAAATGTACCTATTTTAAGGCACCGAGTGGTTCATACTTAGCATTTTATGCTAACTGTTTGTTTTCTTTGTTTTCAAGTCCAGTGGACGCATGACGAGAGGGATATTAGTGTTGACAATTGGTAGTTTGACCCTCGTTAGTAGCCTCCTAGATGATTTTTTCCTCATATTGTAGTTGGATTTGAGTTGGTCTTAGACTTATGACTTGACTTAGTAGTACTTTTGATTTTTAATGGTTTATTATGATGTTAGACATCTGGGTCCTAGAACCCCTACTGAATTTGACTGATGTATGATATTGTTTTGGATTTAGCCCTAAAAGCTACTCGGGTATGTGTAGTTGTTGCGGTAACACTCCCAGTTCTTGATGATGGATTCTAGACTTATCTTATCTTAAATTAGAATCCTTTTGGTTATTTATGCTGCGTAATTTAATTACACTAATCTCCTATGCTCTAAGTATGGAAATCAGGGGTGTTACAGATAGCTAATACATGGAACAACATCCATGTACAAAATCTTAATAAATGTAGCTGGAATAGCTCAGTTGGTTAGAGCGTGTGGCTGTTAACCACAAGGTCGGAGGTTTCAAGCCCTAGCTCTCTCTAGCGACTAATTTGAAAAAAAATAATTACCTTTAACCTATATTTTATTCATGTTTTTAGGTACAACAAAACCTCATTTGCAAAATGGGATTCATATTTATGTTATCTAAATATGTTCTCTAAATACGTTTTTAAATTTGAAAAAAAAAATAAAAAATCACATACGAAAACGTATTTTGGCATCAATATTTGGTGCACTATAAACGCATATGCCATATGCATTAAATTTCACTTTATTTTTACTCGGTTCAAAATAGATATAGAACTCTCATTGACGAATTTACCCCATCTCCAACGAATTTACCAATTAGAATAAAATTTGGAAGCTAAAGTTCCACCTAAGTGGCACAATTTCCTTTGAAGAGCGGCTATAAATATCCTCTTTCTACGTCTCTCGTTTATTTGAAAAGGATGAAAATTGAGAATGCATGTCCAATTTCTAACATCAAAGAAGATATTATCATGCATGTTTTGTGCAAATGTGAGCTAGCTAGTCAAAGAGTTTGGCGTAAATTGAATGGTTGGATAAACTTTTGAGGGATAATTAAGAGGATTTGGAAAAGTTGGTAGTGGCACTGCTTCATGAGATTTGGGTTGCAAGAAATATGGTGATTTTTGAAGGTAGCATGAGGTCAACAGCAACAATATGTAGGTTAAACCAAGGTTGCAAAAATCGCTAGGCGCCGGCAGGCGCCTAGTTTTTTTTTTTTTAAATAAAATTAAAAAAAATATTTTAAGTGTTAATAATTGTAAAGTGTTTGTTTTCAAAAAAAAAAAAATTATAAAGTGTTTAATATTGTAAGTCTTTACACTTTAATAGTTAATTAGTTAATACTTATTAAGTTATCAGTTATTATTTATTAATTATTAGTGCATTACTTATTAGTTTAATTTAGTTATTACTTATTATTTTATTAAGTTATTACTTATTAGACTATTAGAGTATTAGTTAATACATTATAACATTAATAGTTTAAATGTTTAAGATTTATAATTAAAAAAAAAAAAAAAAAAGCAGCCGGCCGGTGGCCTAGGCGCCCGGCCGCGGAGGAGGCCGATTCCGGCTTTCCTCGAAGCAGCCGGGCGCATCGGTGCCTAGGCGCGATTTTTGTAACACTGGGTTAAACAAATTAAAAAAGTAATATAATGCAAATTTGCGTGAGGTGGCGGTCCACAGAAGTTTTGCGGCTGCGACTTTGATAGTGTGCGTAATACCCCAAAAATCTATATATTTCTAACAAAATTTCCTTCAAGCAAAATCTGTAAAACAAAAGCCCTTTTATTTAATAATTTCCTTCCACGAATTTTATAACAATGAAATTTTATTTTAAAAATACCTTATATTTTAAAAAATGAATGGTTTAACATAAATTATTTATGTACTTAGGTGTATGATTTTAAATACCCTACCTAAATTGCATAAATATTAATTCCAAATTCTTACCCTAAAGTCTATATAAGAGAAACCTGTGAACCTTATACAAATGTTTTCAAGTCCAAACTTAAACCTAAAACAAACCTAACCTATTTTTATACCCGTCAAATTTTATTTTGTCTAACCTTGACTTAACACTTGATCTAAAATTGTAACCTAAGGTTTTAAACCAAAATTTCCATTTTACCCTCACTAGTCATTCAAGTAGCTCAACCCTAGGTTTCGTGCTCATATAAGTAGAACACTATTCCTTTGCCTCCTCAAATCCCCCCTTTCTCCCTTGTTTTCCAAACGCGGAGCTTGAGCAAATCAATAGTAACCTCCATTTTCTTCCACTATTTTTCTTTCTCTTTCTTCTTTTCATCCTTTCTCATGCTTATGTGTGTGCATGTCTATGCTTGTGTGTTATGTGGTCTTGTTTCCTTTGGTTGGGATGGTAGGAAGTGGAGAAGGTAATTACCCTTGACGTATAGAGGAGAGGTTGGAGCTTCTAGGCTATCAAACTTGAGGTATGGACCATGGATGCCTAAAATATATATTTATGCTCCTTAATCTGTGAAAAAGTGTTATATGTCTTGATATTTTATTTGGGTTTTTGAAATAGAAAAAGTGTTGATATATGTGTGCATTTTGGTGTTAAAGCTTGTGTAAACCTTGTGTTGGTGTTGTTGGAGGAGTTGTGAAGCTTGGAATGTGATTTAATGGAGATTTCCCGGCAAGAGGCGTGAGGAATCGTCAAGGCGAGGCTACTGCCTCGTGAAGGATTCACGAGCTCAGCGACGAGCCAGGGAGGACCGCGGGCTTGCCCCGAGTGTCGACTTGGACGAGAGTGGCGGACTAGGCGGTACCGCCACCCGCGTCCGTGACTAGTGATATCTCTGATTCTAAGCCATTATTTACCTCTTATTTAGTTGTTTTGAGTGTATATTGTCTTTATCTTAGTGGAATTAAGACTCGTTTGTGTGTTATATTGTTCTAAGGTTTAATTTGTCCACAACGAGCATCAAAGAAAGGATTTTGGGATATTTTGGATCAGTTTTGGAAGCAAAGGAACCTACCTAAGGATGGAAAGGAACAACCGATCGGAGCACAAAAGGAAACAAGATGCAAAGTTGGAAGGCACCTCACGGCCACCTTCACGGCCGTGAGGTAGCCCATGAAGCACTTAAGCGAGATCTAGATCCGCGACCCCCTCACGACCACCTTCACAGTCGTGAGGTAAGCCGAGAGGGTCTGTGAAGCCTGCTATTTATTTCACGATTTTCTGCATTATATTTTTGGGGATTCCGAACCCTAGACTTGTTTTAGCTTATTTGTACTCTTCTCTTTATATTCCCTTAGCATAGTTTAGCCTAGTTTTACATAGTGTTATAAAATATGGTAATTCAATTCTTTTTTTTGTACTACAATTGTACATTAAAATATGGTAATTAAATTCATAATACAATATATTATTATTTCCTACTTTCCTATTCGTACGTAATACAGATTAAAATTACTAATCGTGAATATGTCTAAGAATAATATTACAACTCAAATTCAAATTCTTTGTAATAACATTTACATTTTATTATATACAAATTTTGATTTATTTGTTGTTTTAAATTATTGATTTATTCCAATTAATGTGTTATTTATTATGTACTTATTTGATTTTATTAGTTCTAAAAAATATTACAGTGGTTAGCAAACCAAATAATATATATGTAATTAATATATAAGATTTAATATTACAAATAGTCAAATAGGTAGGCGGAGCAAAGATGGAAGGACCTACAATTTACCTACCGCTCATGAGGTAACTACATGATAATAAGCCTTGAATTAACCTATAAGCTAATTAAGTATGCTTTAATTGTGTATTCAAAAAAAAAAGTTTGCTTTAATTGAACTAATTTCTAATTGAATGTTAGGTGTTTGTGCAAAACGAAGCTTATTTCAGGTGTTTATGGATTAACGAGTTAAAACCGGGACCTAGGCATGTTGAAGCGTAAAATGAAGGCAAATCGGGATGATTTCGAGGCAAAATGGTTCAAGAATGAAGGGTCAAAACCATAGCAAAGTTCAACAAAGTAACTGAGCAAGGAGTTAACCAATTCGTGCCACTGGCCTGGGAAAGTGTCAACAAGCTGCTGGTCATGGTGTGACTAGCAGAGTGACACACTAGACAACTTTTTGATGGTCAATTGTCAAGCTGCTGGTCACACTGTGACCAGCAACTTGACAATCCTTCATAAAAAATTAGTCAGGGGTGTCAAGGTGGAGGTCACGACGTGACCCCCACAGTGACCTCCCTGACTACTTTGTGGATCCTAGCTGTCACTCTACTGGTCACGCCGTAACCATTAGAGTGACATCTGGGACCTGCGAGGCTATTGCCTGTCACGATGTTGGTCACACCAACAAGTAATCTAGTGGCAGTTTCTTGGCGCGACTCCTTGAAGTATAAATAGCCATAGGCTTCATTTTTAGTTTATCTTTTGAATTTTCTAAGTCTCCTTTTAGGTTTTCTCTCTACCAACCACTCTAGAACATCTATCTATTGTAAATCCATTAGTTCTAGGAAGAATTATAGAAGATTTATCCTTTGTAATTGCAGATTCCATTACAATTTCAAATTCAAGCTTTATAAATTCATTCATGTAAGGATTTCAATTTCTTATTCTTGCAAGTTACAAATTTCTTTCATACTTGAATTTATTGCTTATTATTCCAACTGCTTTTAAGTTTCAATTCCATTATGAGTAGTTAAATTCTTTAGGGATTTAGATTAAATTGCTTTGTATGAATGCAACATGATTTAAATTGCTTAATCTTGGGTTTGCAATGCATATAGGATGAATGTGATTTTGAAAATTGGGGAATGGATTGGTGTTTCACCTATGAGAATAGAGATCCACCATAGCCAAAACTTTCACACTTTTAATTTGCCCTTGAGAAAGGGGAATTGGAATGGATGATGCACTCTAGGTGCTTAATTAAGTGCCTCACTGAGTCGAATTGCTATGAGAATGAGATTAGCACTTTGGTGATAGTCCATGGTCCACGAGAGTGGCATTGGTAGTGACTTTACTCCCTCACTTTCATTGTTGAGCATTGTTTAGCCTAGAACTTTTAGTAGCATTTGTACATTGACTTAGAGGTTGAAATTAGACATATCAAGGTTAATTTCATAAAACAGTTTGGAGCAACATTTATTAGATTAATTGTTTATTTCATTTTTGTCTTTTCTTTTTATTGTTCATTTGAAAAGAGCTTCGTGCAACTCCATTTGATATGCAATGCAAGGATATCATTTTATTAATTGTGAGATTATAAATATTTAATTGTATATGGTTGTGATATGATATTTGAGTTTTGGGTGTGATTGAGATATATATATATATATATATATATATATATATATATATATATATATATATTTATTTATTTATATATTTGAGCAGGTTTTGGGTATAAATAAACTAAATATTATGTTAAAATTTTGTAATTACATAACACGTTGATATTTTTATCAAAAACCGACGTGTTATGTTAATTAAAAAATTAAAAACATACGACGTCGGTTAAGTCAATAACTTACGTTGTATGTAATTTTTTTTTTAAATTAACATTACACGTCGGTTTTTTGCAAAACAAAAAATCAGTGTGTAATGTAATGAAATATATATATATATATATATATATATATATATATATATATATATATATATATATATATATATATATATATATATATATATATATATATATATATAGATTTTTATTCAAATGTGGCCGTGCTCTTATGTGTGGCCGTGCGGTCACACACCACTCAATGTTACGAAATACACCACTCAATGTTAAGAAACACACCACAATGAAAATATACAAAAACACCATAAAACACACCACACACCCAAAATAATGCACCATAACTCCCATGTCCCTAATGGTGCATTTGCTAATACTGTGTGGTGTATATTTGCATACCTAGTGGTGTGTTTTTTGGTGATACGTTCCTAACGATGCATATTTGTGTGGTGCATTTTCTAACACTGAGTGGTGTATATCTGTATACATAGTGGTGAGGCCGCACTGTTCACACGTTAAGACGTGGCCACACTTGAACATGACCCTATATATATATATATATAACGTCGGTTATGTATTAACACTACTACAGAGAACACTTTTAACGTCGATATTTTTTAGACATACAACGTCGGTTATTTTCCGATGTTGATGTAGGTGACGTTGTATATAAATGATACGATGACGTCATTTCATTTTTTTAAAAAATATAAATAAACAAATGACGTCGGTTTTTTTGACGTTGTTTCTTATTTATTTTTTTAAACAATAAATAAACAACGTCGATTTTTATTAAATATTTTAACAAGATTACGCGATTGTTTCTAAATAAAACAGTCACGATTCGGAAAAAATGAAAAAAACGTCTCTATTTTGCGCAACTGTTTCACTTAAACTAGACACGGAAACTACAGAATTTTGTTTTTTAAAAAGTACACTTTCCGCACCGCTCCACTGAGAACGGCCGCCGAAAGTCATAAATTTATATAAAAAAGAACTTTCTACCATATTTTTCTGATCTCTCTCACGCCTCTGACGCCTCCTCTCTAACGTCTCTCTCTAAAAATCTCGATCTACGCCTCTCTCTCTCTAAAAATCCAGATCTGCGGTGGAGGCGGTCGCGGAAGTTCTTGGCGGTTTCCACGCACCGCTCGGCATCTCCCCGGCGGCCGGCGCGGCCCTTGGTGCTCAGGCTGTACCAGAGAAAAATGGGGATGAGGCCATTCGCGTGATTTGGACATGACAATCTTGTTTTTTCTTTCGAATGGTGAAATCATTCAATTGGAAGGGGATTCCGCTACAATTCAGGGTATTTGTTTCATAATCTTGGTATTTTCTTTCGAATGGTTTATTCTCTCTCCAGACTGGCTCTCTTCACCTTCCATTTTTCTCCTTTGATTGTTGCCTTCAAGTGTGGACGTGGATCAAATTGTATGTGTCACCAGAAAATGAACATTTCTTCCTCAGTTGCTAGTTAGAGTTTCTTGAATAAAATGAAAGGGATTTTGGTGATATATTCTTGAACCCCTATACCTTTGGGAACATATCTGCTGTCCTGTAGTCTATGAAGAAACAGCTGGGCTGATGGTTGATGATCCTGTTCTACGTACACGCAAGGTGAGAACATACTTTGATTAATCTTGAGTTCCTGGTTTGGATTATGATCTGTACAGTTAGTTTTATGTATTTTCCTCTTAAAATTACAGCCTTTGTCAGTGGAACATCTTTGATGGCATTCAGGTTCATATCTGAATTCTGAACAGAGACCGTTGAAGACCATTGCAATAAAGTCTGGTGATGTTTATATTCCCTGTGGTGTATCTGTTCCGGCACTTGACAAAGACATACTTTGGGAATTTCAGCCTAAGAAATTAGGTACCCATAGGAAATCCTATTTTTTCTTTTTAATTAGTCATGCACTTTATAAAGGTTTGTTCTTGCTGTGAATTTGTCATGGCTGATTGATTTATTACAATACTATTTTGATGTCAGGTGGGTGGGGGGACCTCTTAACAGGTGGAAACCTCTATGCAGTAAGTGAATTGCACCCTTCAAATAGATTCGCTTTTACAAGTTCAAGAACTGTTTGTTTTAGTACACTTCAAATAAATCTTTGCACTAATAAATTCCTTTTTTTTTTTTTTTTTTTTTTTTTTTTTTTTTTCTATCAGAACGTCATTGAGAATAGTCTAGTGCAACACCATGTGACACTTCCTCCGGATGCCATGGGAAAGATAACTTACATTGCACCAGGCCAATACACTTAGAAGGTTTGTCTTTAGAAATATCATCCTTCTAAGACATAAAGGATGTGATTTATTGTCATTATCCATGCATTAGCCATTTTATGATGTGATTCCATGCACTCATCCCATTGTTTTTGCAGGACACTGTTCTTGAACTTGAGTTTCAAGGTGTCAAAAAGCAGTATACCATGCTTCAGGTAACGAACTGAACTTGATTTTTAATCTTCTTTATACATTGCTTCAGTGTTCTTCGTTTATTTTAAGTTTGTGGATAATGCTCATGTTGAGTTCTCTTTGTACCTGTAGACTTGGCCTGTATGTACTCCCAGGCCTGTTTCATTGTGTTTCATATTGTGTAGACTATTTATCTTAAGCAATTTTCTGTTGTTTGACATTGTTTTATATTAGCGTGTTCTTGATGCCCTATTTCCTTCGGTGCATTTGGCTGTGGGAAAACAGTGGCAGGCCCTCCCCAAGGTGAGGCCTGTTGACTTATGTGGGAACTGTTTACCCCTCGCCAATTAAAACTATAGGGAGAAAAGAGTGCCATAGTTATTTTTCTTTTTGAACACAATACTCGAACACAGATACTGGTTGTGGGGAAAGAGGAAATGAAATGGCAGAGGTATGCAAACTGACCTTTATGTTCTCTTATTTTCTAACTTTAAGTCTTTAACCATTCTCTTATATCTTTCTTTACCCAAACACCTAATTATTATTATTATTATTATTATTATTATTATTTTTGGAATGCCTCTATGTTTTGCATTTATTGAACATTGTTTGGTTCTTCTCTAGTTGGTTCTGTGAATATGACTGGAATTATTATTTTATTTTCGGATATAGTAACTAATTGCTAAGTTTAGAAGAAAAAGGAAAAATGTTTTTATTATTATTATTATTATTATTATTATTATTATTATTATTATTATTATTATTATTATTATTATTATTATTATTATCTTTATTATTATTATTATTATTTTTTTTTCTGTTCCTTGTCTTTGCTTGTTCTTCCCCTTTTCTTTTATTATTATTATTATTATTATTATTATTATTATTATTATTATTATTATTTTCCTTTTCTTTTCTTGTTCTACACCTTTTCTTTCTTTCTTCTTATTATTACTATTATTATCTTTATTAATATTATCTTTATTATTATTACTATTATTATTATGTTTTTTTATTTTTCCCTTTTTCCTTTTATTATTATTATTATTATATTATTTTTTTTTTCTGTTCCTTTTCTTTGCTTGTTCTAATACTTTTCTTTCGTTCTTATTATTATTACTATTATTATCTTTATTAATATTATCTTTATTATTATTACTATTATTATTATTATTATTTTTCTTTTTCCCTTTTTCCTTTTTATTATTATTATTATTATTATTATTATTATTATTATTATTATTATTATTATTATTACTACTACTACATTAACTTTGTTGTAGAAATGTACAAATGCTATATAGGATGATTCTATTTAATGAAAAAATTAGAGAAATGAAAAATTGGATGAATAGGGAATGAAAATTGGAGAAATGGAAAACTGGAGGAATGGAGAAGGAAAATTGGAGAAATGGAAAATTGGAAACGGAAAAACAGATAAATGAAGTAAACGACCCCCATATCTTCCTTTGTTTTATAAAATTGATATATGATTTTTAATAATAGGTACATAGATGTTTTTTTGTAATGTTGTGTTATGCAACCTAGAAAACTTATCTTTAGCATCTTTTAGCCCTTTGTTTTATAAATTGATATATGATTTTTAATAATAGGTACATAGATGGTATTATTATTTTTATAATGTTGTGTTATGCAACCTAGAAAACTTACCTTTAGCCATCATCATTCTCATTTGTGTTGCTTTCATTTTGATTGCCTACAACCTTTCTTATTTTAGTTTTTACTTGGTATAGTTTGAATGGATGCCATCTGATTGCACTCTGGAGTGGTATCTTCTTCTTTCTCTTATTCTCACTATTGGTTGAATTCTTCAAATCTACCAAAGCCTTTAATCTAATGGAACTTGATTTTAGGGTGTTTGCATTGGTTAAAGTGAAGTGATGGCAAGTGCTGGGAAGAGCCAGTTGCTGAGTTTCATGGACAAGCTTATCCCTACCATTCGGACAGCACTTTGTGATAAGTTTGAGATTGTTTACTTGTATTGAAGGAAGCAATTCTGTTTCTGCTTTCCTGTATGAAAAAGTTCTTACTGATTTTGATGTTATAGCATGCCTGAGGTTCGTGAATCAACAGGGTTGGCATTCAGCACTCTCTGCAAGGATTTCCTGCTTATCTTTTGTTTGTGAAAAAGTTTACATTGAAAGAATCTCTTCATTTGTATTCCAAATTTTCTGCAGTAATATATAATAATTATGGCAGAGAAATCCTTCCAAGAATTATTATATGTAAGAGACTAAGTATAATCTATTAACCATACATAAAGATTATTTTTATTATTGTTGTTGTCGTTTTTGGAATCTGTTTCGCGTTATTACGAGCATTGGTAACATGTATTAAAAATGCAAGATTGTTGAGCTTTGATTGCATGGTTATGCGAATTTCCTTTATTATCTGTAGAGTCTTATAAGTGGATCTGCTGAATTAAGAGAGCAAGCAGCTTTGGGGATTGGAGAGTTAATTGAAGTGACAAGTGAGCAAGCATTAAAGGAGTTTGTCATTCCAATCACAGGGTATGAGCTGTTACTATAGTTCTGCACATTGCTAGTTTTGACTATGAGACTATTAAAAGGATTGCAACCAATAACATAGACATTACGTTGCTATTTATGGTATGCAGTGAACTATGCCCTTTTTTTTTTTTTTTTTGAAAGGAACTATGCCCTTTATTAGTGCATCAACTGTTCAGTCCTCTACTTGTATGAACCTTTGGGTCACCAGTGTAAGGCCATTCTAGATTACTTGTTCATGAATTGTTATTTGGTGTAGGCCGTTGATTCGTATAATAGGGGACAGATTCCCATGGCAAGTGAAAAGTGCAATTCTCTCAACTTTGAGCATCATAATAAGGAAGGGTGGGTTGGCCCTAAAGCCTTTTCTTCCCCAGCTTCAAACAACATTGTCAAGTGTTTTACAGGATAATACAAGGTTATTTTTTTTCATTTTTTTTTTGAGACTCTTTTATTCTGTTAGGTCCGGTACTATGATGTTTATTCCTAGCTCATGCTATGCAAAATTTTTTCTGATCTCTCTCACGCCTCCTCTCTAACGTCTCTCTCTAAAAATCTCGATCTACGCCTCTCTCTCTCAAAATCCAGATCTGCGGTGGAGGCGGTCGCGGAAGTTCTTGGCGGTTTCCACGCACC
>CP025647.1:7775331-7801023 GCA_003576665.1 Ipomoea trifida | reverse complement strand
TCATTATCTTGTTTTTTCTTTCGAATGGTTTATTCTCTCTCCAGACTGGCTCTCTTCACCTTCCATTTTTCTCCTTGTTCCCTCTCTTTGATTGTTGCCTTCAAGTGTGGACGTGGATCAAATTGTATGTGTCACAAGATAATGAACATTTCTTCCTCAATTGCTAGTTAGAGTTTCTTGAATTAAATGAAAGGGATTTTGGTGATATATTCTTGAACCCATATACCTTTTGGAACATCGTTGACAAGTATCTGCTGTCCTGTAGTCTATGAAGAAACAGCTGGGCTGATGGTTAATGATCCTGTTCTACGTACACGCAAGGTGAGAACATATTTTTTTCCCTTTTGATTAATCTTGAGTTCCTGGTTTGGATTATGATCTGTACAGTTAGTTTTATGTATTTTCCTCTTGAAATTACAGCCTTTGTCAGTGGAACATCTTTGATGGCATTCAGGTTCATATCTGAATTCTGAACAGAGACCGTTGAAGACCATTGCAATAAAGTCTGGTGATGTTTATATTCCCTGTGGTGTATCTGTTCCGGCACTTGACAAAGACATACTTTGGGAATTTCAGCCTAAGAAATTAGGCACCCATAGGAAATTCTATTTTTTTTTTTAATTAGTCATGCACTTTATAAAGGTTTGTTCTTGCTGTTAATTTGTCATGGCTGATTGATTTATTACAATATTATTTTGATGTCTGGTGGGTGAGGGGGACCTCTTAACAGGTGGAGACCTCTATGCAGTAAGTGAATTGCACCCTTCAAATAGATTCGCTTTTACAAGTTCAAGAACTGATTGTTTTAGTACACTTCAAATAAATCTTTGCACTAATAGATTCCTTTTTTTTTTTTCTTTTTCAGAACGTCATTGAGAATAGAGAATAGTCTAGTGCAACACCATGTGACACTTCCTCCAGATGGCATGGGAAAGATAACTTACATTGCACCAGGCCAATACACTTAGAAGGTTTGTCTTTAGAAATATCATCCTTCTAAGACATAAAGGATGTGATTTATTGTCATTATCCATGCATTAGCCATTTTATGATGTGATTCCATGCACTCATCCCATTGTTTTTGCAGGACACTGTTCTTGAACTTGAGTTTCAAGGTGTCAAAAAGCAGTATACCATGCTTCAGGTAACGAACTGAACTTGATTTTTAATCTTCTTTACACATTGCTTCAGTGTTCTTCGTTTATTTTAAGTTTGTGGATAATGCTCATGTTGAGTTCTCTTTGTTCCTGTAGACTTGGCCTGTATGTACTCCCAGGCCTGTTGCAGAAAAGCTTGCTGCTGATACCCCTCTTCTTACTGGGCAGGTAATGAATGCCTTAGTATCAGGACCTGTCTCATTGTGTTTCATATTGTGTAGACTATTTATCTTAAGCAATTTTCTGTTGTTTGACATTGTTTTATATCAGCGTGTTCTTGAGGCCCTATTTCCTTCGGTGCTTGGGGGGTACTTGTGCAATTCCTGGTGCATCTGGCTGTAGGAAAACAGTGGCAGGCCCTCTCCAAGGTGAGGCCTGTTGACTTATGTGGGAACTGTTTACCGCTCGCCAATTAAAACTATAGGGAGAAAAGAGTGCCATAGTTATTTTTCTTTTTGAACTGCTCTCTGATTCTTTTTGGTTTGCATTGACACATGAACACAGTACGGGGTAAGAGGAAATGAAATGGCAGAGGTATGCAAACTGACCTTTATGTTCTCTTATTTTCTAACTTTAAGTCTTTAACCATTCTCTTATATCTTTCTTTACCCAAATACCTCATTATTATTATTATTATTATTATTATTTTTGGAATGCCTCTATGTTTTGCATTTATTGAACATTGTTTGGTTTTCTCTGGTTGGTTCTGTGAATATGACTGGAATTATTATTTTATTTTCGGATATAGTAACTAATTGCTAAGTTTAGAAGAAAAAAGGAAAAATGTTTTTTTTTTTTGTTTTTTTTTGTTTTTAGATTTGTTATGTCTATATTTACCGGAACTAAATGACATTGTCATGTGAGTTTGCATCAGTGGATGTTAGTGATGCCTTAGGACCAGTAAGATTTGATTATAAACAGTCTTTTTTATTGAGAATTGATTCAATTATAAACAGGTTTTTCAACTACTGTTCACAAGAATTATGTGTTTGCCTCTACACTACATTCCTTGAAACTTTCTGGGGTGGGTGGATAGGTGCATGCATGTTTAGTAAATTAGCATATTTGACATGTAACTAGATCTTCTTTATTAAAATCGCTGTAGTGGGAAACAGAAAGCTAACCCCGTTATTGTGTTTTCTAATTGGCATCACCGTACACACACATATGTTCTAGGTGGTATTTCATGTAGTTGCTCTTGGGAAGTATTTAATTTGCTTTAAAATCAATGCCTTCATCATCTATTACCATAACTACTTTTAATTCACTTTTCTGTGATGGTGCCTTTACACTTGAATTTATGGATTGTAGTTTAAATATTATATTATATTATTGATGTATAATTGTTATGAATAGTTATTAGTTAATTATGATATGTTATTATCGATTGGTGGATTGTTATGAATAGTTATTAGTTAATTAGAATATATTATTATCAATTGATGGATTGAAATGATTATTGTCGATAATTAAATTAGATTCTGTTGAATATGGTTAAAATATGTACTATAGTAATGAGAGTTAAAAAAAATTTTGTTAAAACAATAAGAATATACGTTTGTTCCTAGACACTTATTTTTATTTTAATTTTTTTTTTCATATAATATGTTATGGAGTTTTTCCATCTTAAAGTCTGAAGAGTTGTTTTCTTTGTAGTTGCTATGACAATCAATGCCAAGGTATTCCATCCATACAATTCATCAGTGTGATGCAAACTAAAAAAAAAAAAAGAAGAAATAACTCAAAAGGTATGCTTTATCAATAAACATTTGACTTTTGGAGTGTTAATATGTGCTTTCTAATCTATTGATTAATTTTTCTTGTTTAAGTATTTTTTTAATTTTACTGTTCATTATGGTTTGGGGGTATTTTTTATATGTATTTTAAATTTTATTGTGTTTTCAAAGTTTATTCTACAATTTAGTTCTGTAATTTGTAGACTTCCAATTCGTAAGTTAAGTATTCTTTTTTTCTTTTTTCAATTACTGTTCATTAGGAAATTTTCAAAATTCAGAATAGTAGGATTGATGACAATATTATAATCCCTCTCTAAAACGACGTATTTGTAATGAAAATAACTTACTTCACATACTCTACCAATCAAACTACATGAATTCAAATACCCCCCCCCCTCCCCCCAAGTTAACAACTAAACCCTAAACCCAAAACCCAAAACACCCAAATCACTAACCTTAAACCCCAACCCTAGCCCTAAACCCTAGATCATAAACCCTAAATCATTACACTAAATCCTAACTACTAACCCTAAACTCTAAACCATAACCCTAACACTAAAGCCAAACACTAAATCATAACCCTAAACCATAAATCATAACCCTAAACCTTAAACCCTAAACCTTAAAGTCATAACCCTAAACCCTAAATTGTAACCTTAAACCATAAATCCTAAATTGTAACCCTAATCTCTAAATTCTAAACCCAAAACCCTAAACCCTAAATTGTAACCCTAAACACTAAATCCTAAATTGTAACCCTAAACCCTAAATTGCAACCCTAAACCCTAAACCCTAAACCCTAAATTGTAACCCTAAACCTAAACCCTAAATTGTAACCCTAAACCTAAACACTAAATTGTACCCTAAACTTTAAACCCTAAATTGTAACCCTAAACCGTAAACCCTAAATCCTAAACCCTAAATCATAACCCTAAACCCTAAACCCTAAATCATAACCCTAAACCCTAAATTGTAACCCTAAACCCTAAACCCTAAACCCTAAATTATAACCCTAAACCCTAAATTGTAACCCTAACCCTAAACCCTAAATTGTAACCCTAAACCCTAAACCCTAAATTGTAACCCTAAATCCTAAACCCTAAATCATAACCCTAAACCCTAAACCCTAAATTGTAACCCTAAACCCTAAATCCTAAACCCTAAATTATAACCTAAACCCTAACCCTAAACCCTAATCATAACCCTAAACCCTAAACCCTAAATCCTAAACCCTAAATTATAACCTAAACCCTAAATCATAACCCTAAACCCTAACCCTAATTCCTAAATCATAACCCTAATACCTAAATTATAACCCTAAACCCTAAATTGTAACCCTAAACCCTAACCCTAAACCCTAAATCATAACCCTAAATCCTAAATCATAAACCTAACACCTAAATTATAACCCTAAACCCTAAATTGTAACCCTAAACCCTAAATTGTAACCTTAAACCCTAAACCCAAAAAAAAAAAAAATCCTAAACCCTATACTAATTTAATATAAGATATTAAATATCTAAAATTCCTATATTGAATATAGTAATACAACTATAATAATGCCTATATTATTATTATTATTTGTTATGAAACTTAAGGAATTGTAAGCAACAACATACATGATTTAAATAACATAGGGAGAGCAACAAGAAGAAATATTGCAGGAGAATGGAGGAAGGGAGGAACTTTCATTAAGCTCATCAAAGGATTACATGTTCTTCTCTAGGAAGAGCTAAAGAATTGAAGTACATATTAGAATGAAATATATGAGCATATATATAGGAAGTAAGCTTGACCCTTTGATACTCCAAAGAACACTTGAGCCTTTATATGTCCAAAGTAAGCTTGACCCTTCGATACTCCAAAGGACAACGTTAATCCTTCAATACTCCAAATGACACTTGAGTCTTCATATGTCCAGAAATACAATAATTGAGATAATGGCCACACATTATTATTATATTCATAACACTCCCCCTTGGCCATTATCTTATCATATCCATGCCGTTAAAAACCTTGCTAGAAAAACCCTGTGGGAAAAACCTAGCCAAGGGAAAAAGAGTACATGATATGTCTAATTATGTGTTGCATTGGTTGCCTCATTAAAAATCTTACGCTAAGAAAACCCAGTGGGAAAAAACTTTAGCTTAAGGGAAAAAGAGTACAACCATAACCCAACATAAACTTCAGGGCATAATATTCATGATTCATTATGCTCCCCCTGAAGACAACATTCTTCAAATCCCTTATATTAAACTTTCAAAAAGTATAGGGATTTGGTGAACAATCATGTTCAACATTTCAATGGGGTAAATATATTTCATAATAATTGCGTGACTCTTTTTAGAGCTCACATGAGTATAACACCGAAATCATCATGTCTAGTTAGAAATTTTCATAATATACCCATTTATCAATAATTGGTGCAACACAATCCTTATTCTCTCCTTTATAAGATAATGGGGGTAAATTACAATACAACCAGCATTGGTACTTGACATCTCGGGAATTCAATAATAATAACCAGTATCCAAGTAGCCCATTTCATAATGGCTTGTCTAAATAGCCCATCAAAATTATTTATTGGCTAATTGGTGTTTAGAATTCCATTAAGGAAATACTCGATCATTAAATCGAGATACTTAGCTTTTCCAAGCTTTTCATTTCAAAATCCTCGTCTTTAGGCATGAGCTAACATCATTAAGCTCTTTGTATATTTCATTGATGTTTATACCATCAATATTGACTGAGATGTTCATTAGTAACTCTTTATTGAACACACAATGGCACATATTATTCCTTCTTCACGAGGATAATAACTCCATTCGCAACTTTTTAAAGAGTACGTAATGACACATAATATATTCATATTCCTTCCTCAGAAGGGAAAAATACCCAGTCTGTTTCAGGTCATATATAGACCTTAAAATCCATCATGGATTTTCAAACATATTGTCCAATGACCCATTTTTATGCGGTTATGACATTCATCATATATTATCCAATGACCCATCT
Source organism: Ipomoea trifida (assembly GCA_003576665.1). NCBI lineage: Eukaryota > Viridiplantae > Streptophyta > Magnoliopsida > Solanales > Convolvulaceae > Ipomoea > Ipomoea trifida. Next base: position 7,795,115 of record CP025647.1, on the reverse strand, counting down.
TATGCGGTCATGATATTAATTAACTGTATATTATTCACTGCCAATGATATTAATAAGCGAAACTTATTGCCATCCATTTATAATGAGAATATGAGAGAGTATATTAATTATGGGTATCTGTGTAAACCCATGAGCTCCAAGCCTCGCCTTTTATCACATCTTTATTCTCTTTCGTACCAACACCCATTCAATGGTGTGTATACATAATTTAGAGAATAGCGAGCTGAGCTATTTGCCTTCCTTAATTGCTCCTTTTATTTATCAAATGATTAGGCCAATTCTTGTGCCTAACTCTGGATCCAGATAGAGCAATTTATACAAGCAATTGAATTGTCGACAACATTTTCATAATTTTCTCCCATATCTATAATTATTCATGACAATTTCAAAATCAACCAGATGATAAACATTTCCCATCAATATTCAAATCTGGTTGTTTCGCATCCCAGTATTAATTATTTGGTGCACCACTAGGTATTTCGTCCTTTGACGAATGTCTCTTTTACACATCATTGATAGATATGTCAATCTAGTATGTGGATTTTTGAAGATCTTTTTATTTTATGAAATTTTCTCGGCATTCAAATTTTCAAAATAATTTGGGCACACATATCTCCCCCTAATACCGTGAAATGATCTTCATGCAGTCAGCGTATCAAATAATCTACATATTATGAGCTCTAGGAAATTATACAATACATGGATATTTATAATCAACATGTATACATAGCTTTATTTAATAGCTCGTAGAGATACGCAATGATGTGATAATAAAGTAGACTGCATATTAATAAAACACAGATAGATTTGGGAAATATTTACCACGTACTAGATGTAAAGGGGAGTATTCATTGTATGCAGTATGTCAGATTTTAAAAACAGTAGTAGATCGAATTTAATCTTACCAATATATGATTTCTATTTAAGCATGTTTCATATGGGAGACTACTGTTTGACATATATACGATGTCCAATAATATTAATTCAAATCTGACATTTCAATATTTAGCCCAAAGTGACCCAATTGCTCATGTCATAATTTAAAATAATTTTGGTCTTTAAATCGCAACATACTATATATTTCAACGTATATGCAATCATATAATGTATATGATCAAATAGATAAAGCATATACATAATTTAAGAGCAATAATTTGGCAAACCAAAGTGGAATTAGGAGTAAAGGCATATATGATTCCACATTATTTCATAAAATGCCAAAATAGTTTTAATCAAAATTAAAGCAATTAAAGTGAAAGTCACTTCACTTTTATAATAGGATATCCATTTTCTCAATTTATTAGAAATCATCATCATCACCACATATTCAGGATGATTTAGTCAGTCGTGCCAAATCTTAAAATTATTCAAATCAGTAAACTTTTAGTTTACAATAAGATTGGCTTCAATGGCATTCATTCTAGTGCAATATAAACATGAAGAAAGACAGGGAATTTTTCAATACACATTTCTTCCCTGATATTGCCTTTGTAAAATAATTCTCAATTCATTTCTTTTATAGTCTCAACATGACATTAGTCATTACAAATATTCAAAATCAATAAATTTCTATGAGACTTTGGAGGGAACAACGCAATACAATTTTCAATAAATTTGTTCCTCCAGGCAATAATATATTGGCTCATTCAAAGCTTTCAATCATTTCGTACTACCAAACATTGTAGTAACAAATTCCTCATTCTTTTCAATGTGCAGAAACACTTTGCACTTTTAATCATTGTGTGTGTGGTCGCACTCTCCACAACACATACGTTTTTCTCATTCCTTTCTTGATCCAATCAAGAGTAATGATGCACTTATTTGCTTCTTTGAAGCACATATCTTTCAAGGATTAAGCATCACATGATTTGGAGATAACATATGCCAAACAAGCATAATTATACAATTTTATCCCATGATTTTGATAAACATATCAAAATATCTTTCATTTATAACATATGGAATAAACTTTATGGCCTTTAGCACAATATTTATTATGCCAAATTTTATTTCATGCTGGTCCACATGGCCATAATATAAGAGAGCAATTTGTGACACAAAATTAATTGTCACATATAGCATTCACCATAAAATGCATGTTACAATATTTCAATTATGCTCTCAAAATTTAATCATCAATTAGATGCAAATATATAGATCATACCTTATTATGCCGTAATGATAGTTTTAGAAAAATATGATCAATGCATGATAATATTTGATTATTGCACATAATAATCATTTGCACATAATATTTCACTATCAATGAATATATATGGCATATAGGCATGAATAATATTTTATCATATTAAAATATGAGAAGATGCAAACCTTATCGGATTATGGACAAAATCTCCGATACGAACCCAATAATTTTCATTGTATGCTTTCCCATGTTTATCGGTTCATTGCTGCCATCAAATAAACAAACATATATTAAATATATATAATAGGATTAATAGCTAGCAGTAGTATATATTACGGAGTAGGTAGTAGTAGCCTTTCGGCTGGCTGCTCCCTATTGACTTGTTCACGTGGCCACTGGCCACCATCAATTCTCCTTCACCATTTCACCATTTTCTGCAACATTTTTGTTTCTTCTTCCTTGACGCCGACCGGCGAGAGAGAGAAAAGATATCCGCCGTCGGAGAAAATCGCAACAACAGATCGGAGGGGAGCTGCTCGCTGGAGAGAAGGAGTCCGCCGCAAAGGTCGCCAGTGTTAGTGTTTCGTTAGAAAGGAACCAAAAACCATTGGATCTGGTTCTTTGTTCATTAGTGCGCAAGAGACTCCTTCTCGTCACCCTCCCTCACAGTAAGCTCGGAGTAAGTGGTGGAAAGGTCAACGGTGAAGCAGCCGTCGTCGGTGAAACCCCATATTTCTCATGTGGTTCATGGTTTGATTCGCCGCAGCTGTCTTGCCGGAAAGAAGCAAGAGGCCGACGATGGTGATGTTAACAGAGATGATGAGCGACTGGTTTTCCGGTTCGCGATGCGAAATGAAAAACCAGTAAAAGAGGAGGCTGGTGACTGTCCATAGTTCATTGTTGTTCGCCGGAGAAGGCCAAATGTGAAAGAGCACTTTCGTGCTGATAACGTGTTATGAAACTTAAGGAATTGTAAGCAACAACATACATGATTTAAATAACATAGGGAGAGCAACAAGAAGAAATATTGCAGGAGAATGGAGGAAGGGAGGAACTTTCATTAAGCTCATCAAAGGATTACATGTTCTTCTCTAGGAAGAGCTAAAGAATTGAAGTACATATTAGAATGAAATATATGAGCATATATATAGAAAGTAAGCTTGACCCTTCGATACTCCAAAGAACACTTGAGCCTTTATGTCCAAAGTAAGCTTGACCCTTCGATACTCCAAAGGACAACGTTAACCCTTCAATACTCCAAAGGACACTTGAGTCCTCATATGTCCAGAAATACAATAATTGAGATAATGGCCACACATTATTATTATATTCATAACATTATTATTATTATTATTATTATTTAATACAACTTTATTTATGTGTATATTTAAAGTTTTACTTATTTGAAATTTGCAAATTATGCCGTGGACCCAGGTTCACCTTGAGGTGGACCTGGGTCCAAAACTACGTCGTTTTGTCTCTTTTTTTTTTTTTTATTAAATTAGTAAACACATTGTTGAATTAGAGTTGCCCAAAAATGTGTGAATGTAGAGGTTTCAAAGTGTGAATGTAGAGTATAGAAATCGTGAATGTAGAGTTATGCATGTGTGAATTTGTAATAGAGTTAAGAAGTTCTAGCAACTTGTAGCCCTCTAATGTGTGAATGTGGAGTTCTTAAGTTGTGAATATAAAGTACAAGACCTGTGAATATAGAGTTTTGAATGTGTGAATGCATAACAGTGGTAATATATTTACTAAACATATAATCTTGTAATGTGTGAATGTGAAGTTTACAAAGTGTGAATGTAGAGTATCATATAATCCTGTAATATGTGAATGTGGAGTTTACAAAGTATGAATGTAAAGCATAGTGTATGTGAATGTAGAGTATAGTGTATGTGAATGTAGACCTGGGTCCACGGCATAACAATCCTTTGAATTTGGATTTGTCCAATAAATTGTACCTATATTTTGGGCTTGTTAATTTGTGGTAATATTTTAGAATACTTTTAGATTGTATTAGTAAAAAAAAATTAATCTACTTTTTTTCACAAAAAAGGATATATTTGGCAAATTATATCATAGACAACCCAAGGTCCACCGTGCCAATCATTATTTCGTGCACCACGGTGCACATAACAATGTGCACCACGAACGTAAACGACGTCGTTTCGATGTTAGTGGACGCGGACGCGAACGACTCCAGAAAATTCATTATCTATAATACACATAATCATTATCTAGAATATACAGAACATTTGCCTAGAATACACAAAATGTTTACCCAGAATACGTAGAATATTGACATAAAATACACAGATGTTAGTGGACGCAGACGCGGACGCGAATGACTCCAGGGAATTCATTATCTATAATATACATAATCATTATCTAGAATACACAGAACGTTTGCCTAGAATACACAGAAATTTTGCCCAGAATACACAGAATATTGACACAAAATACACATAATTTATCCTCCTAACATTTGAATGCACAAACACATCACAACCTGTGTTAATAACATGAATACACAGAATATTGACACAAAATACACAGAATTCATCCTCCTAACTATTCGAATGCACAAACACATCACAATATGTGTTACTAACATGAATACACATAACGGTTGCCTAGAATACACAGAACGGTTGCATAGAATACACAGAATGATTGCCTGCAATACACAGAATATTAACATAAATACAGACACCGGCCGAACCGGGAAACGTGATTTACAAAAAAAACGGACGGTTAATTTACAATGCTAAAAACGACGTCGTTTACGTACGTGGTGCACATTGCTATGTGCACCGTGGTGCACGGTATAATTTGCCCCACCTTGCAGACCCTAGTTCAAAACGACATTAAAATTATGTACCTACAACACATAATTAAACTGAAGATACAATATGTTAATTTTAATAGATATATAATTTATTAACTGGAGATACATAATATATTAATTTGTATATATTTTACACATTTATTTGTTTTATGTGTAACCCAAGATATTCACCGTCGAACACAGTGACTAATCTCATAACTGAATTTATTTTACACATTTATACATATATTGATTTTATGCACACAAATATATTTATATTAGTACAGAAAATTGGGGTGGTAGGGGTGAAGCCCCTACTATTCCCTAGGTTTGCCCCTGAATTATATATACCTTTTAAATACTCACACATGTAATACCTTTTTAGATAACAAACGGAATTAAATTAAAGTATAGAAAAAGGACAATTAATATGACTTGCAGATCAGAGTAATTTCATTTATTGATGGCTGCTTTATGAAAATATTAAAAGAAATAGCATTTAAAAAAAATAAGAAATAAAAAAGAAATAGCATTTCTCCTTCTAACTCTCAAATGCAAAAGATTAGATAGTGAACATATTTTGCAGCCACTTCTCATTCACATGCACTGGGAGACCATATTCCAAAATATGAGCACTAATCTTGGTGTAAGAAAAGGAGAACAAACAAGAGTCAAATGTAGAATGACATTAATATTAAGTGAAACAATGAAAAGTGGTCTTTGGAGAGGGATTTAAAGCTAAGGCATACAATTGACCAAAAGGTTGGTTCAAGTGGAAGGAGTTTGAGCCATTTCAATATGATGTCAGAGTTCAAACACCTCATGTGTATGCAAGAAAGCCCTTTGGGAGAATGTCTCCGAATGGGGGCTTGATCAAGACTTGACTAGATTAGTTTAATCTTGCAAAAATAAAAAAAACAGCATCAAGAAATTAAACTCTCCCACCTTAATTTTGCAAAGCATAAGCAATGAATTTAAATTCAAAAATTAGGAGAACAAACAAGGGTCAAATGTAGTATGACATTAATATTAAGTGAAACAAGGAAAAGTGATCTTTGGAGAGGGATTTGAAGGGCATACAATTGATTAAAAGGTTGGTTCAAGTTGAAGGAGTTTGAGGCATTTCAATATGATGTGAGAGTTCAAACCCCCCATTGTGTATGCAAGAAAGCCCGAGATTTGCCTCCGAATGGGGTCTAATCAAGATTTGACTAGAATAGTTTCATCCCACAAGAATAAAAAAAACAGCATCAATAAACTCTCCCACCTTAATTTTTGCAAGACATAAACAATGAATTTAAATTCAAAAATTTGAAAACCAATAATGGATTAAAATTACTTGATTCTCCACACTTCAGACTATTGACAACTCAATATGAACTATCTGGATATAACAGAACTGCGTACTAACAAAACGAATTGGTATTAATCACTTGTATCACACTATCACCGTTCTTAGTGATTTCTTCCCACTCTTTCTGCTGTAAGAGACATCTTTTCCAACTTCTACAATTTTTGTCTCTCTAATTATAATGAAAGGAAACAAATTGAAACAAAGATTCATAGCAAACCTCCGGCAAAAAGAAACAAAAAAACGCTAGGGCAATACTTGTTACGGATTTCATGGATGTGTGGAAAAAGTAAAAAGTGGAAGGATAAAATAAGAATGTGAACTTCGAAGTGTGTTGGACTGCTGCTTAGAAGGTCAAGTTCAGCATTTATCATCGAAACATAACGCTGACTGTTACACAACTGAGTAAGGAAAGGTAGTTGCGCCTTCAATACTAGTTATAGCTTTTGGCGTAATGGTAAGCGCTTGATCCCCAAAAAAAGTGTACAAAAAATAAGCACAAAGTATAAGCTATCGATGTAACCTATTATACCAACACATTTTTAAAAAAATTTCTATTAGTGTCTAACAACATTGGCTCTTATATAATCTGTATCATTATATTTCATGCATGTCAATTTTATTACACTTGATGTTCATTTTGAAACCATACTTTTTTCTAAATTTATATACATGCTTTATGGATGTAGACATTCCTTTTGAAGAAACTTCATGTTCATTCCAACTCAATTACATCATTATAGATCAGATTACCTAAATGGCTAAATGAGTAAATGTTCAACATGAAGGTCAATTTAATTGAGCATGCTCCTAGTGAGGGAATTAAGTCACTTGTACAGATTGTCAATTTGCTCTTTGTATAGATCTGTTACTTTGTTTCTCCTAACTTTCATTGTTGGAGTCAACAAACCGTTATCAATCTGCACAAGCCAGAAAGCAAAATGTCCAAGCTATATTATATTATTGTCATTTCTTTGAATTGGGAAATGAATGGCTCAGCTAGTTAGCAAAATGATTACCGTAAAAGGCTCATCAATGACAAGGAGAGGTCCAATTTGAAACGCAGAACCTGTTGTCCTGCATCACGGAAAGTTTGGAGGAGAAAATCAGGAGGGGATCGGAAAAGAGAATTTTCCCGAAAATAATTTGGTAAAGAAAAGAAGCTACAATAGCATTACCATTTTCTAAGTTCTTCATGTAATAGGTTAGCAGTTTTCTCCTTGCTAACTTCTGTGGCATCAGAATCAACCACAGACAATTTTTTTGCAGCTAAAAGAACCTCTTCTTTATGTGGTACAACAATAGCTCCAAGGCGTCGTTTATCCTACATGATGAAGATGTCATGTTATAGAAAAGGTATATATGTATTCACACAAACATGTCAAAACTAGTAGAAACAACAAAATAAGTCCAAAAAAAGCTATTACACACCTGACCAAAGACAACAATCTGTTTAATCAAATTGCTACCCATTGCAGCTTCTTCAATCTCAGATGGTTCAACATTTTCACCTATCCTTTTCAGGCATATATCAATTGCTACATAAAACTTCATGGAAATGTTTTACACCTAGAATGCTGATAGCTAAGGCCTTATCAAGTAAAAGAAGTTAATAGATAATGACCTTGTTTGGTAACATAATTAGCTTATCAGTCAATTTTGACCTATTTGACCACTATTAGCTGTTTGACTTGGTTAAACAATCAATGAGTGTTTTTTTTTTTAATGAGTGTTTTATTAATTAGTTTTTTGTAATAGCTTATTACTCCAAAATGTTAAAATTCAAACTCGATCACCTTTTTTAGAAAGTTATTTTGCATGTAATGATTTATTAGCTAACAGTTAATTTATCAAACAGTTTTCTACAATCAACTAATGTTATCAACTAGTCAAACTCACTAACCCAATCAGCTAACAGCTATTTACCAAACTCCCCCAATATATACCTGGAAAAAAAAAAAGAGGATTAAGAAGATTAAATTCTCCCTTTATAAAGTGCAATTGTGTGGAGTTTGGTGGACTGTAAATGAAAAATGGTAGGTTTCTATCTAAGATAACAACTCAAGCATCTGTACACTGAGACACTGAGTAAGAGTTTAACAATCACCTGATGAAAGCACAATAGTATCCTTGGCACGACCTTCAAGAATAACAACGCCTGAAGAATTGCGAGATCGCCCTACAGAATGATGAGGAACAATCCACCCAATATCACCAGTATTTAGCCATCCATTCTCATCAATAACTTGCTTTGTAGCCTTTGGATTCTGAACAAAAAAAGAAATGTTCATACTCAATGAACAAACAGCAACATTCGCATTCCGAGATAGAAGTGGATGTTCTATAATTATAAGCAACTAAAAAGCACTGCTTGCAGAAAAATGGAACTGACAAAAAAAACTTTGAGTACTAACCTTGTAGTAGCCCTTCATCACTTGTGGTCCCTTGGCTTTGATAATACCTTTTGAACCAGGGGGAAGGACCTCATCAGTTTCAGCATCTACAACTTTTATTTCTGTGAAGCGAATGGGATGCCCAGGTGAGCCAAGGACCTGCAAACATTAAATCTGTAACTGTCATGATTATAGGCGAAGTAAACCACAGTAAAAATAAAAAAAAAAAATAAAAAAAATAGCTGAATACATGAATTTATGATATGTAAGAATGAGCAGCAAGAACAGATATGCATGTAATGGTATTCGTACAAGCCCCCTGTCATTTGCACTGCTAATCAGTGCAAATCAACAAACAACTTCAGCTCTTAAAGTTTCAATGCGCACTGGATAAAGCACTTACAACACAGTTTGAATGCCGACAAGCAACACAAGGAGATGACTCTGTTAAACCATATCCATCTAGTACTGTTATGTCAATTGCCTGTAAGATATCACATTTTGAATCAGAGCTAGCATCAATCCATGCCCTTGGCAATAGCCACAAATTAAAGATAAAGAACCAAACCTCAAAGAACTTGTCAACGTGTGGAGAAAGACTACCACCTCCACTTATTCCAGCCTGCAAAAAACAAAAGTTATTAACAAGTTAACATCTATACGTAATTATCTTGTACAATACAATGCAACTCATTGTTTGTAGGAGAGTCTATTGATCAAGTGATCCAGATAAACAGTTAGGTTGTACAAGTTCTTGCATATTTCAACATTTTGATATAATTTTCAATCAGAGAACACTCAAAAGGTAAAGTTTTATGAGTTCCCACAATCCTGGGAACATTGTATATCAAAATTATATGGGCAGGTTCTAACCAAATGTTGAGAAACTCACCAAAATTTCTTTGAAGTAAAGAAAGGAAGTAACATTAACTTCAATTTCTGCACACTGAATAGCAATACCATGGCTTAATTATGTATGCTTATACCATACCTTAGAAATACCAATGTTTGAGTGAATTTTACTGTAGACAAATTTACTTGCCAACAAATGCAATGGACACAATAGAGCAGCAATTGCTCTGGCCCATAACCAGTCCAAAACTGAAACAAGGTAAGAAGGCTGTTTCTGATCTTTTGTTAAGCATTTCCCCTGAAACACAGACACAATAAAAATAGAGGACAATTCAAGAAATTAGTTAAGGTGTTGTTATTGATTTAAGAGTTAATGCCATATGGGATCCTCTGAGTTATAGTGGTTTTGCCACGTTTAGTCCTAAACTTTCAAATTGACCACCCGTGGTCCTTTGACTTTCAAATTGTTACCATCCGTGGTCCATGTTAACCACCCATCAACTTTCAAAATTTAACCAGCCGTAGTCCTCCTGGAAGGACCATGTATAACTTTTGATTTAACTATGGACTAAACGTGGCAAAAACACTATACTCGAAGCACCCCAGATGGTACTAACTCTTGATTTAACTATGGAGTATCTGAAATTTTGACTGTAGATAAAGATAACCCTAAATACTAACCAAAGCTCTTTGTATTGATTAAAATATATAAACTCAAACACATTAAAAATTGAAGAACTAAAAGGTTGATGCTAAACCTCATATATCCTTTTAGCGTCCTTGTATGCCAAACTGATCTTCAGAAATAGTAAGGCAATGAGCTTACGAGCAGTGCTGCTTGTCTTTATCTGCTTCAGAATTGCACTACAAAATTGAAAAATTAAAAAGACTGAACATGATATAACCAAAGAAGAAATGCATTCAGAATATGTGGAAAGTATATGTAACACATCTTCATATTTGTTATTCCAGGCAAAACACAGAAATTTAGATCTCACAATATAACAGACAGAATGTTGAATTGAAGGGAGTTCTTTTTTTTTGAAGATTGAAGGGAGTTCTTATTCATGCATTTTCTTTCATGTTGTAGAAGTTTATAGAAATTTAACAGCAATCCAACTTTTAACACAACTAATTTTTCTTCATCATAATCACTGCAGAATTCCTCCTTGTTAAAGTTATAGAACACTCATATGAAAAGAAGTAAATAAAACAAAAAGTTAGTTCCATAAAGTTTACCTGCATAAGGTCTCATATACCAAAGGAACTGATATTAGATACTGTGGCTGATAACGTTTTAAATCTTCCTAAAATACGAGTAAATTGAATCAGAAGCTTGACATAATCTTCTTTTCTTTATTTTTTAAAGGACAATCACAACTGCGAATTGAGGAAAACAAATTGAGTACAATTTCTAATATGTTTAAGATCAATCAAAACTAGGTAAGCTAAAATTCAATGCAAGAGTGGAATATAACAATAGACCATGCCTTCAAGTTTTTTACTGTACTGTATACTTGCTTGCATCCAAAAGAGAGCATGAAATATTCAGCAGCACGTTCATATGCATGCCAAGGAGGAAGCATGCTCAGGAATGTATCCCCAGGTACAACACGTACTGGATCCCAGAGATTCGCAATCTAGTAAAGGAACAAATAAAGTCTCATCTCATGTGCATCAACTGAGCAAAAATTCTATAGATGGCAAAAGCAAAATAAAACACTAGAAGTAGTTTCGTATATATATTACCAGAACCCATGATATTAACCAAGCAAAAATAACCAGGATGGATGGTCAAAAAGTTAAAAATTTGAGAATAAATTATCTAAATTTAATTCAATAAAAATTGACATTAGCCTAGAGTTGGCCACCACATCAAAGTGGACCATCACAATGGAAATAGAAAAAAGGTTCACTCTAGTACTCTCCCAAATGCAGTATTCTCTCATTCTCTTTGAATTTAGAGTGTACAATCTTACCAAAACTTGAGTTTCAATACTTTAGCTGTATGCACACATACTATAATGAGACCCTTCATGAATGCACACAATCTACTACACAAATGCACACAAACTACTCCAGGGTAGATTGTGTGCATTCATGTTGGGCAAATTGCACACAATCTAGAACATTTTGCCTACTTTGATACCAAATTGAAAGATTTGTTCTATTCCACCTAAAAGTCAACTAATAGCGAAACTACACATTTATTATTTTATATTTATCCCCAATAGTTAATATTGTAAAGGCTAAATGCGAAGGCAGAAACCTGGTGAAGCAGATTTTTATGTGTAAGCATAACACCTTTTGGATTGCCAGTAGTTCCACTAGTATAAACAAGTGTAGCTACATCATCAGAGTTGATTGGTTCATATATGTATTGATTCCCTGCAATTGCATTAGTTATTCAGTGATCTTTTAACCCAAATGCATTTCATTCAGATCAAGCCATTAACAAATCTTATAAGGACACACTCGTGTCTGATGTTAAAGTATTTAGACTTAACAGCATTTAACAAACTGCCTGTCTTGATTATTATGTTTTGTGCAGCTCCACCTCAACCCAAAGCATAAACTATTAGAGAGGTAACCCCAAGCAATAACAAACACATTATTATATTTTGCTTCCTTAAAAGCATACAATTTCCGTCTACAGTTGATAAAAGTGTCCAGTATATAGCTTGATATTATCTTCTGCCTTAGTTTTAGAAATATCAACAGTTAGCTCTATGAATCATTTGTGTGAGGTAAAATTACTTACTGGCTTCTTGTGAGTGAAGCAAAGCCATATGACTCTCATTTCCCAAATCTAAGATCTCGGTAAAACTGTATATGGGGAGTCCATCCCTTACTTCACTTGTGATACTTGCTTTTTCCCCCCAAAGTAAGATGACAAATCTTACATCTGCATGGGAGTGGAAGGTTTCTGCAATTCGGCTGTACATTTCAGGATTGTCAACAGCAAGTGCAACACTGTAATTATAGTGACAAACATTATGCCATGTTCTTTTTACTTTGTAGGGATATATAAAAGTTGTTAGTCTTGTGGAAAGGAAGAAGATATTGGAGATACATCAGCATGAATAGATTATGCATCTTTTCAAATGCAAGTGTAACATTGGTGAGTTTAAAAACACTAAAGAGAGAGTGTTGAGATAGCTTACTCATAAAAGGAAAGACAGATCAGTTTTAGAAAATTGTCCAATTTCAACAACAAATATTGAGATATACAATCAAGCAAAATTAAACTTGGATCAAAATTCTAAAATCTACATTAATCTCTCGTACAAGCAAAGTCAAATTAAAGATTCATTCTGTACTGTGAAGGACTGAATCAAAAGAGATAGAATTGTGAAGGGAATGTGTGAAAGTAATCATCTCCCAGTCCAGGTTTTTATAAATGTACAAGGAAGCAGCTATTGGAAAGTAATCATCTCCCAGTCCAAAAGCATATTGCTCCAATTAGAATATACATTTTAATACAAGTTGATCTACTATGTCTTAGACAAAAAAAAATTCTCCACTTTAGGAATTTAAATGCAAAAATTTATTATTTAATTACTTTTATAGAGAAAAACTTAGTATTTCAGAATATCAATGTGAATTTGCAAGAGAAAGAATTCACATATATCTACAATGAGATCATCATATTACATATACACCAAGAAAACTTATGAATTCATATACTATAGCTTCATTACATCTCTTTAATTACTGCTCGACAACATTAGTAAGCCCATTATAGATTTGTAGACATGTCATTTCTAACCAAAAAATAAGTTTTAACTTTAATCAACTCATCAATAATCATCAAAATCACAGACTTCATTTATTTTAATGTGAAATTGTTAGAACACGGTTTTTATTGTCCCTCCTAATTATCTACAATAATACTCCTTTTTACTACAGAGTATTACTTTTTATCACAAGTTGAAAATACTAATTTTAATAATATTGAAAAATGAAAATAACCAATTTTATTTTGTATTGATTAACTTTCATCTATAGAAATTATAATAATTATTTACTTATTTTAATTTTTACAATGGACATTAGTTTAGTCGCGCAATGCACGCACTATACCTAGTAGTCATTATAAGACTACTTTTTGTTGGTTGGAGCAAGAGACCTTATTGGTTATGTTGGAGCAATAATCTTTATTGTATTTAAAAACTCCAATCTATAGTTATAAATTTCTATTTATGGTTGATTTATCTAGTTAGTATTATTATATTTTTTTAATGTATTACAATTATTATTATTATTATTAAAATAATTAATATTTTATAAAAAATAACTTTGTAATAGATTTATGTTCATTTTTTGGAAAATGAACCAAACAAAAAAATGTAGTTTTCTAACTTTCAGCCAAAATTAGAAAATGTTTTTTTTTTTTTTTTGAAAAATAAGTTACTTTTCGAAAATATTTTATGGGTTTCAATACATACTCTTAATACTAATAATTTTTTAGTGAGTTTGGTTCAAAAACAAGAATCATAATCAAAGTCAAGATCTAAGATTTAGGATTGGGTATAACTTTTACAAAAACCTTCTTGTTTGGAATGACAATCATGACTAGAATAACATTTGGTGTGAATACACACATTGAATAGGAATCAATCACAATATTATTATAGTATTATGTTACTTTCCTACATGGTTGTGTGTGCACGCACGCTACATACATTCTCCTTACTCCTTAGGGCAAGCTCAATGGGACATTTTGATGGGGGTTTTTTGCGTGTGTGAATGAAAGAGTGTGTGAGATGGCACGTGCACCACACACACCTGTTGGGTGAGTTGGGTGAGTTGGGTGAGTGGAGTGGTCACCAGCTAAAAACCATTCCACGTTTAAAAGAAAATTATTTTTTTAATTCTTAGAAAACGAAATGCAAGTGGTATTGGTGAAAGCTTGTTTGATCCATTTTGAGTTCACCCGGTTGTCCGTGGTGTTGGTGGCGTCTAATGCCTTTAATTTCATGGCGAGGGTCCAATCCAATTGCAAGTGGTCATTTGGTTAGATTCAAAATGGCCCGGTTGTCCACTTGAGGGGGAGTTTTAACCTTAGATCAACAAAACTTATTAAACTCTAGATCAACAAAAATTTAAACTCTATTAAAATATTACTTAATACATGGGTATTTTAAAATTTTATTATCTTTATTCTTTATGACTTTTCAGTTTGGTATGTCATTTGTAAAATAAAGAACTGACAACCTTCTTCCCTAAATTTTTCCTATTCAATTGTGGTACATCGTCCTTATTTTCTCTACACGAACATGTTAAAATCAAGTTTTTTTAAAAATTTTACAAATGAAAAATCGAGACTAAAGAAGATTATAATTAAAAAAGAAACATTAAAAAGTACTAAAATATCCATGTACTAAGTAATATTTTAATAGAGTTTAATAGGTTTGTTGATTTAGGGGTTAAAACTTAAAACTATAACTTTTTTGAAGAGCTAGGGGTGTATATTGTAACAATAAAAAGTTAGGGACTAAAATGGCTAGCAAGAAATAATTGAGGGACCAAATGAAGGCAACAAACACACAGATGTTGCAAATAAATATGGAGTAAATGTTTTTGTTGCAGCAGCAGAAACCCACTAAATTTAACCTTAATGCAAGGATGGAATTTAACTTGTTTTACAAATTAGATGCAGCAGTTTAGGTAAAAAATTGTTAAAGAGTTGAAGCAGTGTATTTTACTCAAAGCTGTTAATATTTTCTGTTACACTTTTATAAAAATTAGAAAGGGGAAAACATGTTATTTTGGTGATACAGATCTTTTAGGAAAAGTTGAGTTATTAATGAAAACCTAAAGCAAAGATAAGTCAGCAGCTTCCTTGCAATGAAAGAAATACAGAAATGCAACAAGAAAATGGGTGAAAAGGAGGAGAAGAATAGAAAGCAAGTTCTATGCCCTCTCCAGAAGAATACTAACCTTTCAGAATGGTTGTATATTTGCAAAAGCTCTTCAACTGATGACCTTGAACCCCTCACCACATTGATTGCTCCAGTGGTCATTATACCTAAAGGGTTTATTTCAATGAATTTTCTGAATATAGGAACTTACATTTTGCATTATAATGTATTTCATAAGTAAAATGCAGGTTTATGACTCAATAAAGCTAATGTAACCACAAAGTCGCTTTTAAATAGCTTTAGTTGATTCAACCTACATAAGTGTGAGAGTACCTTGATCTGCAACTAGCCATCGACATGAA
This sequence comes from Ipomoea trifida, assembly GCA_003576665.1. Taxonomy (NCBI): domain Eukaryota; kingdom Viridiplantae; phylum Streptophyta; class Magnoliopsida; order Solanales; family Convolvulaceae; genus Ipomoea; species Ipomoea trifida. The sequence continues at coordinate 7,779,317 of CP025647.1, read as the reverse complement.
TTGTCAGCAAAAAGTGCAATCTTTTCATCTGGTTTTAAACCAATAACTCTAAGACCTTCAGCAAAGCTCACAATTTCCTTCTCAAGCTGCAGTTTCAAAAAAAAAAAAAACCCAAAAAATAAATAAATAACATCAGAACATCCACCAGTAATTTGATGTGGAGTTTTTCAGATGCAAAATGCATAACTAATTGTGTAGACGAGGAATTGAAAACACTGAAACTACTGATTCGCCAATGAAATACAAAACCAAGTTCAGTAAAGATACAGCACTCTTTGATATCTAAGCAGACAAAAAATTCAGAGAAACTACTTAAGCGGCAATAACAGGACCATTCTACATCTTTAAACAGTAGCTAGCTGCCTACTACAGGATCTGGTGAAGAATACCCCAAACACTATAGAAATGCACTAGAATCATAAAGAAATCCTAAAGCGTAGCTCATTATAATATAGTTTCAGTACACTTCAAAATTCAAATAAATTGCTAATTGCTAATAAAAGTAACAACTTTCTCAATCGAGAATTTTACCAACAAATCTAGAAATTTACAAGTAGTGAGGACAAGATAACAAATTAACAATCAATTATATTAAATTTTTTTAAAAATAAAAGTAAATAAATAAATTAAATTATTTATTAAAAAAAAACCTCTAAGACATTTGCAACAACTACAGATACAAACTCTCCCAATACCACAAATAAGTTTGAATCCAATGTGAAAGGCTGTCACATCATGATGGAAGATGTACAAAACATTACAATAATACCAACTTTGTTTCAAGGATTTGAATCAATGACCTTAGTACCAAACTACTACCTAATGGCCAACAAGTGCACTTGGTCAAGACACCAAACCAACCTTCAAAAGTGTTAAGAGTCCCACATTGAAAATATAAGAGTAAACATATGGGTTTATAAAGGCCATGGGTGGATTGCATTCAATCTTTTAATGTGGTTTGGCCCATATGCATTATAACCCAATTGAGTGGCATTATCGAACATGGTATCGCCGGTTCGGTACACTTTGTGTTCGCCCGGTTGTCTACCCGTGGTATTGGTGGAATCCAGGTTGTCCACTTTTGAAAATATAAGAGAAAACATAAGGCCATGGGTTAGACTAGCTAATTGATTGGATTCAATCTTTTGGTGTGGTTTGGCCATGTGCATTATAGCCCTATTGAGTGACCTTGGCCCAATCTTAGATTATAACAAAAAGAAAAGGTGAGATCAAGTGCACAAGCCTCCCAAGTATGGTACAAGATATAGGAGAGAAAATACCTCTTTTAACCATTACATTTCACATGATCAACATCCAAAGGAAAGGCTTACCTCCTTAAAGCTCATATTTGTTGGAGGGTTGTGGTATGGGTCCATTAATGCTATGCAATTGCCAAACTCCTCTGCTGTTGTCTTCCAAATATCAGGAACTGTTTTCCATTCTGATGATGACAATAATCCATTCCCTGACAACAAAATGCTCTCCAAAATAGGTGAGCACTTCCTAATTTGCATTCCCTTCACGTTAAAAAGAACATAATGAATAAACTCGGGATTCAACAACATTTGAACAATCTAACAGAAAAAAGCAGTTATTTATAATACCATTTTCTAATGGTATTATACTATTATATATGTACAAGTTTTCATTCCAAAAGTATGTTAGGTAAGAGATAGGAGGATGGGAATCTAGGAATTAATAAAGGTTTTGCATTGAATTTGTCAACTATCGGAATGTAGGAATTGAACTATCAAAGTGTTCCTACACATTAGCAAATAAAATTGGTCTGGAGCTTTATGCTTGATTAGGTAAGTTGAGGCAACATCTACCAACTGGTTCTTAAAGGACAAGTCACAAGAATTAAAAATCCTCAAAGTGATCTCAATATTATATTCCTCGTACCCAAAAGGCATCTGGTCTTTGAGAGCCCATGAGTTAATTCTGGCTAAAGCAGTTATATATTCTAAGACTCACTGAAAGGATTATGAATGCTTATCATATTGTGATGTCAAATACCATTTTCCTTATACTTCATATTATGTGCTCACTTAAATATAAATTTTGGCAGATATTCTGACAAGAAAACTACAAAGATTGGAAGGTGACTAGAGAATTGTGTAGAAAAGGCAAAACTTCAATAGCCTTATTAGCCTGATTGAATCTGGCAAGCATGAACACAACAATTGCAATTACAAAAAAAAAAAAAAAAGACACTTTGATCATCAGAATTATTTTGTTACTGAAGATATATATTTAGACTAAACCACCCTGAAAGTCAAAAGGATCCTGCACATACCATGACCAATTGACCAATACCACCTCCAAATCATCACTTCTCTTAATTTATGGCTCAAAAACCTAACTTGAAAAAAGATTTTATAAATTATAACTTCACCTCAGTTCATAACAGTCTCGTTAGAAATGTAGACAAATTAAAGCTGAGCACAAAGCTTCAACGTCATAAGACTAAATTAGGAATGTAACTCAGATATTTTGTAGCATGAAAACTAAAATTTCCTATTGTCTAAACAGATGTTCCAAAAGGCTAAATAACACCACACTGTCTGTCAAGCTCAACTCATGATCAACTAAATTTACTTAATAATTCTTGAGAAATGACAATCATAATTGCGAAAATTTATCTATAGATCAGAGAGGCTGATACGCAAATTGGCATCAAATGAAGAAAAGGGTACTCAAGAAAATCACTGTTGACTCGCAGAAAATCCGGAATTTCCGACTTCTCGAACCCCTAGAATTTAGCTGCCACTTCATTTTGATGAATCCTCGGCAAGACATGAGATGATGAACGGCAAGGTTCCCGTCATCGGACTTCGGAACAAGAAACATTACCGATTTAGTGTTCAATGCCGCCATCTTTATCTCTATGTATGCACATACACAGAGGATTAAGAGAGACAGACAAGGAAGGGAAGAAAAGTGATCGAGAAAGGATACGATTAATGATGATAGAATTGGAGAAAACTGGACGGGGCTAGCGAGAAGAACAAAGAGAAGTAGAGCCGTAGAGGGAGAATGCAATTGGAGATGAATAGTTTGAGAGCGCCAAATTGGGCGACTGGCAGTTTATTTGAAGTTGAGAACTTGGGCGATTCCGCGATTGGCAGTTTTTTTTTTTTAGTTTTTTTTTAGTTTTTTTTTTTTTTTAAATATATACACCAATATTACTCTTTATTAAGGGAAAATGATAATTTATACCCATCCATTATATGTTACTTATTAGTGGTGTAAATGTTGTTCTTTAATTTTTAAAACGGTACATATATTGTCCCTCTCGTACGGTACGAAAAGAGTAATATATGCACCGTTTTGAAAATTGAGGGGCTACATTTACACCACTAATAATTTAGGGGTGATATTGATAATTGACATTCATGGTATATGGAGGCGACTGGGTGGACGAACCGGTCGGTAGAAAGGCGAAGCCGATAAGCATCAATGTCTTGAACATTCAAGGACCATCCCGACTCTCTTGAAGGTCGGTTGGTAAGAAGGCGAAGCCAATAAGCATCAATGTCCTGAACATTCAAGCTAAGGACCATCCCGACTCCCTTGGAGGTCGATCGGTAGAAAGGCGAAGCCAATAAGCATTAATGTTTTGAACATTCAAGGACCATCCCGACTCCCTTGGAGAACGGTCGGTAGGAAGGCGAAGTCAATAATAAGCATCAATGTCCTGAACATTCAAAGACCATCCCGATAAGACCAGTCGACCGGAAGGAGCTATCCGACCGAGTATACTAAGTGACCAGTTGATCCTCAATGGGTTCCTGTGGAGACGATCTGTGAGGACAGGAGTTAAAAGGAATCAACGACTATTTACGTTTGAGTGTCCGTCATTATGAGTATTTAATGTCTTTTATGAGCTATTATTTGTATCATTAATTAGGAGATTAAGTGTGTAACCGATCAGGTGCGTAAGATATATAGCTACACGAACCCTTTGAGAGGGGGGAGGGAGGGGG
>CP025647.1:7743374-7755300 GCA_003576665.1 Ipomoea trifida | reverse complement strand
ACAACATGCTGTCCATATTGAAAAATTTATCTCGTGCTCTGAAAAGGTTTCAAAAGTTTTTCAAAGAAGGATCTCTAGGCAATATAAACAAAGGTTTATATCGATCAGAGAACTTGCTCTGATACCAATTGTTGGTCCCAAGGGGATGGGGTACAAGTCTAGAGGGGGGGGGTGAATAGACTTGTATAAGATTTTGCAAATCTTTTCGACCTCTCGTGTGTATTGAACTTAGGATGTTTAGGTTCAATATCTCACAAGATGAAGACAAAGTTTTATGCGCAGCGGAAATATGTTATCCCCTTTTTAATTAGCACGAGTTTGAGTTAGTTCGAGAAGTGATTATATGTAGTGCAGTTCGAGAGTTAGATAGCGAGAGATAAAAGACAGAAAGTAAATGCGAGAGAGAGATTTTTAAGTGGTTCGGCCAACCCGCCTACGTCCACTCTTCTTCTAGAAACTCCCTAGAAGGATTGCACTAAAACTTCCCTTTTTAGTACAATAACGAGCGCTTGAGCTTTGATCACGAAGCCCGCCTCAAGCCTCAGGTTTTTCGCCCCGCCTCTTGTTACTCCACCTCTCGAGCACTTGAGCTTTGATCACCAAGCCCGCCTCAAGCCTCAGGATCTTCACTAGACAGCTGCCAGGTTACTCCGCCTCTTCTTGCTTAATCCAAAGCAAGGACCTTTGGTTGTCACAGGTTAATGTAACAAACTCCAATCTGACCGCAAGCTATCGTTGAAATAGATTCGATGTAGAGCTGCTCCGGTCACCTTCTGGATGGTATATGTTTAAGCTTTGTAACTCTCTCTCAAACACTAAGATGTGTTTGTCTCGCTGTGTTGAATATCAAGAATGATATTCCAGATTTAGCACTTGCACTATGAACGTTTTAAGTAGACACTTCTTGCAAAATCACTTAGAATGCTTGAACACCCGAACTTCCGAACTTTGTGTCTTCACGTCCTTATATATGAGAGTATAGGAATAATTCCGTTGGAGGGAAAATTATTCCGTTTGAAATTGTCTCCCATGCTGATCATGGGACTTGAGCATTTTCAGCATATTCCATGGAGTGGTGGTCTTGTAACTTGTGCCTTTTGTCTTGTAGTGAATATTCTTTAATCCACTTTCTAGAGTCCATACTCCACTTACTCTTTTAGGCAAAAGTTCCTCTTTTTATATTCCCATGATCCTTGATTTAGGGAATAAGACCAGCTTTGGATTGGTGCGCTTTTTATCCGTTTGTTGTGCATTTCTGACGTGGCATCCACTTCCGGTAGATCCATAACGTTCTGTACGCTCCTTCCTTTATCTCCATGATATTCTTCTTCTCCAAACTTAGATTAAATTAATCCAAGCTACTTTTGATTTCCGTTCAGCCTTATGGAGAAGTGTCGAGACCTGCTTTGATGTCTCGCATAATTGATGTTCCGAATCCATGTCTCGAACTGGATTGACGTCTCGATAGATCCCATCTCTCGAACTCTGCCTATGTCTCGAGACTTAGTTGATGTCTCGCAGACCCTTATTCCTCCAGTCTTGTCTCGTGCCTTCTTCTGATCTGACTATAAACTTACAACACGAAGACTTCTAAAATGTTCAATAAGTTTACCTTAAGCTTAAATATTTCCGAGTTGAGCTCAAAGTTACCCGGTTATATTTTCGCTCTTAGTTTACTTGTCGAACTTACATTGATTCCTATCTTTCGAGACTTAGGGGATTCTGATTTACATTTGGTATCATCAAAACTTATTACATAAGGTTCCTAACAACAACAAAAAAATTCATATGCGTTTCTTTAATTTATAATTCGATGTCTACAATGCCTTTATTCAAAAAAAAAAATTCATTATCAAAAAATTTAAAAAGAAATATAATTTCATTAGTTATATTGTCTATATTTTCTACAATACAATGATTCATTGCCTTCAAATTAATTAATTAATTATATCTACTACATTGTTCATTTTTTACATTATATTGTAATTAAATATCAAAGTTATACTAAAAAATAATGTTATATATTTATTTACCAAGTATTATATATGTTAATAACATGAGAAACAATTTTAAAAAAAATTGTTTTACTTTTGATGTTTTCCCATAATACTCACCACCTTTATATGATCTAATTGTCTTTATCTATCTAACTGCCTCTCAACTTTCAATATAAATGTCTCTAGGGCATCCACCGACTGAGATCTTTCATGCAGTAAGTAGATGTAATAGTACTCAGAATGATCATCAATAAAGGTAATGTAGTATTTCTCACCGCCCTAAGACGGAGCATCAAAAAGACCACATATATCTGTATGTATTAAACAATGTAATCTTGATCGAGCTTCTTATGGTTGAGTGTTTTGATACATGTCTAACTTGCTTTCCCTTTATGCAATTGACACATGCATCATTCCAGTCAACAAATTAAAATCCAATTGAGACAAAATTGCAACCTTAATAAGTCTCAATATCCTTTATTAATTGGATAAATGACTAAGCCTTTTACGCCACAAGAAAGTTAAAGATTCATTCGGTACACTTCCTTTAACAGAAACCTCACTCATAACATTAAACAAGGATTAACAAAGTCTGCATTAAGATTGAAACAATATACCAAAAACACACGACCACCAACACGGGCCGTGTACCTCCACTCTAGAAATTGCATTATTTCTCGCTTCTACGCAAATACTTTAACTTCTAGGCTATTTTCATCTCCAAAACCATTTCATTGGCCTTTGTGGTCTTCAAGAAAATTGTATGTCTTCAAGTTTGCTTTCCAATGACATAAGAATCACCTCATTTGGACATTCCTAGACTGAGATATGGTCAAATAACTGAACAGTGGCAGATTTGGACGAAATCTGTAAGTTTGGAACTTCAACTTCAAAGATGATTTTGACCCATTTTTCTTCCTTTTTAAGCTTTAATGTCTATATAAGAGTTGTATCTCTTTGAGTCTTCTTTCCAATGGCTTAAGAATCACTTAATTTGGATATTTTTAGGCCGAGATATCGTCTAATCACTAAGATGTCGACATGTAGTGCGAGAATTGCAACACCTTGATCTTTTGCTTTTCTTTTGTTTTGGTTTGCCCAAATGACCAACACCATTGAAAATACAACTCTTAGGCTTCCTTAGGAGTATTGCATTCATCTTCATAGCTTCATAGTTGGCTCTCATTGACTCCAAATGCATCCAAAATGCTCCATTTGACTCGGATGCCTGCCAAATTGCATGAAAATACTCTTTTTTGCTCCTAAAGCTTCCCAAACCAAACTCCTTGCAAAATAACACAATCTAGTCCTAACCTCATGAAATTTGGAATAATCTATAAGCAAAATGGCTTTGTGAAAGGGAGAAAAATATAGACAAATAAGCACTTATCAATAAGGCAATCCGTTTCCACCCGAACATTGACTAGGCCACGATCTTCGATCCACCCTTAGCTAGAACCTCCTTCATTGACAATACTTCTGCCATAAGGGGCTCTTGAAAACGTTGGAGGGGGCCATTATCAGTAGCTTTGAACACTCTTTCACCAGAAAAAAAGGACATAACTGTACGAAGAACGGGTTTTAGCCTAAAATACGCCGACGCCAACCTGGCAGACCAAGTCTAGAGGAGGAAGTAAATATAATATATGTCTATATAAGTGAATAAAAAGTGATATTGGTAATACTTTTGTTATTAAATAAATATAAATATATATCATATCAGTTTTTTCTTGTATATATAAAAAAAATATTTTAAAAATTTTACATTAATATCCGAGTTTTGTTTCATAATTTACTTTGGCAATATTGTAAACTTTTAGTCTTTTATTTCTTATCAAGAATACTAAATAGATGTTGGGAAAACCATTAGTTTTGTTTCTACTTGTATATGCAACTATGTATGTTTATTTGTACTTTTATTTAAAACCTAGACTATCTTTATTTAGATTTTAGAGTATAAACTATTTACCACTTCGAAGTCTTGGACCTCTCGAAGCCAATCACGTAACACCTTCAATTCTTCTCTCTCATTAACTTCCTCTCAAAATCTGGATCGTAGGGACAAAAACTCGTGCTCCCTTTCGATCTAGTTTGCATAAGAGGAGGGAAACCTAATGTCAAACACAACCACAAACACTCTTGGAAGAAATTGGTTACGGGTTAGTGCAAATAAAGAATACTTTTTTATTTTGTTTTTTTGTATAAAGAGTAAAAATAAAAACTTGATCTCCTAAAATTCACTAACTCTAATGCTAGTAGGAAAATAACCACACAATTAAAACCAAATAAACCAATCCCCGGCAACGGCGCCAAAAATGTGATGAGTATAAATGAGAGTGTAAAAATGGGTGTAATATGTCGTTCCACTGAGGATTGGGGCTATGGCATATAATTGTATGAATTAAGAATACTAGATACTAGAGTACGTGAATCAACTAGAATCCAAGCAACTAATAACTGAATGATGGAAATTAGAAGAAATAAATTGACTAAGGGATTAACTGTATGATAAGGGAATTGGTCAGATTAGGGGAATTGTAATCTTGATGTTCTAACACTCTCAGAATTAGGGAAAGAATAGTTAACCTAGGGATTTATGGGCAATGCGCATAAGAATTCAATTCAACTACTTTTGTAATCAATAAACAGAATTAGGCTACAATTGCCCCACTGTCGTGATGCATCAATCATAACCTTAAGCACCTAACCATTGTAAGCCCCCAAAATTACCCATATTCTCATAATAGAAAAATTAGGTTGAAATTGGTAAGGCTCGAGGTCTCCATCCAACTTTCGTTGTAATGAATTTCCAAACCATAGTAGTATTCTAAAAACCTATCAACCAAGCAATAACAATTACTTTGATACCCATACTTTATACCCAAACCTGTCAACCAAACACGCCCTATGTTTCTTGTAATTAAGCTTTTAGTTGTAATCCTTCCAGCAACGTATATAAACATCAAATTAAATAATATTCCTTTGATTTATCCAAATGTGCGAAATATATGCTTGAGAGACATTTTGTGACCTTAACTGGTAAAAGATGTTAGTTGTCTATAGACTCAAATTAAACAAGTCAATAGGCCATAGCTTCTATAAGATTAAAACTTAAAATCTTATTCTAATAAAGTCAATTATTCGATTAACTCGGCATTTAATTCTAAAGGATGTCATTTCTTTTGACAAGCATCTTGCAAAATTAAAAAGGAACAGAATTAAGAAGTTTGCGATGGCAGAATTTGGACAACTCTTAAAAAGAATTAATGCATTGACTAAGAGGAAAATTAAGAATGAGGAGACAGTGAGCACAGAAAGAGGAAGTCCAGTTGTATGATTAATGGCGGAATATTATATTAAATTCACACTTCCATTCACGTCTTCAGAGAAATAAAATAAATTTCAAAAGATTAATAAATTTCTTGGCCACAGGCGTTATTGGCAAATTATACCATATCTTATATTGTGTACTCTAGCTCAAAAATAATCTTTAGATTTTATATAGGTTGACACTTTTTATATTTGTGGTTAGTAAAATGTTAGGATGAAACGCTTATCATTCAGGTCAAAAGCAATAGCTACAGCTATCATATTGTTCGAGACAGGTTAGATACTGGACTTGACCCTTAGAGACTTTACCGGACTCCTCCCCTCAACATAAAAAAATTAAAGCTCATCAGTTGATAATTACAAATAACATAATAATTAACTGTTATGTACATGTAGAGAATATGTTAACTGTATACACAAAAATATTAACCAACATCTTATGTGTTTGCAGTTAACATATTTTGCTATGTAAACATATACAGAGTAATTTTTAGATCAAGATTTATAATGCAATATGAACGTGTTTCAATCCTGGTTCATGGTATAACAATTGGTTGTTATTCACCGCTCCTCCTGGTTTTAAATACAGCACATGTGATCATAAGTGGGCATGATTAATGGCGGAATATATATTAAATTCACACTTCCATTCACGTCTTCAGAGAAATTAACAATTGGTTGTTATTCACCGCTCCTCCTGGTTTTAAATACAGCATATGTGATGATAAGTGGGCATGATGAAATAAAGTTCCCATCCAATGGCCCTGAAAGTTGAAGTTTATCAGAAAGAGAAAGTGAGGCCATGTTCACCAACTCCCCAAACCTCGAGAAACTACAAGCTTTCTCTCCTTGATATATTAGTCGCCACTTTTTATAACAGCATTGTTTTCTTCTACGATTCCCGCGCCGGCGGCCACGATTATGATGAGCTCAAGGACTCGCTCATGAAGACACTGTCCATCTTGTACCCGTTTGCCGGAAGGATGAAAGATGGATCGACGACCATCGAATGCAACGACGAGGGTGCGGATTTTGTCCGAGCTAATGTTACAAATTGTGATTTGGGTGAGTTTCTCCGGCACCCCAAACTCGAAGATATACGCCGGCTGCTCCCGCTTGATCCCTACCCAAATGCTATTAACCCCGCCCTGCCAATGTTAGCTGTTCAGGTCAACAGGTTCCGGTGTGGCGGAACTGGGGTGGCGTTCTGCATTTGGCACGGCCTGGCGGACGGGGGCGGGTTGATGGGATTATTTAACACATTGGCGGCAATCAAGCGCGGGGAAGGACCCATTAATCCCGGCGGTCTCGTCGTGGACGCCTCCGCAATTTTCAGGCCGGGGAACCTCGTCAGGTCCCCGCTAATGCCCCATTCCCTCAATAACCAGGGAAACTACTCCTCGAAAAGATTTGTTTTTAGCAAGCGGGATATCGAGCGGCTCAGGAACGATTATTATCACCCATCGGAGCACCGCCGCCGTCCGTCTCGCGTTGAGACGTTGTCGGCGTTCATATGGGCGGCGGTGATACGGGCAATTTTACCGGTGAACCCAAATCTCAAGACGCATTTGCTGACAAATGTGGTGAACTTGCGAAAGAAGTTGAACCCGCCACTCCCTTCGCAGTGCCTAGGCAACATCAACCAAGCGGTGGGCGCTCGGTGGGAATCGGGTGGGAGAGTTACTGCCGGGTTTCTTGTAGGAAGAGTCATGGAAGCCATAGACAAGGTTACCGACGACTACGTGAGGGAAATGCACACGGAGGGTGGGTATCTCAAAGCCATATTAGGCGCATCAAAAGCACTTCATAATGCAGATGAGATTAAGGTTTTAAGTATAACTAGTGTGTGTAATATTCCGTATTCTCAAGTTGATTTTGGGTGGGGCAAGCCGAAATGGATTGGCCTGGGTTTTATACGGGAGGACTTGACTATTTTCTTGGATGCAGAAGATGGGGGAATAGAAGTCTTGATTGGGTTGGCACAAGAAGTTATGTGTAATTTAGAGAAGGACCTGGAGTTTAATTCTTATGTGTCTTTTTCTCAAATCTTTTTCAAACCATCTTGTTCTCTGCTGTCTGCACTCTAACGGGATGATAGAGGAAGGCCGGAGGAGATTGTATAGCATTTGGTTTATGGATCTAGACTCTAGACTCTAGAGGTTAGGAATGAAGGGAAAGGCAAGTCATGCACATGCCACTTGCATCATATTAGTTCATCAATTTATTAGAGTATTATTTCATTTTCCCAAACGATGCACTTAATTTGATATTTTTACATGTTAATTTTCCAACACCAATAATAAATTTATATTTTAATTAGTGGAAATAAGATTTCACATGTTGAAATATGTTTTTTTCGTGTTTAAAATTTTATAATGATTTCATTTCTAATTTACAACAATAGGGATGAATTCAGGTGCGAGAATGTACCCAGGTGCGATCATGCAGTTAAATATGAGACGTTGACCAAATATACATCAACGAATCAATTCATTGAAAATTTGAAAAAAAAAAAAACAAAAAGTATGCGTATAACAACTAGCACTCAAACTTGTACTCAATCATATACTCAAATCTATACTCAATCTTGTACTCTTTCTGGTGTTACTTTCTTTCACATTTCCTTCAACATTGACGCACCTTAAGCACTCAAACTTGTATTCAATCTTGACTCAATCATATATGTACTCAAATCTATACTCAATCTTGTACTCTTTCTGGTGTTAATTTCTTTTACTTTTCCTTCAACACTGATGCACCTTAAGCATACAAATCACGCGCCTTAAGCATACAAATCACGCATCTTAAGAAAGAAAAAACTACGCACCTAAAACCTTAGGCCGATGCACTTTAAGTTTCAACAACTGACGCACCTTAAACACACGAACCACACACCTTAAGAAGGAAAACCACGCACCTTAAGAAGAAAAAACACGCACCTTAAGTTTCAAAAACTACTCACCATAAGCAAAAAAAAAAAAAAAAAAAAAAAAAAAAAAACCACGCACCTTAAGCAAAACAATGACGACGCACTTTAAACACAAAAACCACGCACCTTAAGTACAACTACCACGCACTAGAACTACTCACCTTAAGCATACAACCCACGCACCGTAAGCACAAAACTCACGCACCTTAAGCACAAAAAACATGCACCTTAAGAATGAAAATCACGCACCTTAAATTTAACTAAAAAACACCATTAGTGTTCAGAAATGCACATCTATCAAACTCATTTTAAAATTTAGCTTTCATTGTGTAAAATTACAATAGAACTACAATAAATGCACAACTATGTACACTCATATACCCTAGAGTCAGAATACTAATGCACATTTTCACCCAGTATTTCAAGCACAACAAATAGTCAAGTTATGCACCATTATTCACCTAAAAAAACATCATTAGTGTTCAGAAATGCACAATTGTCAAACTCATTTTAAGATTTAGATCCTATTGTGTAAAAGCACAAATGCACAATAAAACTACAATAAGGCCCTTCCCATTAGTATCTTTAGCACAAATTTTAAGAAAAATAAAATCATGAATGTGTTTTTAAGTAATGGGGGTGTTGCATTTTGGAGAACTTTTTCTCATGCAACACCCCTGAAACTGTCAGGATTTTAGGTAGTTTTTAATTTTTTTTATTTTTTTTGGGTTTTCTCATGTTGTCAAGTTCTGCCACAAATGTTTTTTTTTTTTTTTTTTTTGTTTTTGTTTTTGGCCGTTGCAAATGCAACGGCCATTCCTTTATTTTTGTTTTTTTTTTTAAATAAATTTCTTTTGTTAATTTGGCAGTAGAATTCTTTTGTTTTTTTCTTTCTTTTTAATTTTTTTTGAAACATTGTTAAATTTTTAAAAATTTTATAATTATAAATTTATTTCAATTTTGATATGTTAAATTTAAATATAATAAAAATAATAATTGTAATTATAATTTTTATAATAATAATAAATAATAATAAAAATAAAAATATAGTGGAGTAAAATGGTGGGACCACAAAAAAACTAAGAAAAACTTAAAACTAATGGGGAGAAGAGTTTTTGGGATTGAGTGAGATAGTAGATGATGAGGTGGATGTTTGGGCCCACAAAAATCTTGACTAAAATCTCAAATTATCGAGGAAGGCCTAAAAGCACAACTATGTGCATAAATATGCACAACAAGTGTTCAGATATGCACAACAAAGATAGTAATTGTAAAATGCACCACTCAACTATCATCAATGCATCAACACGAATTCACAAATACACCAGAGTAAGGCTAATAATTCACAAATTACACAAATAAAACACACAACACCGTGATATGCCATATTTCGCCGGTGCCCTTGGTTCTGGTTCTGTGATGAGTATAATTGTGAGTGTAAAAGAGGATGTAAATGTCGTTCCGCTGAGGATTGGAGCTATGGCACGTATTGTGTGAATTATTAAATCCTAGGCACTAAAGTATTGGAATTCACTAGAATCCAAGGAAAATATGATTTAGGAATTAAAATAAAATAAAAGATGCAAATAAAATAAGGGAAAAACTAATTGGGTTAGAAGATATGATTAGTTGATAGCATTAGCTGATTGTAGAAAGTTGTTTGATATATTAGCTATTAGTTGATAGTTGTTTGGTATAATTTCTTTTTCTCAAAAAGCTAATTGAAAAGACTGCTTTGATTAGCCTTTCAAATTTTAGTATTTTGGAGTTACAAAAAACTTATTAACCAAACAACTAATAGTGGTCAAATAAACTAAAATTGACTAAAATTAACTGATAGGCTGATTATTTACCAAATAGGGCCTATATCTTCTTCTTGGGAGAGGAAGTCTAGTTGTATGATTAATAATGGTGGAATATTATATTAAATCACACTTCCTTCCACGTGTTCAAAAAAATACTCCGTAAATTTCATTTGGAAGATTAATGGCAGAATATTATATTAATCACGCTTCCTTTCACGTGTTCAAAAAAATAAATTTCATTTGGAAGGAGAAGAAAATTTATTTTAAACTCGTATGATTAGTTTAATTGGTCTAAAATTTATTTGTCACAAAAAATTATGAATTAATTCTCACTAACAACACTAAATTCAGTTGAGTTACCAAGATTTATCCACAACAAAGTGTCGGCGGCATGTTAATTGAAACATCTGGGTGGACAATTCGATCACAACAAAAAATAAATTTTATTTGGAAGGAGAAGAAAAATTTATTTTAAACTTGCATGATTAGTTCAATTAATATAAAATTTATTTGTTAAGATAAATTAAGAATTAATTTTCACCAACAACAATAAATTTACTTGAATCACTAAATTCAGTTGAGTCACCAAGATTTATTCCTGTCTAGTGTTAATTGAAGCCTTTGGTGGACAATTCAACCTTTTGGTCACAACAAAACAATATTCATGGCCACGTACAGGCGTTGTAATTCACCGCCTCTACTGGTTATAAATACCGCATAGATATGGATGAAATAATGCACCAATCCATCCAATGGCGCTGAAAGTTGAAGTTTACCAGAAAGAGAAAGTGAGGCCATGTTTACCAACTCCCCAATCCTTGAGAAACTACAAGCTTTCTCTCCTTGATATATTAATCTCGATTTTTTATACCCCCATTGTTTTCTTCTACAACTCCCGCGCTGGCGGCCACGATTATGATGAGCTCAAGGACTCGCTCATGAAGACACTGTCTGTCTGGTACCCTCTCGCCGGAAGAATTAAAGATGGAACGACCATCGAATGCAACGACGAGGGTGCGGATTTTGTCCGAGCTAATGTTACAAATTGTGATTTGGGTGAGTTTCTCCGGCACCCAAAACTCGAAGATATACGCCAGATGCTCCCGCTTGATCCCTACCCAAATGCTATTCACCCCGCCCTGCCAATGTTAGCTGTTCAGCTCAACAGGTTCCGGTGCGGCGGAACTGCGGTGGCGTTCTGCGTTTGGCACGGCCTGGCCGACGCCAGCGCGATGGTGGGATTATTTAACACATTGGCGGCATTCAACCGCGGGGAAGGACCCATTAATCCCGGCGGTGTCATCGTGGACGCCTCCGCAATTTTCAGGCCGGGGAACCTCGCGGGCCCCCGCCAATACCCCTTCCCTCAAGAACCGGGGAAAGTACTCCTCGAAAAGATTTGTTTTTGGCAAGCAGGATATCGAGCGGCTCAGGAACGATTATTATCACCCATCAGAGCACCGCCGCCGTCCGTCTCGGGTGAGGCGTTGTCGGCGTTCATATGGGCGGCGGTGATACGGGCAAGTCTACTGGCGAACCCAAACCTCAAGATGCATTTGCTTGCAATATTGGTGAACTTGCGAAATAAGTTGAACCCGCCATTCCCTTCGAGTGCCTAGGCAACATCATGCAAGCGGTGGCCGCTCGGTGGGAATCGGAAGCCGACGGGGGTGGAAGAGTTACTCCCGGGTTTCTTGTAGGAAGAGTCGCGGAAGCCATCCACAAGGTTACCGACAACTACCTGAGGGAAATGCACGCGAGGGTGGGTATCTCAAAGCATTATTAGGCGTATCAAAGGCCGTACTTCATAATGTGGATGAGACCAAGATTTTAAATATAAGTAGTTTGTGTAATATTCCCTTTCT
>CP025647.1:7719852-7736173 GCA_003576665.1 Ipomoea trifida | reverse complement strand
CTTAACAAAATCGATATAAACTTAAAAATTAATGCATTGTATAAGAGGGAAATTAAAAATGAGGAGACAGTCAGCACAGAGAGAGGAAGTCTAGTTGTATGATTAATGGCTCAGAAAAATACATTTTATTTGTGAGGAGAAAAAAAAATAAAATTATTTAAAACGGCGTGGATAGTTCCGCTGGTCTAAAATTTGTCACAAGAGACAAAGAATTGATTCTCACCAGCAACACTAATAAATTCAATTGACTCACCAAGATTTGTCCCACAACAAACCGGTCGACTGAGTTGTGAAACTGAATAGATAATTCCACCTTTTTGTAAAAATAAAATTATTTAAAACGGTATGGGTAGTTCAACTGGTCTAGAATTTACCACAAGAAATTAAGAATGAATTCTCACCAGCAACACTAATAAATTCAATTGAGTCACCAAGATTTAAATTCAATTGAGTCACCAAGATTTATCACCACAAACCGGTCGACTGAGTTGCGAAACTGAATAGATAAATAAATTCCATGGCCACATGCGTTGTTATTCAAGGCCCCTACTGATTTTAAATACAACATAGGTGATCATAAGTGGGCATGACGAAATAAAGTACCCATCTAACATAAAGACATCCAAAGCACTAATATGAACAAAAAAAAAAACAAAAAAAAAATCTAAAAGCACTAATACAAACTTAAAAATCAAATTACCAATTAGGATGGAGAATAATATAATGAAACTCTTATTTTATTAGGGAATTAGGGTGTGTTTGGTTGATAGGTTTAGCTATCAAGAATGGATATCAAAGTCATTGTTTTTTTTTTTTGAAGATAAACGTAACTATTCCATTAATTCATAACATAAAACGTTTACATCAATGATCAATGAAATGGTAAACCATTCCTTACAGTCAGACATAGAAACAACTTTTCTAACTATGCTATAGAAAACTTGAATCGCAAACTGTTTCATAACTATGAAGCTATGTTCCTTCATGGAGCTTAAAGCTTCTTCAAAGATCTGGGTCTTCGTCATCATTCTTTTTTGCTCGCCCAGGATAAGACCAACACTTGTCGAAACCAAACTAAACGATTTATGCTAATGAAAATGAAAAGCTCGTGAAAGTAACGAGAGGAAAAATGCTCGTGAAACTAACGAGACGAAAACACAATAATAGAGAAAAAAAAGTGGGTAAAGTCAAAGTAGGGTTGGGAGTTCAAGACTACCAACACAAACCCCAATACCTACCTACTATTATTTTATTCAAAAGGAGAGAAAACGGAAGAAGAAGATCTGTGGCGGTGGTCGGAGGCAGACGGAACTGCGATGGTGGTCGGGGCGGAAGAAGAGTGAGAGCAAACATGGAAGGTGACCAAAACCGCCGGCTCAAAGCTCCATTAGAGCTCCGGCCGGAGGCCGGCGGTGGAAGCCGAAGTTGAGCAGCAGAGAAAGGCGTTTTGTTTTAGAGAGAAAAGGGAGGCAACATTAGGGTTTTTTTTTATCAAAGTCATTGTTATTATTTGGTAACCAATATGGTTGGCGTGGTGGTTCAGCACCTTGTCCCTTAAGCATGAGGTTGGGGGTTCGATCCCCACCCATGTGAAT
This sequence comes from Ipomoea trifida, assembly GCA_003576665.1. NCBI lineage: Eukaryota > Viridiplantae > Streptophyta > Magnoliopsida > Solanales > Convolvulaceae > Ipomoea > Ipomoea trifida. Next base: position 7,734,578 of record CP025647.1, on the reverse strand, counting down.
GGAGCAAACCATTTGGTCAGTCCCCTACCACTTAGTGTGCTGACAGTTGGGACGAGGGTTAGTCTTCTGGCCGTCGGCTGGAGGGATACATTGGGAAAACCCCAAAAAAAATTGTTATTATTTGGTTGATTGGTTTTTAAAACACTACTATCGATTTTGATTACCTCCTTTAATTGCAAAACTCATTCCCTAATAAAATAAGGGTTTCATTCCTTCATCCACAACCACTTCCCCAACTATTAATAATCATTCTCATTCCACGCCCTACTACCATGTAAAATACTTTGACCAAAACCCATTACCATTACCAAGTATTTGATGTCTATTCCGATTCCGATTCTCATGCGCGAATCAAACACACCCTGAGTTTTCTAATTAAGGGGTAATCAAATCACATATTAATAGTCTAGAAACCTATCAACCAAACAATAATAATGACTTTAATTTTTATTTCGGATAGCTAAATCCATAAACCAAACACACCCTAAAATATTTTAGTTTATATCTTCTTCTTGGGAAAAAGTCTAGTTGTATGATTAATGCATTGACTAAGAGGGAAATTAAAATGAGGAGACAGTGAGTGAGCACAGAAAGAGAAAGACTGGTTGTATGATTAATGGTGGAATATTATATTAAATCACACTTCCTTTCACGTGTTCAAAAAAAAATTCATTTGGAAGATCAATGGTAGAATATTATATTAAATCAAAGTACACTTCCTTTCACGTGTTCAAAAAATTAAATTTCATTTGGAACGAGAAGAAAATTTATTTTAAACTTGCATGAGTAATTTAATTGTTCTAAAATTTATTTGTCACAAGAAACAAAGAATTAATTCTCACTAGCAACACTAAGTTCAGTTGAGTTATCAAGATTTATCTACAACAAAGTGTCGGTCGGAGTGTTAATTGAAAGGTATGGGTGGACAATTCGGCCACAACAAAAAATAAATTTCATTTGGAAGGAAAAAAAAAATTATTTTAAACACGCATGAGTAGATCAATTGATCTAAAATTTATTTGTCATGGGAAACTAAGAATTAATTTTCACTAGTAACACTAAATTTAGTTGAGTTACCAAAGTTTATCCTACAACAAAGTGTCGACCATAGTGTTAATTGAAACATTTGGGTGGACAATTCCACATTTTGGTCACAAATGCTTAAAATCATATATATGATTATCCAATTAAATATCTATCCCACAAACTCGGCATTCCCTTTGAAAGGCTGTCATTTCCTTTGACAACCCTCTTGCAAAATTAAGCTCTTGCTCTTATTTTAAACTACTAGTTTATTTTAGGAACATTATCAAACAGATCTTAGTTTATTAGTAGCTTAAAATAAGTTATAAGCTCTTAAATAAGCTCTGCCAAACAGAGCCAATGGCAGAATTTGGACAAATCTTAACAAGATCGATATAAACTAAAAAAAAACTAATGCATTGACTAAGAGGGAAATTAAAAATGATCGTGGAGACAGTGAGCACATGCAGAAAGAGGAAGTCTAGTTGTATGATTAATGGTGGAATTTAAATTAAATTTACACTTCCTTTCAGGTCTTCAGAAAAATAAATTTTATTTGGGAGGAGAGGAAAAATAAAATAAATTGTTATTTACCGCCCCTACTGGTTTTAAATACAGCATATGTGATGATAAGAGAGCATCATGAAATTCAGTACCCATCCATTCAATTCAATGGCCCTGAAAGTTGAAGTTTATCAGAAAGAGAAAGTGAGGCCATGTTCACCAACTCCCCAAACCTTGAGAAACTACAAGCTTTCTCTCCTTGATATATTAATCTCGATTTCTTATACCCCCATGGTTTTCTTCTACGACTCCAGCGCCGGCGGCCACGATTATGATGAGCTCAAAGACTCGCTCATGAAGACACTGTCCGTCTGGTACCCACTCGCCGGAAGAATTAAAGATGGAACGACCATCGAATGCAACGACGAGGGTGCGGATTTTGTCCGAGCTAACGTTACAAACTGTGATTTGGGTGAGTTTCTCCGGCACCCAAAACTCGAAGATATACGCCGGCTGCTCCCACTTAATCCCTACCCATATCCTATTGACCCCGCCCAGCCAATGTTAGCTGTTCAGCTCAACAGGTTCCGCTGCGGCGGAACTGCGGTGGCGTTCTGCGTTTGGCACGGCCTGGCGGACGCCAGAGCGATGATGGGATTATTTAACACATTTGCGGCAATCAACCGCGGGGAAGGACCCATTAATCCCGGCGGTGTTATCATGGACGCCCCCGCAATTTTCAGGCCGGGGAACCTCGTCGGGCCCCCGCCAATACCCCCATCCCTCAAGAACCGGGGAAAGTACTTGTCGAAAAGATTTGTTTTTGGCAAGCAGGATATTGAGCGGCTCAGGGACAAATATTATCACCCATCGGAGCACTGCCGCCGTCCGTCTCGGGTGGAGGCGTTGTCGGCGTTCATATGGGCGGCAGTGATACGGGCAACTCTACCGGCTAACCCAAACCTCAAGACGCACTTGCTTGCAATTGTGGTGAACTTGCGAAATAAGTTGAACCCGCCATTCCCTTCGGAGTGCCTAGGCAACATCATGCAAGCGGTGGCCGCTCGGTGGGAATCGGAAGCCGACGGGGGTGGAAGAGTTACTCCCGGGTTTCTTGTCGGAAGAGTCGTGGAAGCCATCGACAAGGTTACCCACAACTACGTGAGAGAAATGCACGCGGAGGGTGGGTATCTCAAAGCCCTATCACGCGTAGCAAAGGCCGTACTTCATAATGTGGATGAGAGTAAGATTTTAAATATAAGTAGTGTGTGTAATATTCCGTATTCTCAAGTTGATTTTGGGTGGGGCAAGCCGAAATGGATTGGCATGGGTCAAACACTAGAGGACTTGGTTTTTTTCTTGGATGCAAAAGATGGGGGAATAGAAGTGTTGATTGGGTTGACACAAGAAATTATGTGCAATTTAGACAAGGACATGAAATTTAATGCTTATGTGTCTTTTTCACAAATATTTTCGGAACCTCTGCTGTCTGCACTTTAGTTGGAGGATGGAGAAAGGTCAATTTAGGCCGGAGCGGATGCATAACATTTGGTTTATGGATCTAGACTTTAGAGGTTAGGAAGGGGAAGGCAAGTCATGCACATGTCACATGCATCGATCATATTGAATTGGTTCATCACTTTGAGTATGTATCATTTCTTATCATCAATTGATGCACTTAATTTGATAGTTTTTCATGTTAATTTTCCATGCACCAATAATAAAGATATTTTAATTAGTGAAAATTTTTGACTGTGTTTGAAAGGTGTTATTTTTTGTGTTTAAATTTTTGTAATAATTTCATTTCTAATTTACAATAATATAGACAATTAACTTACACTAAATGACGTATTGAAAGATATATATCTGCTCAAATACAGTCATCACCTTGCGTGCTATCGTGTGACCTAATATGCATCGTCCAATCACCTACATCCAAAATTCCAAATTAAAGACGCTCTATTAATTTATGGTATTTGTTAACTTCACGTTGCGTTTATTAAGTTCCGGTATTTTGATTGGTAATTTTACGTTGTGTTTAAAGCACAACATATTGTCAAATTATGCACCATTGTTTAACTAAAAAGCTCCACTATTGTGCAAAAATGCACAACTGTCAAACTCTTTTTAAAATTTAGCTCTCATTGAGTAAAATCACAATAGAACTACAATAAATGTGCAACTATGTACACTCATATACCCTAGAGTTTGAATCATAATGCACTTTTTCACATAGTATTTCAAGCAAAACAAACACCATTAGTGTTCAGAAATGAAAAACTATCAAACTCATTTTAAAATTTGGCTCCCATTTTGTAAAAGCACAATAGAACTACAATAAAAGCACAACTATGTGCATAAATATGCACAACGATTGTTCAGATATGCACAAGAAAGATAGTAATTGTAAAATGACTATCATCAATGCATTAACACGAATCCACAAGTACACCAGAGTAAGGCTAATAATGCACCAATTACACAAATAAAACACACAACATTGTGATTTGCCCTATTCCGGCGCCCTTGGTTATGGTTCTGCATACCTTTGCGTGTTGGTCGTTTGCATTGGTTATGCATTCTTGTTGTTTTCTGGAGTTGCAGTAGGTTGTGCATTGGGTTGTTGTTTTTGTTCGTCGTTGATAATGTTTAATTCTTCCATGTATTCTTGTAGCATAATATGTAAGGAATTGTATGCAAAGTGTAGTGTAGATAAGAAAATTGGCACTCAATCTATCTCTGTTATTGATTGCTCTTGAATCATAGAGAGAAGGGAGAAATTCAAGCATGGCTATGGAGGAGAGAAGAAGAGAGCCAAAAGTCCCTGCAAGTGAAGGTTTAGGTCCATTTTATAGGGTTAGCCCCGTATTCGTATACGGTCTACGTACCAAATACTCAGGACCGTATATCCGAGGTATATTCCCTATCACATGATATGAAAGGATTTTCAAAAATCCACATGCTAGATTTATTGAATTGAAGGTTCAATAGATTATTAATATATGCCAAATATATATCTATATATCTATTGATTAATTATGTCTTGAAGAGACATTCGTCTAAAAGACGAAATACCCAGTGGTGCATCAAATAATTATAATACTGGGATGCAGAACAATCAGATTTGAATATTAGAAAAAAGTTATAATCTAGTTGATTTTGAAATTGACATTTATATTATGAATATGGGAGAAATTCATAAAAATGTTGTCGACAACACAATTGTCTTTATAATTGCTCAAACTGGATCCAGAGCTAGGCACAAAAGTGCCCTGATTTATTTGATATAAAAGGAGCAATTAAGGCATAGCTCAACTCGCTATTATATTATATTCTCTATATTATGTCTACACACCATTGAATAGGTGCTGGCACGAAAGAGAATAATGATGTGATGTGATATAAAGCGAGGCTTGGATCGGAGCTCATGAGTTTACACAGATACCCATAATTGATATTATATATTCTCCATAATAGATGACAATAAGTTTCCCTATTTAATATCATTGGCAGTGAATATATGCAGTTGATAAAAGTCACGACCATAGATCGTTGGATGACATATTTGAATTTTTCGTGATGGATTTAAAAGTTCTCAAAAATGAGAAAAATATGAAAAATCGCAACATGAAAGGTATTAATGTCTTTATATGATTTGAAACAGTTAATGATTGATTGAATACTTTTCTTCTTAAAGAAGAAATATATGTATATATCATGTACTCTTTAAAGAGTTGCGAATAGAGTTATTATCCTCTATAGAAGGAATAATATGTATCTTTATGTGCTCAATAAAGAACTACTAATGAACTTATTTATTATCTTAGTCAATGAAATACATAAAGAGCGTGATAATGTTAGCTCATGTCTAAAGACGGAGATTTTGAAATGAAAAGCTAAATAAATATTACTTCAACTTGAAGATCGAGTTTTTCCTTGAAGGAATTTATACACCAATTAGCCGATATATAATTTTGATTGGCTACTTAGACAAGTCAATATATAATGGGCTATTTGGGTATTGGCATCTATTGTTATTTGATCCTCATGATGCCAAGTTCCAAAACTGGTTATACTATAGTTTATCCACATTGTGAGGGGAGAATAAAGATTATGTTGCACCAATGATAAATGTGTGCGTATATTATGAATTGTTTTTTAACTAGATATTATTATGTCAATATTACACAAAAGTGAGCTCCGAGTCATGAGATTATTATTATAAGGTATATTTATTGACAGTTGGACATATTTACTCACAAAATTATATTCCTATATACATTTTGAAAATTTAATGTATGGGACTTGAAAAATGTTATTTTTAGGGGGAGTGTCATTTTACTTAAATCATGAATATTATGTCTTGAAGTTTATGTTGGGGTTATGGATGTACTCTTTTTTCTTTAGCTAAGTTTTTTCCCATGGGTTTTCTTAGCATAAGGTTTATGTTGAGGCCGCGACTAATTTTTTTTCCCACAAGATTTTTTTAGCGAGGTTTTTAACGAGGCATAAATATATTTAAACATATATTTTATATTCTTTTGTCTATGTTTTTTCCACAAGATTTTCCTAACAAATTTTTACGACGAGATCATGTTCAAATAATGTTCAAGGGTGAGTGTTATAAACAAAACATTATTGTGGACATTATTATTTATCTTGTAACAGTTATAACTGATACGGAGTACATTAAGTATACTTATTACCATTAAGTGCATATTTACTTTTATGTATATGTCTTTGTATAAGAAAGGATGATGATAAGTATAACTAGTTTGTGTAATATTCCATTTTCTCAAGTTGATTTTGGGTGGGGCAAGCCGATGTGGATTGGCTTGGGTCATACATTCGAGGACTTGGTTGTTTTCATGGATACAGAAAATGGAGGAGTAGAAGTAGGGGTGAGCATCGGTCGGTTTCGGTCGGTTTTCGGTTAATAACCGAAATAACCGAAAATTTCACCGAACCTTCATAACCGACCGAAAACCGACCGACCAACCTTCATAACCGAAATAACCGAAACCGACGGTTTTCGGTCGGTTTCGGTCGGTTAAATATAACCGTGATTGTATTGTGCATTCTCTTTTTGGAATGGATATTTTTTAAAACGATGAACTGCCCCAACTGCAAATTAGACTCTAGACATGAAGTACACAACTTTCTTTCACAATATTAATGCCAATGCCCTCAGAACGACGAAGGTTATGCATCAAGAAAGCTCATTTGATGTGTTTATGAATCTTGTTGAGAGGAACCACCTGTTGGCTTGTGACTTGGAAAATCAACAAGTATATTAGACTCGAATTTCTCCCCTTTCTAATTATATTAATGTTGTCCCTGGATCATTAATTGACATCAATACATAGGAAAATTACATAGGAAAATGCATTTTGAAATGGGTGTCAACTCCCAAGATTTTCAACATATTCTCACGTTTGTAAAAAATAATAAAAATAAAAATAAAGAGATTAACCTTCGGTTTTTCGGTCGGTTTCGGTTTTTCCCTTGAAAAACCGATAACCGACCGAAAAACCGAAATAACCGAACTTTTTTTGCCTTAATAACCGAAACCGAACCGAAAACCGAAATATTCGGGCGGTTCGGTTTTCGGTCGTCGGTTTTTCGGTCGGTCCGGTTTTTTTGCTCACCCCTAAGTAGAAGTGTGGATTGGGTTGAAACAAGAGGTTATGTGCAATTTAGATAAGGACATGAAATTTCATGCTTATGTATCTTTCTCTCAAATGGTTTCGGAACCGTCCTGTCCTCTGCGGTCTGCACTCTAGCTGGAGGATGGAGAAAGGCTGGTTTAGGCAGGAGCGGATGCATAACATTTGGTTTATGGATCTATCTAGACTCTAGAGGTTAGGAATTGAAGGGAAGCTAGGCAAGTCATCATGCACATGACACATGCATCATATTGGGTTGGCTCATCATTTTATTAGAGTATCATTTCTTATCATCAAATGATGTAGTCAATTTGATAATTTTACATGTTAATTTTCCATGCACCAATAATAAAGTTATATTTTAATTATTTAAAATTATATTTCTCGTGTATGTTATGTTGAAAGATAGACAAGAATATAATGTTGAAAGATAGAAAACAAAATAGACAATTAACTTACACTAAATCTCATTTCAATAAGCGATTAGTACTGAGAAGTTAATTCTCTTTTTTTTTTATTAACAAACAATTCAACTATATTAATTATCAACATATTCAAAACACTCGGCAGTACATTCAGCCAACCCGTGTGAGACAGCCATCTCCCTCGCTTTAGCAAGAGAATGGACAACAATCACAACATGATTGACACTTCTACGAATAAAATGAATCTTACAGCCAACTATGCTATATATGTTAATAAGACTAATATATTATATGTATACTGAATGTACATTATATATATTGTATAATCGATATTTAGTAAATGTACATTTAGTATATTAAAAATGTACTTTTTGTTATGGTCCACACAACACAATGTGGACCATGGTCCACACAATAATTTGCCACGAGCAACTTCATCGGCAATGTTTCTACCATAATGGGCTCTTGTACACATTGGAAGGGGCCATTATCAGCATCTTTGAACGCTTGATACGATCCCACATCGGCTCCACAAGAGATTGTGGAGTGGTACTTAAGTTGGGGCCAAACCTCCACTCATGAGCTAGCTTTTGTGGTGGAGTTAGGGTCTTGGCTTGAGTGTCGTATCATTGGTGCTTTCATTGAGAGGCCGGAGTGTGGTGGGAAAGGGCTACCTGGAAGAGGGCTACCCGGTGCTTGGATAAGGTTCAGAGGGAACCGGAAGAGTCCGGAGTGAAAGCTATCCAGAGTGAAGCCATCCACTCATCCGGTCCCCTAGCGAGGGGGCGACCTAGAAAAGGGCTACCTGGTGCTTGATAAGGTTCGGAGTGAAGCCATCCAAGAGGAGAAAAGAGGCTACCTGGTGCCGAGAAGAGTCCGGAGTGTGAGCCGTCTAGAGTAAGCCGCCGCGGACGTCGGCTTCTCAAGGGGTGGGGCAATGATACGATCCCACATCGGCTCCACAAGAGATTGTGGAGTGGTACTTAAGTTGGGGCCAAACCTCTACTCATGAGCTAGCTTTTGTGGTGGAGTTAGGGTCTTTGGCTTGAGTGCCGTATCAACGCTCTTTCACCAAAAAAAAAAAAAAAAACATAGCCGTACGTAGAACGACTTCAGTAGGAAATACGGCAGCGTCAACATGGCAGACCCATTCCAGAGGAGGAAGTTACTTCGGGGCATGCTCACCGGCGTGTTCAAAGAAACATAAGTAGTACATTATTTAGGTTATGTTTGGCAAACCTAGCTGAAAGCTCGAACTGAAATGGTAAAATTAATTTTTTGGTAAGCTGATAAATGTAAAAAGACTAAAAATGCATCTTTCATAGAATTTAAATAATTTTAAATTTAAATAGATTTGTTTACATATTAAAATATAAATAAGAACATATATTTGAAAATATATAAAGTAAAACAAAATGTTTATATTCATAAAATTAGTTCATACAAAAATTATTGTTCAAACACACATGTCAAATTAAAATTACAACGAAGCATATTCAAGAGAAAATGCCAAAAGAGTTTTAATTGGGAGGGATAAAGGATGCTATTTATTTAAAGTAATAAGGATAAAGATGGATTAGCTTTTCAAAAATAAGTTATTATTTTAATCTACTAGCTTGAGAACATTACCCAACAGAGCTTATAGCTTATTAGTAGAAAAATAAGTTATAAGTTTCTAAATAAGCTCTGCCAAACAGAGCCTTATCCTAGTATTTCTCATATACTCTCATTCATACCAGCTTATCTCCAGTCATTATACCGTGGACCATGGATCATGGTTGATACTGCATTTGTGTTGAACTGATACCGCAGTGGTGCTGAACGGATACTGCAGTTGTGTTGAAAGGAACTGCAGTTGAACGGAACAGAGGCCGTGTCATCCGTCTAGAACTGCAGTTGTGTTGAACTGATACTGCAGTTCTGTGAAAGGATACTACATTATGTTGGACGGGTGAACGATCTCTGTTCCGCGCAACTGCAGTTTCCTTTCAACACAACTGCAGTATCTTTTTAACAAAACTGTACTATCCGTTCAACACAACTTCACTATCAGACATGACCATGGTCCACCATATAATTTGCGGCTTATCTCACCGTTGTTAGATCAGCTTATCTCACCTCTTCAAATACAAATTCAATTGTGTGCTGAGTATGTGTTTCTTAATCGCAAATTATATTGTGGACCATGATCATAACTGATACTGCATGTTGAACGGATACTGCAGTTGTGTTGAAAGATACTGCAGTTGTGTTGAAAAGATATGCAGTTGCACGGAACACGAGCCATTCATCTGTTCAACACAACTGCAGTATCCGACTATCCGTTCAACATAACCGCAATATCTTTTCAATACAACTGCAGTATCCGTTCAACACAACTACAGTTCCAGATGAATGACACGATCTCTGTTCCGCGCAACTGCAGTTCCTTTTCAACACACCTATAATATCCTTTCAACACAAATGTAGTATCAGTTCCACACAACTGCAGTATCAACCATTACCCATGGTCCACAGCATAACGACTGTTTCTTAATTGCAATTAAGCTTTTACTTGTAATCCTTCCAGCAACATATATAAACATCAAATTGAATAATATTCCTTTGATTTATTCGTGCCCTATATATGCTTTAGACACTACTTATGACCTTAAAAGATGCTAGCTGGCAGCTGCTGCTCATAGACGACAGAATTCATATCATGCAATAGTGCAGTTAGGTAACTTCTATGAGANAAAAAAAAAAAAAAAAACATAGCCGTACGTAGAACGACTTCAGTAGGAAATACGGCAGCGTCAACATGGCAGACCCATTCCAGAGGAGGAAGTTAGTTCGGGGCATGCTCACCGGCGGTGTTCAAAGAAACATAAGTAGTACATTATATAGGTTATGTTTCGCAAATCTAGCTGAAAATGTAAGTTAAAGCTGAAAAGTAGTTGAAAGTTGAAAAGCTATAAGCTCGAAACTGAAATTTGAAGAGTTATTAAGCTAGTTGTTATGTTTAAAAGTGTTTGGTAAAATTAATATATTGTATAATCGATATTTAGTAAATGTACATTTAGTATATTAAAAATGTACTTTTTGTTATGGTCCACACAACACAATGTGGACCATGGTCCACACAATAATTTGCACGAGCAACTTCATCGGCAATGTTTCTACCATAATGGGCTCTTGTACACATTGGAAGGGCCATTATCAGCATCTTTGAACGCTTGATACGATCCCACATCGTCCACAGATTGTGTGGTACTTAAGTTGGGCCAAACCTCCACTCATGAGCTAGCTTTTGTGGTGGAGTTAGGGTCTTGGCTTGAGTGCCGTATCATTGGTGCTTTCATTGAGAGGCCGGAGTGTGGTGGGAAAGGGCTACCTGGAAGAGGGCTACCCGGTGCTTGATAAGGTTCAGAGGGAACCGGGAAGAGTCCGGAGTGAAAGCTATCCAGAGTGAAGCCATCCACTCATCCGGTGCCGGCCTAGCGGAGGGGGCGACCTAGAAAAGGGCTACCTGGTGCTTGATAAGGTTCGGAGTGAAGCCATCCAAGGAGAAAAGGCTACCTGGTGCCGAGAAGAGTCCGGAGTGTGAGCCGTCTAGAGTAAGCCGCCGCGGACGTCGCTTCTCAAGGGTGGGGCAATGATACGATCCCACATCGGCTCCACAAGAGATTGTGGAGTGGTACTTAAGTTGGGCCAAACCTCTACTCATGAGCTAGCTTTTGTGGTGGAGTTAGGGTCTTTGGCTTGAGTGCCGTATCAACGCTCTTTCACCAAAAAAAAAAAAAAAAACATAGCCGTACGTAGAACGACTTCAGTAGGAAATACGGCAGCGTCAACATGGCAGACCCATTCCAGAGGAGGAAGTTACTTCGGGGCATGCTCACCGGCGGTGTTCAAAGAAACATAAGTAGTACATTATTTAGGTTATGTTTGGCAAACCTAGCTGAAAGCTCGAAACTGAAATGGTAAAATTAATTTTTTGGTAAGCTGATAAATGTAAAAAGACTAAAAATGCATCTTTCATAGAATTTAAATAATTTTAAATTTAAATAGATTTGTTTACATATTAAAATATAAATAAGAACATATATTTGAAAATATATAAAGTAAAACAAAATGTTTATATTCATAAAATTAGTTCATACAAAAATTATTGTTCAAACACACATGTCAAATTAAAATTACAACGAAGCATATTCAAGAGAAAATGCCAAAAGAGTTTTAATTGGGAGGGATAAAGGATGCTATTTATTTAAAGTAATAAGGATAAAGATGGATTAGCTTTTCAAAAATAAGTTATTATTTTAATCTACTAGCTTGAGAACATTACCCAACAGAGCTTATAGCTTATTAGTAGATTAAAATAAGTTATAAGTTTCTAAATAAGCTCTGCCAAACAGAGCCTTATCCTAGTATTTCTCATATACTCTCATTCATACCAGCTTATCTCCAGTCATTATACCGTGGACCATGGATCATGGTTGATACTGCATTTGTGTTGAACTGATACCGCAGTGGTGCTGAACGGATACTGCAGTTGTGTTGAAAGGAACTGCAGTTGAACGGAACAGAGGCCGTGTCATCCGTCTAGAACTGCAGTTGTGTTGAACTGATACTGCAGTTCTGTTGAAAGGATACTACACTTATGTTGGACGGGTGAACGATCTCTGTTCCGCGCAACTGCAGTTTCCTTTCAACACAACTGCAGTATCTTTTTAACAAAACTGTACTATCCGTTCAACACAACTTCACTATCAGACATGACCATGGTCCACCATATAATTTGCGGCTTATCTCACCGTTGTTAGATCAGCTTATCTCACCTCTTCAAATACAAATTCAATTGGTGTGCTGAGTATGTGTTTCTTAATCGCAAATTATATTGTGGACCATGATCATAACTGATACTGCAGTTGTGTTGAACGGATACTGCAGTTGTGTTGAAAAGATACTGCAGTTGTGTTGAAAAGATACTGCAGTTGCACGGAACAGAGGCCATTCATCTGTTCAACACAACTGCAGTATCCGACTATCCGTTCAACATAACCGCAATATCTTTTCAATACAACTGCAGTATCCGTTCAACACAACTACAGTTCCAGATGAATGACACGATCTCTGTTCCGCGCAACTGCAGTTCCTTTTCAACACACCTATAATATCCTTTCAACACAAATGTAGTATCAGTTCCACACAACTGCAGTATCAACCATTACCCATGGTCCACAGCATAACGACTGTTTCTTAATTGCAATTAAGCTTTTACTTGTAATCCTTCCAGCAACATATATAAACATCAAATTGAATAATATTCCTTTGATTTATTCGTGCCCTATATATGCTTTAGACACTACTTATGACCTTAAAAGATGCTAGCTGGCTAGCTGCTGCTCATAGACGACAGAATTCATATCATGCCAATAGTGCAGTTAGGTAACTTCTATGAGAATTAAACTTAAAAACTTATCTGCTATCATCCAATCAACTATCTATTCCACCAACTCGGCATTCCCCTCCAAAGGCGGTCATTTCCTTTGACAAGCATGCAAATTTAAAAAGGAACAGAATTAATTAAGAGGTTTCCTGAAGACGTGAAAGGAAGTGTGAATTTAATATAATATTATATTCCACCATTAATCATACAACAACACTTCCTTTTTCTGTGCTCACTGTCTCCTCATTCTTAATTTCCCTCTTAGTCAATGCATTAATTTTTTAGTTTATATTGATCTTGTTTTTTTTGGAAATATATTGATCTTGTTAAGAGTTGTCCAAATTCTGCAATCGGAAACCTCTTACAGGGCGTTTGGTTGGGAGGAGGGAATTAGGGGGGAAAAGAATTGTAATTCGGTGGAATTGCAATTCAATGAATAAAGTAGGAATTGAAATTACAGTGTTTGGTATGCAGAAATAGGAGTATAGGGAATTGAAAAGTAAGAAGCGACAAAATGACTAAAATGCCCTTATGTTGTAGTAGATGTTGTAGTAGATGTTGTAGTAATAGTAGTAATGGTAGTGGTAGTAGTAGTAGTAGTAGTAATAGTAATAATAATAATAATAATAATAATAATAATAATAATAATAATAATAATAATAATGAGTAATAATAATAATAATAATAATAATTCTTTCAAATAATAATAATAATAAGTATAATAATAATAATAATTCATTCAAATAATAATAATAATAATTCTTTCAAAATAATAATAATAATAATAATAATAATAATAATTCTTTCAAATTTAAAAAAGAAAAAGAAAAAAAAAGACAAAGGATATGGGAGGAGGGGCAAAATTGTCTTTACACAAACAAATTACCCCTCCTCTCCATCGAATTGCAATTCATGGGGGGTACCCCATGAATTGCAATTCCCTCAAACCAAACACTGTAGTTTGGGAATTCACTGAATTGCAATTCCCCCCAAACTACATCCAACCAAACAGGTTAATGTTTTATTATTTTTTTTTAATTTTAAAAAAAATTAATGCATTGACTAAGAGGGAAATTAAGAATGAGGAGACAGTGAGCACAGAAAAAGGAAGTGTTGTTGTATGATTAATGGTGGAATATAATATTATATTAAATTCACACTTCCTTTCACGTCTTCAGAAAAATAAATTTCATGGCCACATACAGGCGTTGTTATTCACCGCCCCTACTGGTTTTAAAAACAGCATATATATATATGGATGAAATAATGCACCCATCCATCCATCCAATGGCGCTAAAAGTTGAAGTTTATCAGAAAGAAAAAGTGAGGCCATGTTCACCAACTCCCCAAACCTTGAGAAACTACAAGCTTTCTCTCCTTGATATATTAGCCGGGACTTTTTATAACCCCTTTGTTTTCTTCTACGACTCCTGCGCTGGCAGCCACGATTATGATGAGCTCAAGGACTCGCTCATGAAGACACTGTCCGTCTTGTATCCACTCGCCGGAAGGATTAAAGATGGATCGACCATCGAATGCAACGATGAGGGTGCGGATTTTTGTCCGAGCTAATGTTACAAATTGTGATTTGGGTGAGTTTTCTCCGGCACCCAAACTCGAAGATATACGCCAGCTGCTCCACTTCATCCCTACCAAATGCTATTCACCCCGCCAGCC
>CP025647.1:7671452-7715658 GCA_003576665.1 Ipomoea trifida | reverse complement strand
TAGAGCTGCTTCGGTCACCTTCTGGATATGTATATGTTTAAGCTTTGTAACTCTCTCAAACACTAAGATGTGTTTGTCTCGCTGTATTGAATATCAAGGATGATATTCCAGATTTAGCACTTGCACTTTGAACGTTTGAATTAGACACTTCTTGCAAATCACTTTGAATTCTCGAACCTCTTTTAGCTTGTGTCTTCACGTCCTTATATATGAGAGTTTAGGAATAATTCCGTTTGAGGGAAAACTATTCCGTTTGAAACTTGTCTCCCATGCTGATCATGGGTCTTGAGTATTTTCAGCATGTTTCATGGAGTGGTGGTCTTGTAACTTGAGCCTTTTGTCTTGTAGTGAATATTCTTTAATCCACTTTCTAGAGTCCATGCTCCACTTACTCTTTTTGGCAAAAGTTACTCTTTTTATATTCACATGATCCTTGATTTAGGGAATAAGACCGGCCTTGGGTTGGTGCTCTTTCTATCCGTTTGTTGTGCAAGTCTGACGTGGCATCCACTTCCGGTAGATCCCATAACGTTCTGTAGGCACCTTTCTTTATCTCCATGATATTCTTCTTCTCCAAACTTAGATTAATTTAATCCAAGCTACTTTTACTGCCGTTCAGCCTTATGGAGAAGTGTCAGTGTATCGAGACTTAGTTTGGTGTCTCGCCTGACTGATGTATGTCTCGAACTGCATTGATGTCTCGAGAGACTCCATCTCTCGAACTCTGCTTATGTCTCGAGACTTAGTTGATGTCTCGCAGACCCTTATTCCTCCAGTGTAGTCTCGTGCCTTCTTCTGATCTGACTATAAACTTACAACACGAAAACATCTAAAATGTTCAATCAAGTTTACCTTAAGCTTGAATATTATCCGAGTTGAGCTCAAAGTTACCCGGTTATATTTTCGCTCTTAGTTTACTTGTCGAACTTACATAGATTCCTATATTTCGAGACTTAGGGGATTCTGATTTACATTTGGTATCATCAAAACCTATTACATTATGTTCCTAACAGTTTCCAGATAAAGCACCTGGCCCGGATGGTATGAATCCTGGGTTTTACCAGCATTACTGGGACGTGGTAGGTACTTATGTGTCTTCCTTTGTGTTAAAATGTCTGAATGAGTGTTCCTTCCCGGATGGTCTAAATGACACAAATGTGGTTCTGAATGAGTGTTCCTTCCCGGATGGTCTAAATGACACAAATGTGGTTCTTATCCCAAAAAAGAACGGCCCTGAGAAGGTGTCTGATCTGAGGCCAATTGCTCTCTGCAACGTGGTGTACAAAATCATGGCCAAGATGATTGCTAACAGGATGAAACCTCTGTTAGGGAATGTAATTTCTGACTCACAGAGTGCTTTCATTCCTAATAGGCTCATCACAGGTAATATACTCATTGCTGCGGAGGTAGGCCATTATTTGAACAAAAAGCAGTGTGGTTTAGTTGGTTGGGGTGCCCTAAAATTGGACATGGAGAAAGCATATGATTGTATGGAGTGGCCGTTTCTACGCAAAATGATGTTGGCTTTAGGTTTTTCTGTGGATTGGGTGAATTTGGTGATGTTATGTGTCACCACGGTCTCCTACAATTTTTTGGTGAATGGCTCAAATGCTGGACAAGTTGTTCCCACATGCGGTATTCGTCAGGGAGATCCACTATCACCATATTTATTCATTATCTGCGCTGAGGGGCTATCACTACGTACTGCTACAACAGGCTGAAGCAAGGGAAGATTTTCATGGTTGCAGGGTAGCAAGAGGGGCTCCCTCGGTGTATCATTTATTTTTTGCAGATGATAGTCTTCTGTTCTTCAAAGCAAATGCTCAGGAGGCAGGAGCTATCAAGCAGTGCCTGATTGATTATGAGAATATGTCTGGGCCGCAGGTGGTAAACTTTCATAAGTTGAGTGTGTGTTTTAGTAGGAACACATCTGAGGTTGACAGAGATATTGTGGCTACGGCTCTGGGGTGGTTCAAGCCCCTAATTTTGGGAAATATCTAGGCCTCCCATCTTTCGTGGGGAGAGAGAAGAGAGCAGTGTTCTCATATATTGAGGATAAAATTAAGCACAAAATTGGTTCGTGGAGCAAGAAACTAATTTCACAGGCACGAAAAGAGATTCTTCTTAAAAGTGTGGCCCAATCCATGCCTACGTTCACTATGAGTGTCTTTCTTCTTCCTGACTCACTATGTTTATCCATTGAGAGGACCATGAATCGTTATTGGTGGGGAACTGGGAACGAAAGAGGAATACATTGGAAGGCATGGGATAGACTGTGTGTTCCTAAAAAGTTTGGTGGTTTGGGATTCAAGGATTTGAGGGCTTTTAATCTGGCAATGTTAGGCAAGCAGGCCTGGAGATTCCTAACAAGACCACAATCATTGGTGGCTCGTATCTATAAGGCCAGGTATTTTCCAAAATCCTCTTTTATTGATGCCACTCTGGGGAGTTGCCCAAGCTATTGCTGGAGAAGTATTATGGCTGCCCATGAGCTGGTTTGCAGTGGAGTCCGAAGAAGAGTGGGTGATGGCAAAGCAACTTTAATCTAGGGCCACCCATGGTTACCTGATGAACCTGACCCAATGGTACACACTTCTATGCCCCAAGAACTTGATGGCTCTCTGGTCTCAGGACTAATTGACCCAGCAACTGGTACCTGGGATGAGTCAATAACGTAGATCGTATTCTGAAAGTACCAATTTCACCTAATTATGAGGACTCTTGGTTTTGGTTAGGGGACCCTAGTGGCAACTATACTGTTAAAGACGGCTACAAACGAATTATTGGAAATTTTGTGAATGCCCCGGGCACCTTTGATAAATGGTTACATCTTTGGAAGATCAAATGCCCTGCGAAATGGAGAGTTTTTGTTTGGAGAGCCCTATCTAATGTTCTTCCTACTACCACTAATTTGATTATAAAAAGAGTAGATATTGATCCAGCATGCCCTATGTGTGGTGTTTTGCATGAGAATACAATGCACTCACTACTTTTGTGTGAATTTACAACTCTAGTATGGAATGAATCTTCTTTGCATGTTCCTAGTGTGGGAGGGGATGATTTTGGTGAATGGTTTGCTAGTGCATTATGCATGTTGACTGAAGATGATGTTCTCAATATTGTAGCACTGCTATATTATGTATGGAAAACGAGGAACTCGGCAGTTTGGGAGGGTTCGCTGCCGCATCCGAGGAGCGTGTGGCGGGCAGCCCGAGCTGCGGTGATCGCGTGGCGCCAAGTGCACAACACAGCAGACCGCCTTCCATCACCCCAGCCAGCGCCGAATCCGCAGATGCACGCTGCTGCGCTGCTGTGTTACGTAGATGCGGGTTATCGGCATCAGACCAAGGAGGCCACGGTGAGAGCAGTTTTGTTGACACAAAATGGAGTTTTTGTCGCAGCTTTCAACGCCCGTCTCCCACATTGCTTCTCACCACTTATGGCGGAATCTTTAGCCTGCAAAGAAGCGTTATCTTGGCTTAAGGATCGGGGCGTCAACTCGGTGCATATCTACACGGATTGTTCCACTCTCAAGAATTTATTAATTACGACTACTTCTAGTCTTTTCTCTTATGTTGGTTTTTCCATTGATGCCTCTAGGGCTATTATGTCTTCTTTTATTGATTGTTCTATTAGTTTAATTCCTAGAACTGCAAATAGAGGGGCTCACGCGCTTGCAACGTTGGCTTTCTCGCAAGTTACTGCTTTGTATTGGGATGCTATCCCCCTGACTCTATTTCTGAGTTGATTTAATCAATCCACCTAGTTGGTTTTCAAAAATGCTATTAATAAAGACTAATATGTAAGATTTTCTATAATAATATATTTTATATATTATATATTAGGGTCTTAATTAAGTGGTGCAAGTTGACTAGACTTATTAAGTGGTTTGGTTTGACTGAATAACTAGTAGTTATTATTCAACCAGACTGTCTATAGATATAACCCTGGATTGATGGGATACATGATATTCATTGAATATACAGTTCTTGGTACTCATACAGTCAAGTATGAACCAAATATGGCTAACGGTCTACCGTTCAAGAGGCATCACACATCAACTGTGGTCTATCGTTTAAGAGGCATCACACATCAATTGTGGTCTACCGTTCAAGAGGCAAGCTTCCGCTACTATGAGGTCAGGTTTCTCGTATACTATTCTGTATGGTTAGATTATTTAAATCTAAGATTTGGTATTATAGCCTTTATAATCTCTGTCTGGTTGATTGTTTTGCCTAAAACAATATTAAGTTCATTTTGCATATACATCAAGTTTCTTGTATATGTTTTTTATATTAATTCGTTGAAATATACATACAAATAACATCTATTTAGTCAGGATATAATTAAGCAATTTAGTGTGTTTGTTTGGAATGGTTTAATTACAACTGCTGTAATTAATTTACTAGCCTTAGGATAATTTTGATTTGTTTTTTCAAAGTTATTGAATCTTATATACCCTACTGTATGATTCTACGAGAAGGATCACCGGATTTCGTCCTCATTTACTTGCCGATGGACGCCGTTGGGCGGCGGAGGGACGACGGTGAGTTTCGGGTGGCGACGTTGCGACTTGGAGTCGCGTGTTGCGTTGTTGTTGAGGTTCGGATGGCGCTGGTTTTCCGATTGATCGAATCGCGGGCGGTGCCGCGAACAGGGGTCGACATCAGCAACATTTGGCGTTGCAGCGAGGTGGTCCAGTGGAGGCGGGTTGGGCTTCCCAGCGAGCTGATGCTGATCTCCCCCTTCAGGCGAAGCCGCTGCTCCATCTTCGCGTCACTGGTTTTGGGACGACGACGGGTCACTTTGGCGTTGCAACGACGTGAGACGGCGGAGACGGCCTGGTTCCCGGACTGTCGCTTCTTTCTCTCTTCCTTTAGGCGACGGTGGCAGCAGGTGGCGTTGCAGTGCGGACGACGGCGGATGTTGGCGCTGCGACGGATTACTGCTTGTTCCCTTTTCTCCCGGCAATGCTGCATCAAGTAAGCCGTAAGGTCTACCCCTTGGTTTCAATTAAACATGCATGAAGAAGATGATGAGGATTATGGGTGATATTATTTGGGTCCGGTTTGGCCCAATTCGGCTAGACATGATATAGGGGTGTAAACGAGTCGAGCCGAGCTCGAACCTAGGGTGGCTTGAACTTGAGCTCGTTAAGGAAGGCTCGGCTCGAGCTCGATCGAAATTAAAAATTGATGCTTGAGTTCGAGCTCGGCAATTTTCGAGCTGCTCGAGTTCGGCTCGAGCAGCTCGAACTTGAACTCGAGTTCGAGCTTGAATTTGAGCTCGAATTCATGCTCGAACTCAAGTTCGAATCCGATTTTAAACTCGAATTTAACCTGTTTGATTTTAAATTCATGTTTCAATAAAAAATAAACTATAATATTATATATATATATATATATATATATATATATATATATATATATATATATATATATATCGCTCGCGAGCGGCTCATCGAGCCACGAGCCCAAGAGGTCGGCCCGAGCTCGGCTCGAACTCGAACTTGACCGAGCTCGAGCCGAGCTTTGACCGAGCGGCTCGTGAGCAGCTCGGCTCATTTACACCCCTAGACATGAACAACGCAAAAAAAAAAACCTGAGCCTATTTGGTTTATTTGGGCCTGTACCAGATTTCTTTCATCATATTTAGTAGAGCTGTCGAAACGAGCCGGCGGGGCGGAGCCCGCCAAAGCCCGCCAAAGTACGGGCCTATAAGAGGTCGGCCCGCCCCGCCCCGCCTTAAGCCAGTGGGCCTTGGCGGGGGCCTGACAAATTTTTTAAATTTTAATTTTAAATAAAAATTAATATATAAAAAAAAAGTAATAAGTATATGCTAAAATAATTTGGATAGTTTAAACATATATTAATGCATTTGTAATTTTTAACCACAATAATAACAAATTAAATAAATGATCAAATAGGAGTACATAATGTATTAATCCATAAGTAAATAACAAATTATTTATACAATATACTAAATGATTTTGAACTTGATTATAATATATACTAGTATTTTGTACGCGCGATGCGCGAAAACTTATGCCCAATATTAAAATATTAATAAATAAAAATAATTAAAATGTATAATTCAAATTATATATACACAAATAATATATGTATTTTATACACACATATATGATTTACTATTCATAGAAATTTAATTAAAATATAATCAACCATTAAATAGAAATTAATAATTTAAATAAAATGACAATTAAATAATAGGAAAAAGATATGATAGATATAGGTGTAGGGTAATAATGATGGAGTTAAAACTAACGGTGTAAGGGTAGTTTTGTATAACAAGAATGTAGTAGGGGCAATTTTGTCTAATGACATTGAAGTGTACAACATTTAAAGTAAAATATACACATTTATTAGCATCCAAAAAGAGGGACATAAATCAAGGATATAACCTTGATTGAAACTTATTATGTTTTTAGATATATATATATATATATATATATATATATATATATATATATATATATATATATATATATATATATATATATTATTTTAATAATTTATTATTATTATACATTTGGGGACCCCGCCGGCCCGCCAAGCCCGCGGGCTAGGCGGGGCGGGCTAAAAGCCCACCAAAATACGGGCCCAAAATATCAAAGCCCGTCTCGCCCTTTTCGCGGGGCGGGACGGACTTACCCAGCGGGCTAACTCCGTTTTGACGGCTCTAATATTTAGACTTCTTCTAGTTTAATTGTTCAAGTTAATTATATTCCTCCTTAATTCATTGTTAAATTATTATTCAACTTCAGACAAATATTAAGTATTTAATTTGCTATTTGAATTTTAATGTAATATTAAGGTTATATTAAATTGCCTCAAGAATTGCAATTTATTTTAGAATCGAATATATGGGTTAATAATACATTAATATGCAAATTCAAGCATTCTATGTATATTTGTCAAATATTTAATTTATTGTTTGAATTATACATTTATTAAAGCATGCATTAAGGTTGAATTTAACATATTATTAACTCATAGAATATATCATTCAATTTTGGATGCTTTGGCCAGTTTAAGTCATTATGGCCTATTAAGGCAGCTTGTTTGGCTTCTCATTTAATTATATTTGAGCATATTTTAGTCCTAAATTTCACTTGGGACTTTAAAACCTATTTTGAACAAGCTAATTTGGACCTATCTTGGTTAAGTTTGGATTTTATCATTATTGATTGATATTTTAATAATAATTATAGCTTATTTTGGGACAATGACCTTGTGGTCTAGTGGCACCCGGTGTCCCAGTTTACACTCCCACATGGACGATGGGAGTGATGCAACTGTTGACTCTTTGTGCTTCAGTAGGTTGACAGATACTACGTTGTAACAGAGCAGAGCCCGTCAGTAGTACTCAAAAACCTACATTGTAACAGAGCCAGAACCAGTCAGTAGTACTCAAAAACTCAGATACTACATTGAGCTAGAGCCAACTCAAAAAGTGCTTCAGTAGGCTGACAAAAACTCAAAAACCTCAGTAGTACTCAAAAACTCAGATACTACATTGAGCCAGAGCCAACTCAAAAAGTGCTTCAGTAGACTGACAAAAACTCAAAAACCTCAGTAGTACTCAAAAACTCAGATACTACTACTCAAAGAGAGAGCCAGTCAGTAGTACTGAAGGCTGACAAAAACTCAAAAACCTAAATTGTAACAGAGCCAGAGCCTGTCAGTAGTACTCAAAAACTCATATACTACATTGTAACAAAGCCAGAGCCAACTCAAAAAGCTAGAGCCAGTCAATAGTACTCAAAAACTCAGATACTACATTGTAACAGAGGCAGAGCCAACTCAAAAAGTGCTTCAGTAGGCTATAGGCTAACAAAAACTCAAAAAGTGCTTCAGTAGGTTGTAGGCAGATACTACTCAAAGAGCCACCAAGGCTAACAAAAACTCGCTTCAGTAGGCTATAGGCTGACAAAAACTCAAAAAGTGCATCAGTAGGCTGTAGGGTGACAGATACTACTCAAAATGCTTCAGTAGGCTGATAGATACTACATTGTAAGGCTGTAGGCTGACGGATACTACTCAAAAACTCAAAAAGTGCTTCAGTAGGCTGTAGGCTGACAGATACTACTCAAAAAGTGCTTGTGCTTCAGTAGGCTGACAGATACTATATTGTAACAGAGCTAGAGCCAGTCAGTAGTACTCAAAAAGTGCTTCAGTAGGCTGACAGATACTACATTGTAACAGAGCCAGAGCCTCATCAAAAAGTGCTTCAGTAGGCTGACAAATACTACATTGTAACAGAGCCAGAGCCAGAGCCAGTCAGTAGTACTAAAAAATTATCATCGTTTTCTATCCATATTATAGTTCATTTGGGCCATAATATTGTCTTTGGTATGTTTTTTGAGACTTTAAGAATTTAATTATTATTTTAACCATTAAGAATTATAACTATTGTTTAAGTTAATTAAATTTTTTAATTTATCAATAGTTTTCAGGAACTTAATAATAATATTAATTCTTTAATTTTAAAGCAATATAATAGTTTTGGGTCCTCTCCAAATTTACCAGACCGCTAATATATATGGATGATGTGGAGTTACTGTTACGGAGCGAGAGGATTCCTTATCTCCTTCGAACCAATCACATCCATTATCCATACATCCATTACAAAAGTTAATTGACTTTGTTGTAATTAATTGCATTGGGTTCTATATAAGTGGGCATGATGAAATAAAGTACCCATCCGTTCAATGGCCCTGAAAGTTGAAGTTTATCGGAAAGAGAAGGTGAGGCCATGTTCACCAACTCCCCAAACCTTGAGAAACTACAAGCTTTCTCTCCTTGATATATTAGCCGGGACTTTTTATACCCCCATTGTTTTCTTCTACGACTCCTGCGCTCGTCGCCACGATTATGATGAGCTCAAGGACTCGCTCATGGAGACACTGTCCGTCTTGTACCCGCTCGCCGGAAGAATTAAAGATGGATCGACCATCGAATGCAACGACGAGGGAGCGGATTTTGTCCGAGCTAATGTTACAAATTGTGATTTGGGTGAGTTTCTCCGGCATCCCAAACTCGAAGATATACGCCAGCTGCTCCCACTTGATCCCTACCCAAATGCTATTCACCCCGCCCTGCCAATGTTAGCTGTTCAGGTCAACAGGTTCCGCTGCGGCGGAACTGCGGTGGCGTTCTGCATTTGGCACGGCCTGGCGGACGCCGCCGCGATGGTCGGATTATTTAACACATTGGCGGCAATCAACCGCGGGGAAGGACCCATTAATCCCGACGGTCTCATCGTGGACGCCTCTGCAATTTTCAGGCCGGGGAACTTCGTCAGCAACCCGCTAAAGCCCAATTCCCTCAATAACCGGGGAAAGTACTCCTCGAAAAGATTTGTTTTTGGCAAGCGGGATATCGAGCGGCTCAGGAACGATTATTATCACCCATCGGAGCACAGCAGCCGTCCGTCTCGGGTGCAGGCGTTGTCGGCGTTCATATGGGCGGCGGTGATACGGGCAATTCTACCGGTGAACCCAAACCTCAAGACGCACTTGCTGACAAATGCGGTGAACTTGCGAAAGAAGTTGAACCCACCATTCCCTTCCCAGTGCCTAGGCAACATCAACCAAGTGGTGGCCGCTCGGTGGGAATCGGAAGCCGACGGCGGTGGAAGAATTACTGCCGGATTTCTTCTAGGAAGAGTAATGGAAGCCATCCACAAGGTTACCGACGACTACGTGAGGGAAATGCATGTGGAGGGTGGGTATCTCAGAGCCATATTAGGCGTATCAAAGGCACTTCATATTGCGGATGAGATTAAGGTTTTAAGTATAAGTAGTTGGTGTAATTTTCCGTTTTCTCAAGTTGATTTTGGGTGGGGTAAGCCGAAATGGATTGGCTTGGGTTATACAATGGAGAACTTGGCTATTTTCTTAGACTTGGAAGATGAGGGAATTGAAGTGTGGATTGGATTGGCACAAGAAGTTATGTGCAATTTAGACAAGGACATGGAATTCAATGCTTATGTGTCTTTTTCACAAATCTTTTCTGAACCGTCTTGTCCTTTGCGGTCTGCAGTCTGCACTTTAGCTAGAGGATAGAGAAGGTCGACTCTAGAGGTTAGGAAGGGAAAGACAAATCATGTACACGCCACATGTATCTTATTTGGTTCATCTATCACTTTATTAGAGTGTCATTTCTCATTATCAAATGATGTACTTGATATTTTACATGTTAATTTTCCATGCACTAATAATAAAGTTATATTTTAATTAGTGAAAATAAGATTTGAAGTGTGTTACGTTGAAAGATGTTATTTTTTGTGTTTAAATTTTTGTAATGATTTCATTTCTAATTTACAACAATATAGACAATTAACTTACACTAATTCTCCCATTTCAAAAATTGATTAGAATTGGGAAGTTGATTCTTTTTTTAACAAACAATTCAACTATATTAATCAACCAACAAGTTCAAAAGACTTTGAGGTACATGCATTGAGCCAAACTGAATTAGACAATCACGCTCTATCGCTTTAGCAAGAGGATGGGCAACGTGATTGGCACTTCTATAAATAAATAAAGTAAGCCTTATAACAAACTATGCTATTAATAAGAATAATACATTTGTGGGCAATGGAGCCAATATTTGAGCAATCTCCCTTAGAATCCAATTGGCTAGAATAAAAAACAAGGCAATCCATTTCCACCCGAACATTGACTGTCCTAGCTAGAACTTCCTTCATTGGAATTCTGCCATAAAGGGCTCTTGAACACATTGGAGGGGCTCTTGATGCTTAGCCCTTCCTCTTCTTGCAATATTTTGAGCATCAAAATACAACACAGTTATATTGACAGTTTAAAAAAAGACACTTGCAACTAATTCATCACATCCACTATCTCTTAAATTTTGAATAAGCAATTTAATAGATGACACAAAATGCATACATTGCATTTAATATTTCTTGAGTTTGAAGTTGCAAAGCTTGACAAAGAATATACGAAATCTCTAAAACTTTTCTCATGAGATGCATATTGAATATAAATTCAAAAGAAGTGAGTACCACATAAGCTGCATCGGCATTTCCACGGTGAACATGTGTAGTTCCATTTTCAATAATATTAATTAAGTAAAACTTCACATGTTGCACTAAACATTCTCATCAAACTTGATATATATTTCAAATGAGAACTCCAACGAGTATCACATGGCCTTTGTAAAGAACCAATTTGGTTAAGACCCCTTCCACTTTCAAGCTCATCAATACTAAGCAAATGAGCAATATTTGAGGCATGAGCAGTTTTCAAATGGTCATTGCGCTTACATGAAGCCCCAACAACATTAATAATAGAGTTCAACTTGGTGAAAAATTGATGAACAATAATGACTTCCTTTGATGAAGCTACTAATGCCAATTGCAATTAATGTGCAAAACAATGAACATAATAAGCATAAGGACATCCATCCAAGATTAAAACTTTCAATCCATTCCATTCTCCACTGTGTTACTTGCACAATCATAATCTTGTCCCCGAATATTTTGAACATCAAGATTATGACGAAATAAGATAGAAAAGATGTATACCTTCTTTCAATGTTGATGCAATAGTGTCTTTAACATGAACACTCCAAAGAAATGCTCTTATATAAAGCCATCTCTATTAACAAAGCTCAAGACAATTGGCATTTGTTCCTTCTTTGATTCATCTTGAGCTTCATTATATTGTCACAAAATTTTGGTGAGGACTAATGAATTATGCTTAAATAAAAAGCAATTCATAAAAACATCAAAAGCTTCAAAGAATAAAAAACAAATAGAAAATTACCTATAAACTTGCAGCTTAAAGATTGAAGAAGAACATGCGATTATGCGAAGACAGAAGTGCGAACTGTGATGTGAATTGTGGTTATTAACAAGACCTAGGTTCCTAACAAGTCATATGATATGTCATTAAATGGCATCATATTTGTGCTTGCTTTTTATTCAAATATTATGTAAATGAATGTGGAATAACTCTTAATTTGTTGTAATTTGTTTGAAGGAAGAAATGACCGAGTAATGAGCAAACAAGCATGAAAAGGTGTTAATCTTTGGAGAAAACGGGGCTTTAAAGCACAAGGAAAACACCCGAGGGCACACCGAGGAACGAAAGAGCAAAACAATGGCGTGGAGGTCAATTTGAAGAACTCCTCAGCAGGGTTTCTGATCAGGGACTCACGCTGTGAGTCTCGGCGTGAGTATGCTGATCAGAAACTGATCAGTGAACTCACGGTGAGACTCACACCGTGAGTCTCACCTTGAGTCCCTATCCTGAAGGCTACGAAAATGTGCGAATTTTAGACTATAAATACATCTTAATGGTTATTTTCGAAGAGACTTTTGAATTTCTAAGTCTCCCATTTAGTTTTTCTCTCTAGGAAACTTTAGAAAACACTTCCCACACTTGTAATCTACCATATTTTAGAGATTTAGAGGAAGAATTCCAACATTATTCAACATCAATTTCAGATTATTCCTTCCATTAAATTATCAAGTTAAGTTCTTTATTTCATATTTGTGCATTTATATTTCTTAAAGTTTGTTTGAATTATATGTTTATTATTTCAATTGATTATTGCTTTACATTCAAAATATGAATACTTAAACATAATTAGGATTTGAATTGAACTTCCTTGAATCCCAATATGAATTAAATTGCATAAATTAGGGTTGTATTGTCTTAATGTTGAACTTGGCTATGAATTGGGTAGAATTGATTTGAATCTTCATAGTTATGACCAAACTATGCAAGAGATATTTGGAATTGGTGTTCCACCTATGAGAATAGGGCTACACCATAGCCATACCTTTCATATTTCTTACTCGCCTTTGAGAAAAGGGAGTTTGAAGGAAATAGGCACACAAAGTGTTTGTTAAATTGCCTCTTCTAACCAAGTTGCCATGAGAATGGGACTTAGGATTAGTTGATAGCCCAATTGATCACGAGAGTGACATTGGCACTTAAACCATTTCCCCAAGTTCATCATCTAGACTTACACATCTTAATCTTTAGACACAAGGGATTTTATTCAAGGATATGATGTTTGGTTCAAATCTCTATTCCATATATTGTTCTTTTACTTCAATTACTTGTTTCCATTACCGATTATTTGAACATGCAATACTCCAATATCTTTAGGTTAGCTTTCAAACACTGCATGAACCTATGCTTAACCCCTCATTACTCAAATTCCCATTAAATCATTCCTTGAGGACGGTACTCTTAATTTCCATCACCACTAAAATTTCAGCTTGCAGCTTAAAGATTGAAGAAGAACATGCGATTATGCGAAGACAGAAGTGCGAACTGTGATGTGAATTGTGGTTATTAACAAGACCTAGGTTCCTAACAAGTCATACATACCAGGGTTATTGAAATGCTTTTGAAGTTGAAGAATCTTGAAATAGGATGCTAGGAAGTGGAAAATAATGTTGCGAAAGTCGTTTCAATATAAAAATGGAATAATATGTGACTTTTCCAATTTACCCCTTCAATAATATGGGGTTTTTGGATTTTCCGTCAAGCTGAGATTGACACTTAACGTTAGGGACCAAACTCACTGTCGGGAGATAATCAAGTCCAGCCCCTACTCGATTCGAGACATGCGTTGTGGCTTACCATGGAAGTATGCTGTTAAATGGTTAATGTTCACATACTTATCACCAATTGGTTTTAAGAAAGATATGATGACAACCAAATAATTAAAGAACTCCGTAGTTAAGTGTGATTTACTAGCGCTAAGACCCAACACTCACTACTTCACTCATAACCGAGGGGTAAAAAATAGATGCAATCATAATTGATGAACTGAGTCATAACATGGGTATAAGTCAGGGACCAAAGATGCAATTTTTTCAAAAATTAATATGTTTAAATTAATACATACCATTTTCATACAAAAAGTGATAAATACTTTTAATATAATAAACTAATACTTTTACGGGATGTTTGGTTCACGGAATAGGCAGGGAATGGCATAGCATTCCCAGTAATAGCCTATTCCGTTGTTTGGTAAACACTTGTATTCCCAGGAACATTATTCCTGGGAATGAGCTATTACCCTTGCAAGGGTAATAGCTATTACCAGCACCCCCCTGGTATTAGCCTATTACTGATCTATCAGGAATAGGTATTTTATTTTATTTCCATTTTTACCCTTTTTTAAACATTAATTTTTTACGCTCATTTTTCTCTCTATCATCATACCCATCTTACATCCGCCATTGCAAATTGAAATTTCTTCAAAGTATTCTTCTAAACTTTTTTTTTTTTACAATAATTTATTTATATATATTTTTTTTAAAAAAAATAATTTATTTATATATATAAATATATATATATAAAAAAACTCTTGCTGCGGACTGCGGCACGGTGCCGCAGTCCGCAGCAGTGTATATATATACTGCTGCGGCTGCGGCACCACGCCGCCGCAGCCGCAACAGGTTTTATATATATTGCTAGGGTTTATGTATATTGTTAGGGTTTATACATTTAATCAACGCCAACAGTAAAAATTCGGGATCAAAACATGAAAAAATTAAAAAAAAATAGCAGAATTCGAAATGGATTAACCTTATGATACCAGAATTAGGTTGTTGTGATGAACGAAGACTAGGTTGTTGTGATGAACGAAGACACTATAACGAGAGGCGAGAGCTTCTGAGCCTGAGATTGTGTGTGTGAGAAAAAGTATTCTAATTCCCGTGAAGATCCGATGACTGTGGCAACGACCTAGTTTATATAGGTTTGTTATAATAATAATAATAATAATAATAATAATAATAATAATAATTATAATAATAATAATAATAATTTATACAGGTTTGTTATAATAATAATAATTTATTATAATAATAATAATAATTTATAATAAAAAAATTAATACGGAGTAATAATTTATAATAATAATTATAATAATTATTATAATTAATAATAATAATAATTTATAATAATAAAAATAATAATCATTTATAATAATAATAATAATAATAATAATAATAATAATAATAATAATAATAACAACAATTTTGTACAAGGGCATTTATGTCTTTTAAATATATATTCCATTTCTATTCCTTCCGCGAACCAAACGATGGAATACAATTCCCAAGTCTATTCCTTCCGCGAACCAAACACTGGAATACAATTCATTTTCTATTCCTTACTTATTCCATTCCTTATGGAATCGTATTCCTATTCCCTTAAAATTCATTCCGTGAACCAAACGTGCTGTTAAAGTAGAGATGTCAAAACATGCCAACCAGACTGGCCCGTCACAAGTTAGAAAAGAAATGAGTGGGTTCAACTCGCTCCGTTTCGAAATTGGATGGGTTGAGAAATTTTTTTTCTCAACCCGACTAAATAGGGTTAGTCCAACCCGCTTCATATTAATAAATAAATTAATATTTTATTTTGAAATTTATTAACTTTTTGTATAATTTAAGACTTGAACTCCAACCTTCTTATTTATTAAGATCAATTACCTCTACCAATCAAACACAATAAACTTTTTAAACAAATTTCATGTGTACTTATATGTAATGTATGTTTAGATAAATAGATTTTAATTTCTAATATACCTATAATTTATTTATCTTATATTTAACACTAAATTATATATATATATATATATATATATATATATATATATATATATATATATATATATATATATATATATATATATATATATATATAACAACACAAGTTTTAGACCACCAAGCCATTTAAGATCTTGTGTACTAAAGGGCAGGAAACTCCACTTAGACATGGGAGTGTGCTGGAAGCAAAGTAAGAGGGAGACACGTGTGTGACCAGGAAGGAAGGTTGTCCTATGCCGTCCATTTGTCAACCATCCGTGGGTCCTTCAACAATATAAATAAGAATAAAGGCTCATCAAACCTTTTTGGTCCATTGGCTTGAGTCTCTTCCTTTTTGGTGGCATACCCCTCTATTTCATTATTAGTGTTATAGCTTGTATTATATTCCCTTTGTCCCATTTTATTTGTCTTATTTACTATTCATTGGTCAAACCAACTATTTCTTATTTGTTTATTTTCTTTATTATTTCTACTTATTTTTAAATTTAATTTTTTTGTCTTTAATAGTACTTTTAATATAGTTTCTAAATATATAAATTTTGTATATTAATACTAAACATAATATTATGAAAAATTGAATTAAAAATAACTTTAGTCAAGCCTTATTAACCGAACCAGACACATAAAATGGGACGGAGAGAGTATTATTTATTATTCTTAGCTCATTATTTTGTTTATAGCTTGTATCATTTATTTATGGGAAAATTGCATTTTTCGTCCATAAGTTATAGGGTAATTGTAGAATTCGTCCCTAAGTTATGGTAATACACACTTTTCGTCCCTGAAAGATGTTATTTTTGTGTTTAAATTTTAATGATTTCAAATTTACAACAATATAGACAATTAACTTACACTAATTCTCCCATTTCAAAATTGATTAGAATTGGAAGTTGATTCTTTTTTTAACAAACAATTCAACTATATTAATCAACCAACAGTTCAAAAGACTTTGAGGTACATGCATTGAGCCAAACTGAATTAGACAATCACGCTCTATCGCTTTAGCAAGAGGATGGGCAAGTGATTGGCACTTCTATAAATAAATAAAGTAAGCCTTATAACAAACTATGCTATTAATAAGAATAATACATTTGTGGGCAATGGAGCCAATATTTGAGCAATCTCCCTTAGAATCAATTGGCTAGAATAAAAAACAAGGCAATCCATTTCCACCGAACATTGACTGTCCTAGCTAGAACTTCCTTCATTGGAATTCTGCCATAAAGGGCTCTTGAACACATTGGAGGGGCTCTTGATGCTTAGCCTTCCTCTTCTTGCAATATTTTGAGCATCAAAATACAACACAGTTATATTGACAGTTTAAAAAAAGACACTTGCAACTAATTCATCACATCCACTATCTCTTAAATTTTGAATAAGCAATTTAATAGATGACACAAATGCATACATTGCATTTAATATTTCTTGAGTTTGAAGTTGCAAAGCTTGACAAAGAATATACGAAATCTCTAAAACTTTTCTCATGAGATGCATATTGAATATAAATTCAAAAGAAGTGAGTACCACATAAGCTGCATCGGCATTTCCACGGTGAACATGTGTAGTTCCATTTTCAATAATATTAATTAAGTAAAACTTCACATGTTGCACTAAACATTCTCATCAAACTTGATATATATTTCAAATGAGAACTCCAACGAGTATCACATGGCCTTTGTAAAGAACCAATTTGGTTAAGACCCCTTCCACTTTCAAGCTCATCAATACTAAGCAAATGAGCAATATTTGAGGCATGAGCAGTTTTTCAAATGGTCATTGCGCTTACATGAAGCCCCAACAACATTAATAATAGAGTTCAACTTGGTGAAAAATTGATGAACAATAATGACTTCCTTTGATGAAGCTACTAATGCCAATTGCAATTAATGTGCAAAACAATGAACATAATAAGCATAAGGACATCCATCCAAGATTAAAACTTTCAATCCATTCCATTCTCCACTGTGTTACTTGCACAATCATAATCTTGTCCCCGAATATTTTGAACATCAAGATTATGACGAAATAAGATAGAAAAGATGTATACCTTCTTTCAATGTTGATGCAATAGTGTCTTTAACATGAACACTCCAAAGAAATGCTCTTATATAAAGCCATCTCTATTAACAAAGCTCAAGACAATTGGCATTTGTTCCTTCTTTGATTCATCTTGAGCTTCATTATATTGTCACAAAATTTTGGTGAGGACTAATGAATTATGCTTAAATAAAAAGCAATTCATAAAAACATCAAAAGCTTCAAAGAATAAAAAACAAATAGAAAATTACCTATAAAACTTGCAGCTTAAAGATTGAAGAAGAACATGCGATTATGCGAAGACAGAAGTGCGAACTGTGATGTGAATTGTGGTTATTAACAAGACCTAGGTTCCTAACAAGTCATATGATATGTCATTAAATGGCATCATATTTGTGCTTGCTTTTTATTCAAATATTATGTAAATGAATGTGGAATAACTCTTAATTTGTTGTAATTTGTTTGAAGGAAGAAATGACGAGTAATGAGCAAACAAGCATGAAAAGGTGTTAATCTTTGGAGAAAACGGGGCTTTAAAGCACAAGGAAAACACCGAGGGCACACCGAGGAACGAAAGAGCAAAACAATGGCGTGGAGGTCAATTTGAAGAACTCCTCACAGGGTTTCTGATCAGGGACTCACGCTGTGAGTCTCGGCGTGAGTATGCTGATCAGAAACTGATCAGTGAACTCACGGTGAGACTCACACCTCACCTTGAGTCCCTATCCTGAAGGCTACGAAAATGTGCGAATTTTAGACTATAAATACATCTTAATGGTTATTTTCGAAGAGACTTTTGAATTTCTAAGTCTCCATTTAGTTTTTCTCTCTAGGAAACTTTAGAAAACACTTCCCACACTTGTAATCTACCATATTTTAGAGATTTAGAGGAAGAATTCCAACATTATTCAACATCAATTTCAGATTATTCCTTCCATTAAATTATCAAGTTAAGTTCTTTATTTCATATTTGTGCATTTATATTTCTTAAAGTTTGTTTGAATTATATGTTTATTATTTCAATTGATTATTGCTTTACATTCAAAATATGAATACTTAAACATAATTAGGATTTGAATTGAACTTCCTTGAATCCCAATATGAATTAAATTGCATAAATTAGGGTTGTATTGTCTTAATGTTGAACTTGGCTATGAATTTGGTAGAATTGATTTGAATCTTCATAGTTATGGCCAAACTATGCAAGAGATATTTGGAATTGGTGTTCCACCTATGAGAATAGGGCTACATCATAGCCATACCTTTCATATTCTTACTCGCCTTTGAGAAAAGGGAGTTTGAAGGAAATAGGCACACAAAGTGTTTGTTAAATTGCCTCTTCTAACCAAGTTGCCATGAGAATGGGACTTAGGATTAGTTGATAGCCCAATTGATCACGAGAGTGACATTGGCACTTAAACCATTTCCCCAAGTTCATCATCTAGACTTACACATCTTAATCTTTAGACACAAGGGATTTTATTCAAGGATATGATGTTTGGTTCAAATCTCTATTCCATATATTGTTCTTTTACTTCAATTACTTGTTTCCATTACCGATTATTTGAACATGCAATACTCCAATATCTTTAGGTTAGCTTTCAAACACTGCATGAACCTATGCTTAACCCCTCATTACTCAAATTCCCATTAAATCATTCCTTGAGGACGGTACTCTTAATTTCCATCACCACTAAAATTTCAGCTTGCAGCTTAAAGATTGAAGAAGAACATGCGATTATGCGAAGACAGAAGTGCGAACTGTGATGTGAATTGTGGTTATTAACAAGACCTAGGTTCCTAACAAGTCATACATACCAGGGTTATTGAAATGCTTTTGAAGTTGAAGAATCTTGAAATAGGATGCTAGGAAGTGGAAAATAATGTTGCGAAAGTCGTTTCAATATAAAAATGGAATAATATGTGACTTTTCCAATTTACCCCTTCAATAATATGGGGTTTTTGGATTTTCCGTCAAGCTGAGATTGACACTTAACGTTAGGGACCAAACTCACTGTCGGGAGATAATCAAGTCCAGCCCCTACTCGATTCGAGACATGCGTTGTGGCTTACCATGGAAGTATGCTGTTAAATGGTTAATGTTCACATACTTATCACCAATTGGTTTTAAGAAAGATATGATGACAACCAAATAATTAAAGAACTCCGTAGTTAAGTGTGATTTACTAGCGCTAAGACCAACACTCACTACTTCACTCATAACCGAGGGGTAAAAAATAGATGCAATCATAATTGATGAACTGAGTCATAACATGGGTATAAGTCAGGGACCAAAGATGCAATTTTTTCAAAAATTAATATGTTTAAATTAATACATACCATTTTCATACAAAAAGTGATAAATACTTTTAATATAATAAACTAATACTTTTACGGGATGTTTGGTTCACGGAATAGGCAGGGAATGGCATAGCATTCCCAGTAATAGCCTATTCCGTTGTTTGGTAAACACTTGTATTCCCAGGAACATTATTCCTGGGAATGAGCTATTACCCTTGCAAGGGTAATAGCTATTACCAGCACCCCCCTGGTATTAGCCTATTACTGATCTATCAGGAATAGGTATTTTATTTTATTTCCATTTTTACCCTTTTTTAAACATTAATTTTTTACGCTCATTTTTCTCTCTATCATCATACCCATCTTACATCCGCCATTGCAAATTGAAATTTCTTCAAAGTATTCTTCTAAACTTTTTTTTTTTACAATAATTTATTTATATATATTTTTTTTAAAAAATAATTTATTTATATATATAAATATATATATAAAAAAAACTCTTGCTGCGGACTGCGGCACCGTGCCGCAGTCCGCAGCAGTGTATATATATACTGCTGCGGCTGCGGCACCACGCCGCCGCAGCCGCAACAGGTTTTATATATATTGCTAGGGTTTATGTATATTGTTAGGGTTTATACATTTAATCAACGCCAACAGTAAAAATTCGGGGATCAAAACATGAAAAAATT
Organism: Ipomoea trifida; assembly: GCA_003576665.1. Classification (NCBI taxonomy): domain Eukaryota; kingdom Viridiplantae; phylum Streptophyta; class Magnoliopsida; order Solanales; family Convolvulaceae; genus Ipomoea; species Ipomoea trifida. The sequence goes on along the minus strand of CP025647.1, from coordinate 7,695,004 downwards.
AAAAAAAAAATAGCAGAATTCGAAATGGATTAACCTTATGATACCAGAATTAGGTTGTTGTGATGAACGAAGACTAGGTTGTTGTGATGAACGAAGACACTATAACGAGAGGCGAGAGCTTCTGAGCCTGAGATTGTGTGTGTGAGAAAAAGTATTCTAATTCCCCGTGAAGATCCGATGACTGTGGCAACGACCTAGTTTATATAGGTTTGTTATAATAATAATATAATAATAATAATAATAATAATAATAATAATAAATAATATAATAATAATTATACAGGTTTGTTATAATAATAATAATTTATTATAATAATAATAATAATTTATAATAAAAAAATTAATACGGAGTAATAATTTATAATAATAATTATAATAATTATAATTAATAATAATAATAATTTATAATAATAAAAATAATAATCATTATATAATAATAATAATAATAATAATAATAATAATAATAATAATAACAACAATTTTGTACAAGGGCATTTATGTCTTTTAAATATATATTCCATTTCTATTCCTTCCGCGAACCAAACGATGGAATACAATTCCAAGTCTATTCCTTCCGCGAACCAAACACTGGAATACAATTCATATTCTATTCCTTACCTATTCCATTCCTTATGGAATCGTATTCCTATTCCCTTAAAATTCATTCCGTGAACCAAACGTGCTGTTAAAGTAGAGATGTCAAAACATGCCAACCAGACTGGCCCGTCACAAGTTAGAAAAGAAATGAGTGGGTTCAACTCGCTCCGTTTCGAAATTGGATGGGTTGAGAAATTTTTTTTCTCAACCCGACTAAATAGGGTTAGTCCAACCCGCTTCATATTAATAAATAAATTAATATTTTATTTTGAAATTTATTAACTTTTTGTATAATTTAAGACTTGAACTCCAACCTTCTTATTTATTAAGATCAATTACCTCTACCAATCAAACACAATAAACTTTTTAAACAAATTTCATGTGTACTTATATGTAAGTAATGTATGTTTAGATAAATAGATTTTAATTTCTAATATACCTATAATTTATTTATCTTATATTTAACACTAAATTATATATATATATATATATATATATATATATATATATATATATATATATATATATATATATATATATATTTACAACACAAGTTTTAGACCACCAAGCCATTTAAGATCTTGTGTACTAAAGGGCAGGAAACTCCACTTAGACATGGGAGTGTGCTGGAAGCAAAGTAAGAGGGAGACACGTGTGTGACCAGGAAGGAAGGTTGTCCTATGCCGTCCATTTGTCAACCATCCGTGGGTCCTTCAACAATATAAATAAGAATAAAGGCTCATCAAACCTTTTTGGTCCATTGGCTTGAGTCTCTTCCTTTTTGGTGGCATACCCCTCTATTTCATTATTAGTGTTATAGCTTGTATTATATTCCCTTTGTCCCATTTTATTTGTCTTATTTACTATTCATTGGTCAAACCAACTATTTCTTATTTGTTTATTTTCTTTATTATTTCTACTTATTTTTAAATTTAATTTTTTGTCTTTAATAGTACTTTAATATAGTTTTAAATATATAAATTTTGTATATTAATACTAAACATAATATTATGAAAAATTGAATTAAAAATAACTTTAGTCAAGCCTTATTAACCGAACCAGACACATAAAATGGGACGGAGAGAGTATTATTTATTATTCTTAGCTCATTATTTTGTTTATAGCTTGTATCATTTATTTATGGGAAAATTGCATTTTCGTCCATAAGTTATAGGTAATTGTAGAATTCGTCCCTAAGTTATGGTAATACACACTTTCGTCCCTAAGTTATCATTGGCGTTGCACTTTTCGTCCTTGAGTTATTCAAATTGCAAATTTGTCCCTAAATTATCATTACGTTGCACTTTTCGTCCCTAACTTAAGTGTGCAAACTTCGGTAAATTTTTGTTTAAAAAATTTTTATTCGAACTTTTTCAATAAATTTCGTTAAAAAATTGGCGTTGAACCGGAAAAGTTCGAATAAAAAATTTTTAACGAAAATTTATCGAAGTTTGCACACTTAAATTAGGGACGAAAAGTGCAACGTAATATAACTTAGGGACGAATTTACAATTTGAATAACTCAGGACGAAAAGTGCAACGCCAATGATAACTAGGGACGAAAAGTGTGTATTACCATAACTTAGGGACGAATTCTACATTACCCTATAACTTAAGACGAAAAATGCAATTTTCCCTTTATTTATTATTTGAGTTTCTATTTTAGGCTAGTATCTCAGACTTTGTACGCATTCTTTTGGGCCTAGAGCCCCGAGCTAATACTATTATTTCATTTTAATATTTTATATTGTTATACCCGATTTATGCTGGAGCTGGTCCCAATAAAATCATCATTGGCGCTAAGAATGTTAACTGTACCTGTACCTAGCGGGGAACTCGACTACCCGCTCCAATGAAGATAGAGATGGGAACAAAAAACGGGGAACAGGGATGGATGAATATTCAGTTCCTCGACGGGGACGGAGACGGAGACGGAGATGGGGAGTACCTTCCCCGCCAGGCCCCGAGAATATCTACTATACTAATAAGAGCCAAAGAGAGTTAGGACTAAAATGGGTAAAAAAAATGGCGGTCAAATTATTTAATCAATTGAATGGTTCAGATGAATTATTTAATCAAATAGATGGTTAAGATAATTCAGATTAATATTATTAATGGAGATTACCTAATTTAACCTTACTTTTATGATTATCCGTTAAGTTTTCCGTTAAATATTCTCTTCTCCATTAATATTCCGTTAACTTTTAACTTACCAATTAATTTCTATAAGAAAGGTCTTAAGTTCGAACCTCATCTCAATCAAATTTGACATAATTAAGTTTCTCACTCTATTTTACTCTTATTAAATTAAATAAATTAGTAGCTACAACAAAAAATGATACATATGTTTTTCTTTAATTTAGAATTATGTGTCTACAATACCTTTATTTAAAAAAATTATTCATTATCAAAAAATTTAATTAAGTAAGAGAAATAATTTCATTAGTTATACTGTCTTTATTTTATCTCATACAAAGATTCTTTACATTCAAATTTATCAATTGATATTTATTACATTGTCAATTCTCTTATTTTTACGATATCTTGCAATTAAATATCAAAGTTATAGTACAAAACAATGTTATATATTTATTTACCAAGTATTTTATTAATACTATGAAAAAAAACATTTTAAAATAATTTGAAGCTAATTNTAAGTTACATTGGCGTTGCACTTTTCGTCCTTGAGTTATTCAAATTGCAAATTTGTCCCTAAATTATCATTACGTTGCACTTTTCGTCCCTAACTTAAGTGTGCAAACTTCGGTAAATTTTTGTTTAAAAAATTTTTATTCGAACTTTTTCAATAAATTTCGTTAAAAAATTGGCGTTGAACCGGAAAAGTTCGAATAAAAAATTTTTAACGAAAATTTATCGAAGTTTGCACACTTAAATTAGGGACGAAAAGTGCAACGTAATATAACTTAGGGACGAATTTACAATTTGAATAACTCAGGACGAAAAGTGCAACGCCAATGATAACTAGGGATAAAATCATCATTGGCGCTAAGAATGTTAACTGTACCTGTACCTAGCGGGGAACTCGACTACCCGCTCCAATGAAGATAGAGATGGGAACAAAAAACGGGGAACAGGGATGGATGAATATTCAGTTCCTCGACGGGGACGGAGACGGAGACGGAGATGGGGAGTACCTTCCCCGCCAGGCCCCGAGAATATCTACTATACTAATAAGAGCCAAAGAGAGTTAGGACTAAAATGGGTAAAAAAAATGGCGGTCAAATTATTTAATCAATTGAATGGTTCAGATGAATTATTTAATCAAATAGATGGTTAAGATAATTCAGATTAATATTATTAATGGAGATTACCTAATTTAACCTTACTTTTATGATTATCCGTTAAGTTTTCCGTTAAATATTCTCTTCTCCATTAATATTCCGTTAACTTTTAACTTACCAATTAATTTCTATAAGAAAGGTCTTAAGTTCGAACCTCATCTCAATCAAATTTGACATAATTAAGTTTCTCACTCTATTTTACTCTTATTAAATTAAATAAATTAGTAGCTACAACAAAAAATGATACATATGTTTTTCTTTAATTTAGAATTATGTGTCTACAATACCTTTATTTAAAAAAATTATTCATTATCAAAAAATTTAATTAAGTAAGAGAAATAATTTCATTAGTTATACTGTCTTTATTTTATCTCATACAAAGATTCTTTACATTCAAATTTATCAATTGATATTTATTACATTGTCAATTCTCTTATTTTTACGATATCTTGCAATTAAATATCAAAGTTATAGTACAAAACAATGTTATATATTTATTTACCAAGTATTTTATTAATACTATGAAAAAAAACATTTTAAAATAATTTGAAGCTAATTATATTAACTACTTGGGGATTGGTTGACAAAGAGAGTACTCAAATAATAACCCAACAAATTGAAGCGGAATCACTATATTTTACTCTTATTGAATTAAATAAATTAGTAGTTACACCAAAAAATGATACATATGTATTTTTTTAATACCATGAAAAAAATAAAAAAGAATAGTTTGAAACCAATCATATTAACTACTTGGGAGATTTGTTAACAATAAAAGTACTCAAATAACTTATAACCCAGCAAATTGAAGCGTGAAACTACCTTTTAATATCTTTGGAATACATAATATTTTAAAATTTTAAATTTTTATTAATTTATTTAATCTTTTTTCTTAAACTAAGAATTTCTTTATCCACAATAGCTTATTCAACAATAATGGTTGAACCAAATGAACATCAAGCAGAACACCTAAAGGAAAGTCCATAGCTCCTATATCATAATCCCATTGCATGATGTTGTCATCTATGCTACCAACAATAACCGAATTGCAAATAACACACTACCAACAAAAAGGAAGAGAACAAATAGTAAAGATGAAGACAATGACAATGTTACTCAAAAGAGAATTAAGAACATTTAGAAAAATTCAAATTAAAAGTAGTATTTATTTAGACTATCATTTTTAGACCAAATATTTAGACTATCAATTTTACAAGGTTGCAAACATTTATCTTAGTAATAATTATAATGAATTTTCTATATTATCTTGGATTCATATATTTTGAGTTAGATATTTAAATAAAAAAAATTCGACATTCAATTACCCATGTATAAACTTCTCCTATATAATCTTGCATTGTATACTTTCAAATATTTATTTAAATATAAACATTGGGCATTAACCCATACGCGCATATAAAAACTAGTATATATATATATTAAAGATTCTTTTGGAAATCATGTACTCCGTATTATAGATAGGGTAGTGTAGGCGTGTAGAGTGTTGTACGTTTATATATATATATATATATATATATATATATATATATTGGTAAATTTGCAGGGTCTTTCTCTCCGTCCGTTTAACGGTCCGGGGTCCACCCACGTTCGAAGCTGGCCCAGGGGGAATCGTCACTTGTGGGAACTGAACCCGGGTTCTCCCGAAATTCCTCTCCACAAAGAGAGTTCACTTGCCACTTGAGCTACTCCGCTGGGTTATATATATATATAAAATGAACAATTAGACAATAGGACAGACGACAGTAGCTAGATAGTGCTCCACGCATCTGATTTAAAGTTCTGCAATCTCTAATATCAAAGCTTCACGTGATATACTCAATCACTCACTTGTGACTTTACTGATTTAATTTGACTCGACGCCTCACCTTTACTCAAAGCCAGTCTCCTTATCTCCTCAAGGCTCAAGCTATTGCCTATCGGGTATCCGTGCAGATTGCAGAGTATCTATATTTGATTATCTACTTTTTAATTTTTTGTAACGACACATCTTTGATTTATGTCTTTCAATGTTATTATATTTTTTGAATCCATTTCTCATCACTGATTCACTATGAGTATGTGATTTTTTTCTAGTGTATGGAGTCTCAAGAAATGAATTGTGGAAATTCTTCTACTTTGATAGATAGTAGTCAACCTTTAATGGTAGTTGGTGGGTTAGATACTAATACTCTTCGAGTCACCATCACCTATAAATTCACCAAAAGATCCTCCTGTTTAAATTGACGAACTTGAACCTCCATCAGACATTGCAACTAAATGTGAAGTTAACATTGGTGATAAGAGATTAAAATTAATAGTTTGGCAGAATTTTAAGAAGGTTAAGGTGGATGGGTTAGATAAGGCAGAATGCAATTACTATAAAAAACTTTTGAGAGGACAAAACAAAAATGGAACTAAGCATCTCCATGTAAGAAAACTGGCTTTTTTGCAACAACAATGGAAAGCAAATGGTAAAATGTGAATTGGATTATTATTTAGAGGAAGAGCCTTTGTCCAATACTAGTGACTTTGACATTATAGCTTGGTGGAAATGTGTTGGCAGTCGTTATCTATATTGTTGCAAAAAAAAGGGCTAAAGGTATTTTAGTCATTCCAATTTCTTTCATGGCTTCGGAGTCTTTTTAGTATAGGTGGTAGATTGGTAAGTCCTATCCGAAGTAGGCTTCATCCGAATACTTTGGAAGCATTGATGTGTGCTCAAAATTGGTTGGTGAAAGATTTCAAAGGTAATAAAACTTAGTTTGAAATAATTACTGACTTTTTTATTTCATTTAAAATGATGATAAATTATTTTATTTTGTAGGTGAATGTTCTAAGGATGAGAACGTGGTATTGTATTGAATATTAACAACGAACGTGCCAAGGACCTTGTGGTCCAGTGACATCAAACCCTCCCCTTTATACGGGAGGTACAATACTGACTCTTGTGTTTCAATAGGTTGAGAAAGTTGTTATGAACAGATAAAAAAAAACAACTAACGTGGTATTTTATTATAACTTTCTTTCCTAAAATTTCTCTCCAATTGTGGTACATGAGTACATTACCCATATTTTCTCTACGAACCAGTTAAATTTTTTTTTTATTTTACAAATAAAATATCAAGACTAAAGACTATTATAATTAAAGAAAAAACATTATAAAGTATTAAAATACCTATGTATTAATTAAAATTTTAATAAATTGTCAAAAAAAAATTTAATAAAATTTAGTAGTTTTGTTGTTTTAAGAGTTAAAACTGTTAGGAAAGTATATTGGATCGGACCATAAAAAATTAGGAACTAAAATAACTAGTAAGGAACAATTACCTAAAAGTTCATTTTTTTTAAAGTAATATTTATCACTTTTCTATCAAATACTAATGTTTTTAATGTAAAGTCAGCTATATAGATTGTCGTCTATTTGCTCTTTGTTTTTATCTGCTAGTTGTCTCTCTTCATCTAAAGAGTGTCTTCTCACTAATATCTAGCTCAATTCACAATGACAAATTGATATTCTACTAAATTGGTAAAGTCACTTGTATAGATTGTCTATTTGCTCTTTGTATAAATCTGCTACTCTGTCTCTCTTTACTTTCATGGTTGGAGTCAACAAACCATTATCAATCTGCACAGCCAGAAAACATAATAATGTCTAAGCCTTTGGCATTTCTTTGAATCTGAAAAATGAATGGCTCAATCAGCAAGATGATTACCGTAAAAGGCTCATCAACGATGAGGATAGGCCCGACTTGAAACGTGCAACCTGCTGTCCTGCATTACGTGATTAACTGCGTTGAGTATTTTGATTGTTGAAGCTAAAAGATGACAATAACTTGCAGCTAAAAGTAGCCTTACCATTTTCTAAGTTCTTCATGTAATATGGTAACTGTTTTCTCCTCGCTAACTTCTGTGGCATTAGAGTCGATAGCAGACAATTGTTTGGCAGCTAAAAGTACCTCCTCTTTGCGTGGTACGACAATAGCTCCAAGACGCCGTTTGTCCTACACGATAATGTATTCATATGATATCGAAAAGAATTGAATAGAAACTGAAAAGGCCTAGTACACACCTGACCAATGACAACAATCTGTTGAATCAAATTGCTACCCATTGCAGCTTCTTCAATCTCAGATGGTTCCACGTTTTCGCCTATTCTTTGCACATATCAGTTGTTACATAAACTTGTTGGAAATGTCTTACAGTTAAGAATGTGGATAGCTAAGGACTTCTATAGAAATTGAAATAGAAATAATATACAGATACCCAAAACAACTTTACAATCACCTGATGAAAGCACGATGGTATCCTTGGCACGACCTTCAAGGACGATAACACCGGAAGAATTGCGAGATCGCCCAACAGAATGATGAGGAACAATCCAACCAAGATCACCGGTATTTAGCCATCCATTCTCATCAATAGCTTGCTTCGTAGCCATTGGATTCTGAACACAGAATAAATACATGTTTATAATCAAAATTAACCAACAGCAAGATTAGTATCACAAGACAGAAGCAGATATTCTAAACAGATTTTAATACGTTGCAAGTTGTAAGATTTATCAAATAACAAAAAACCAGTGATGGCAGCAAAATGATATCAATAAAGAAAACTTTGAAAATCATTACCCGATGTTAATAACTAACCTTGTAGTAGCCCTTCATCACTTGTGGTCCCTTGACTTTGACAAGGCCTTTTGAACCAGGTGAGAGGACCTCACCTGTTTCATCGTCTACAACTTTTATTTCTGTGTACTGAATGGGATGCCCAACTGAGCCAAGGATCTGCACACATTAAATCAGCAACTTGCATGACATAGAATCTCGTGGATATAGGCAAAGTATACTGCACTAAACAAGTAAATACACACTATTTTGTGCTAAGGAATTTTAGTGTGGCGGGCACGATTGTAGTGGCCAGTTTAGATGCCCTAAGGATTGGGTCTGTCGCATTTGTTTCTTGAAAAGTCACCTCTAATCAAAATGGTTTTGAAGAATTTAAGTAATGTTAACGATATAGTCTAGATAGATGATTCAAGCATTTGAATAATTGCCCATTAAAACCAAATAGGAAATATAATACTAATCAAAGCAAACAACTAAAAGTGCATAGTTTCAATTTGCAGAGGATACAGCACATACATTATAGTTGGGCCGCCGACAAGAAACAACAGGAGATGACTCTGTTAAACCGTATCCATTTTGAACTGTTATGCCAATTGCCTGAATGATATCACATCTTGAATCAGAAGCTAGTATCAATACAAACCTTCGCTTTAGATGGCTACAAAAATAAAGCACCAAACCTCAAAGAACTTGTCAACATGTGGAGAAAGACTACCACCTCCATTTATTCCAGCCTGCAAAAAAAAAAAATGAAATCAGAATTGTCTTCTTGTTAAATAAACTCTTGTTGGTAGGAAAGTATAGTAATGAAGTGCTCCATCCTGACTGACTCTTATTTCAGCAATCAGCATAGATAGTCCTATCCACAAATGATTTGTCCTCACTATGAATATGCTCTCTATATACCCATGTTCACACTATTCACACCCACAAATTTCTTTAATAATAATAATAATAATAATAATAACAATAACAATAACAACAATTAATAACAATCACAAACAAATATTAACTTCAGTTTCTGAACACTTAAATGGCATGTCATGTCTTGAAAAATATGTATGCTTTAATACCATACCTTAGAAATGCCAATGTTTGAATGAATTTTACTGTACACTAATTTCTTCGCCAACCTGTGCAATGGCCACAATAGAGCAGCAATAGCTCTGGCCCATAGCCAGTCCAAAACTGAAACAATGTAAGAAGGCTGTTTTGGATCTTTTGTTAAGCATTTCCCCTGAAATACAGAGACAATAAAAATAGTTGACAATTCAGACTAACAAGTTAAGGTGTTGTAATTGATTTGATTACAGAGCATCTTGCATAATTGAAAGAATTAAAAGGACGATGTTAAACCTCATATATTCTCTTGGCCTCCTTGTATACCAAACTGATCCTTAGAAATAGTAAGGCAATGAGCTTTCGAGGAGTGCTGCTCGTATTAATCTGCTTCAGAATTCCACTGCAAGATTATTAAATAAAGACAGAGCATCATATCATGAGAGAAAAGAACAAATACATAATACTCCGTATTTGTTATTCCAGGTAAAATACGGCAATTTAAATTAGAAATGTAATAGACAAAAAGTTGGATTGAAGAGAGTTGATATTCATGAAATTTTTTTTTTAATGTTTTAGAAGCTTTTAGCACAAAATTTTCAACTTATCATTGCAAAACTCCTCGAGTCCTCGGTAAACTTGTACGAAAAGAAGTCAAATAAAACAAAGTAATTAGTTGAATAGCATTTACCTGTACAATGTTTCAAATACCAAAGGAACTGATACAAGGTAATGTGGCTGATAGCGTTTCAAATCTACCTAAAATATAAGTATACTGAATCAGAAGCCTGGCGTATCTTCCTTTATTTATTTGTTAAACAACAATTTCAACTGCAAATTATGGAGAACAAAATAATGTATAATTCTAATATGTTTAAGAACTAGATAACCTGAAAGTCAAAATGCAACAGCAGGAATATTACAATACAAGGTACCTTCAAGTTTTTGACCGTAGTGTATATTTGCTCACTTCCAGATGTGAGTATGAAATATTCACATGCACGTTCATACACATGCCAAGGAGGAAGTATGCTCAGGAATCTATCCCCAGGTTTAACAGGTACAGGATCCGAGAAACTCGTAACCTAGGCACAAGCATAATAACAAGGCCTTAAAACAAAATAAGGGCAACACTTCCATGGATGGTACAAGCGAAATAACAATCAGCACAGATGGTCAAACAGTATGTTTTAGAAGAAAATATGTCAATGTTATATGATATAAACCACAACACTAGCCAAGAGTTGGAAACCACATCAATGTGGAATTGTGGATCAATAACATAAAAAAAAATGTTCACTCAACTAATCCACCCATATGCAGCATCCTCTCTCTTTGAATTTAAATAATGCAACCTTAGCAAAACATTAATTTCAATACAGTAGCTCTACACTCTTGTTCCATAATCAATCTAGGATCAACAATATCTACAAAACCATGTCCTATGCATTCTCTTATTATAGGTCTCTTTTTTCATATGATCAATTGCAAAGTTTAGGAATATTAAGCCCTAACTAATCTATCTTTTTGCTGAAAATAAATAATATAGTATATTATTTTTAGTATTTATTGTTTTGATGTTTTCAGGTCTGTTTATAAAGGCCTATAGTATTGGCCTCGTTACTGTATTTTAGGCTAAAATGAAAAGGAAGAAACCTGGTGAAGCAGATTTTTATGTGTAAGCATTACACCTTTCGGATTGCCAGTAGTGCCACTAGTATAAACAAGTGTAGCTACATCATCGGAGTTGATTGGTTCATATATGTATTGATGCCCTGCAATTGCACTAGTTAGTGATCTTATGGACACATTTAGTACAAACTGCCTATCTTGATACTATGTCTTGTGCTCCACCTCAACCCGAAGCCTTTAAGCTACTAGAGAGGAGACACCTTATTGTATTTAGCAACCTCAACAATATACAATTTCTATCTCAATGATAAGAATGTGTACTACTTATAACAATAGGTAACCCATATGTCTGAGGTAGAATCACTTACTGGCTTCTTGTGGATGAATTAATGCCATATGACTCTCATTCCCCAAATCTAAGATCTCTGTATAACTATATATGGGAAGTCCATCTGTTACTTTACTTTTGATACTTGATTTCTCTCCCCAAAGTAAGATGACAAATCTTACATTCGCTCGGGACTGGAAGCTTTCTGCAATTTGGCTGTACATTTCAGGATTGTCGACAGCAAGAGCAACACTGTAATTATAGTGACAGGCACATGCCATTGTTAAATTTAGAAGCAGATCAGTTTCAGCAAATTGTCCTATTTCAATCACAAATATAGAGATATACAATCAGTGAAGTTAAGAGCTTCATTTTATACTTTGATGGATTGGATCAAAAGAGAGAGGATTGGGAAGGGAATGTGTGAAGGTAATCAACCCCTAGTTCATGTCTTTATAAATGTAAAAGGAGGCACCCATTAAATAAAAATCCCAATAATTTCCTGGGGTGTTTAGATCAAGCATGGAATGAATTAACATTTGGTTTGAATACACAAATGGAATAGGAATAGGAAGCAATGACAAGGGGTGATGATAGAAGAAAAGGAAGGTTGGAGGAAGATGAGAAAGATTGAGAGAAGAATGACTATTCAAACCTTGGACGAGGAAGAGAAATTTCAAGAAACCCCTGTTACTTGGAGGGAACGGGATCAAGGAATTCTGGGTATCCATGGGGGGCAATGGTTCAGGTTTTGGGGGGAGGAAGAAGAAGGGAGATAGAATGACTTCTTTGGGGTTTATCCATGTACCACTGCAGTTGATGCATGATTATCAAAACCTTAGTTATTAATGAAAGCAGAGTATCGTTTGGTCTATGAAGTAAACAACGCAAACACCAGATACATAAGCCACAAATCTGATCTAAATTAAAAATATTGTAATAATAACTTCACAAGGCAGAAATTTCAATCACATGTATATGTAAATACGGAGTATATAAAACATTCAAACCCAAAAAAAAAAAATGAAATTAATAGTGTTAATAGAAGCAAGCCTCTGGAAGAACATCTGAACTGACTGACCTATCAGAATGGTTGTATATTTGCAAAAGCTCTTCAACTGATGACCTTGAACCCCTCACCACATTGATTGCTCCAGTGGTCATTATACCTAAGGAATATAATATATTTTATTTGATAGGGAAAACGCTGGTTTCTTACCCAAACAGCTAATGTAATTAAAAGGTCACTTTTAAAAGTACAACCATAAATAGTTGAAACAGTATGGCAGTTTTTAAAAAAAAAATAATAATAATAAGTAAACACAAAAGTAGTGTGAATTGTGAGCATTATTAAGCCTCTAGGACTTTAGAAAAGTTATAATCTGTCTAACTTCAAGCATTAGCAAGATACTAAAAATTCCATTAAAAAACAGACAACTTTACATCCACGAAATACTAAAAATGAATAAAACTCAAAGACAACTTTGTCAAATTTTGTCATGAATGGATTTCTGTCTATTGTTAAATTTCCTAAAATGTACTCGTAAAATATAGTCAGCACCTTTCTGAGAATTTTGTGATATATGGCCTGCACATACTTTTGGAAGCTTACAGTCAATATTCAGAAGTAAGAAGCAAGAGAGAGAGAGAGAACCTTGATCTGCAACAAGCCACCGGCATGAATTGTCAGCAAATAGTGCGATTTTTTCATCTGGTTTTAAGCCAACAACTCTTAGACCTTCAGCAAAGCTCACAATTTCCTTCTCAAGCTGCAGTTAAAAGAGTTCAGAAAAATCAAGATTAAAAAAAAGTAAGATTCCAGTCTTTTTGAAACAGGATACTTAAATTGCTTGTACAGAAATCTTCTACACTAAATGGAAATGATAAAAACAGTAGAGTGTGAACATCAAACAGAATAGTTGACGTTAATGTTGTAGGATGCAAAACAACTAATCCTCTTAATAATGAATTGAAAGCCCTGAAGCTATTGATTCTCCAATGAAGTACAGAACCAAGCCCAGAAAAATTCTGAGAAAGAACTTAATTGGCAATAACAGGAAAACTCAACACCTTTGTTACAGTAGCTGGCTACCATACTTAAGAATACCCCACATGTCATAGCAATAACTCATAGAAATATGATGGAAACCACAAGGTGTCTATACATTTGGATTCATAGAAGTGTAGCTCATTATAATATAGTTTCAATACATTTCAAGTAGATAATAACTATCAAAGAAAGAAGCAATAACTTATCAATCAATATAACTTTGCCAATATATCTAGGAATTTATTAATTACTTTACCTCTGTTGTTTCAAGGACTTGAAACAATGACCTTAATGCCAAACTACTACATAATGCCATAATGGTAAAAAAAAGAAAAATTAAGCACTTAGTCAGTACAGCAAGACCAACCTTAACAACAAAGGCCAGAACAAGTCCACAAGACTCAGTACAATAGAAGACATAGGAGAGAAGTATCTACAAAACCTTAATTCTTTTAACCATTATGCTTCAGATGATCATCAAAATTATCAGTAAAATGATAATTAATCATGCAAACGAAAGGCCGCTGACCTGCTTATAGCTCATATTAGTTGGAGGATTATGGTATCGGTCCACTAATGCTACACTATTGCCAAACTTCTCTGCTGCCGTCTTCCAGATATCAGGAACTGTTTTCCATTCTGAAGATGTCAACAATCCATTGCCTGACAACAACATGTGCTCCAAAACAGGAGAACACTTCCTTATTTGCATTTCCTTCAACTTAAACAGAACATAAGTAACATAATGAATAAACTAGGGATTCTGAAATATTCAAACAATCTAACATAGCATAGCAGTTATTCAGTAATACATTTTCTACGTAATGATATTTCATTCAAAAGTACATGCCAGGAAAGAGGTGGAAGGATGTAAAACTTTAGCAAATAAACTCAAAAAAAAAAGAAAAAAAGGTTGTACCATCAGAATGTTGTGATACATTAGCAAATAAACTCAGTCCAAAACTTTATTCTTTATATTGTAAGTTAAGACAATATCTATCTATCAATTCATTCTCAATCTTCCTGATTGTATCCAAAACATATCTGCTCTTTGAGAATCCTATTCCAATACCATCTAAAGCAGCTATGATAGTCTAAGACTCACTAAAATGGTTAAAAGCTATTATCATACGATGTCAAATACTTTCTTCCTTACACTTCACATTATGTGCGCACTTCAAGATAAAGTGATGCTGACAAGAAAACTATGAAGATGAGAAGGTAACTAAATACTTGCTTAGAAAAAAGCACTAATTCAATAGCATAATTATCCTAATTGATGCAAGCATGGATACTACCGTTGCAATTAATTAAAAAAAAAAACCCTAAACATCACTTCTTTTCTGCAGATATGTGTAGACTAAACCACCTAAAAATCAAAAGGATCTTTAACATAGCATGACCAACACTGTCCCATATCATCCCTTTGGAATTTATGGTTCAAAAACCAACTTTCCCAAAAGAATTTACACCATCACATCAGTTCATAGCAGTCTCGTTACAAACATATTACAAATTAAAGCTAAGCTCAAAGCTTCCGCATTAGAAGAGTAATTGCGCGAGCCAATCAGATTCTCAGCAGCAAGAAAGTAAAATTAAATGCAAACAACAATCATTTCCTATTGTCTAAATAGATGTTTTATAGGACAAAATGAAATTCTCACCATAAGAAATAGGACAAAATGAAATACTACGAGTAAATAAGACCAAGCAGCCTAATAAACTCAATTAAATTTACTCAATTCTGGCAAAATGACAATTATCATTGCGGAAAGAGAAATTAGGATGAAAAGAAGAACAGGGTATTCAAGAAAATCACAGTTGAGTCACAGAAAACCCGGAATTTCCGGCTTCTCAAACCCCAATAATTTAGCTGCCAGTTCATCTTGAGGTCCTGACATGCATGTTTTCCATCATAGGAGCTGCTCCAAACCAGAAACGGCAACGGTTTAATATTCAGCACCGTCATCTTTCATCTGTGTGTATCCAATCCAGAGATACTAAGACGAAATAATCATGTATACGGAGAAGAAGATGAGGAGTGGCGGTAATTGAAGAATTGCAGGGTGGGCGACCGTTAGGAAAGGGAAGAAGGAGCGAGAGAGTTAGTTAAAGGTAATTTGAATGGACAAAATCTTTAAAGAGTAGTACAAAGATGTGCCCATTTCGAGGACCCCGCCGGAATATGAAACCAAAAACAAAATCTTCCATCTTCGTCCCGGGGAATTATCAGACAACAATTCCCCATCCCGATTAACATAATTTCATTTTTTTTTTACTACGACACAATACAAATTTTGAATTCAAACATCCCTATTAACATAATTTCATTTTTTTACTAGGACGCAATACAAATTTTGGATTCAAACATTTTAGCAATGTTGCAGAAGGCACTAGGGGCTCCTAATGTTTAGTGCCTATGGGTCGAATAATTCGAATATATTCTCTCAACTTTTTCCAAGCAGGTTTATGATTTATTAGATTATTTTAATTTACAAAATAGTTATGAACAGATACTGCATTGTAATAGAGTTAGTAGTACTCAAAAAAAAAACAAATTAGTCAACTTCATAAGTTAGATGGTTAGTTGAGTACATGACTAGAGGAATATAGAAAAAGAGCAATCAAGCAGATTAAAAAAAAAATAAAAATAAGCACCTTGGCCAAGTTAACTTGTTGAGCGTCGATTCGACCGAATTAAACGCCTAATCAATCGACCGACCGACTAAAGCCATCCTAGAGCTAAAATCGCCTAGACCTAGTGCCTAACTAAGCAATCGCTTAAGCCGATTTTTATAACACTGTTTTTTAGTAATAAATTTGGACCTAAACTTTATATACTCATAGTTCTTATTTTTACAACTTATAATGTGATTAGGTTGGTTAGTGTAATTAGTGTAATTTGTTGGAAAAAATGACATAAATGGCATTTTAAGTGGCCATTTTGTGGTATAAATATATGTAGGGTCCACATCCGATTTGGGTCGGGTCAAAGTCGATTCAGGTTCTTCGTAGTGATGAGACGAAGAGATCGATATATTATACGCTCAAAATGGATAATGGGTGAATGAGAAATTGATTCTCAAAGTAGACCCATTTGAGATGGAATTTGGGTGTGAAAAAGCTTTAAGAAAGCTTTGTCCCACATTGGTTTGAGAAGAAGATTTGACCCACTATATATACAATGGTCTTTTATGACTTGTTAACTTATATAGCATAGATGCTCTCTCGCGCGTGCAAGGGGTGCAAATCAAATCCCAAATTTGGAATTATTTATTTTATTGTGGATTTTCTATTTGCTCCATTTGCTTGGGTTTTTTTGAGAATTATTTCCAACATAATTTGGTTAGCGTATATAATACTTTATAGTATAAATGTAATACTTTACAGAAAAATTGTAATAGACAATTTGCAAGAAATAAAATATGTCATTACATAGCAGAATTGCATATATAATCAATACTTTAAGACTTATATATAATACTTTATAGCATAAATGTAATACAAAATACTTTATAATAGACAATTTGTAGGAAATAATATTACTAAACTTATATATACCATAAGACTCAAATTCTCCTTACCCGACCACTCTTACAAGTTGATCGAGATGGTCTCAGAGGAGAATTTTGCTTTAATTAAATAATGTCATATCAATATGTAAATAACCAATTAGATAATGTCATATCAACAGGTAAATGAGAATGGCAATTTTAGAAAGGGTGTGTAGCATATTCTAATGTAAAATATAAATTTTTCTATTTATTACAAATTCTATGTATACCCTTCCATATATAGATATATATATATACTCAAACTCTTTTGCCTCATTTATGTGTCTAATTCAATTAACGAGACTTGACTAAAATTATTTTTAATTGAATTTTTCATAACGTTAAGTTTATTATTAGTGTATAAAATTTATATATTTAGAAGCCACACTAAAAGTACTATTAAACAAGAAAAATCAAATTTTAAAATATTAAAGAAAATAAGCATAAAAGAAAGAGTAGGGTAAAATGAGATAGATGGATTATATTTATTCTCTTTTTATGTTGTTCAAAAAATATGTGACAGTGACAAATTACAAAGTTGCTAAATTTATAAGAATCAGTTGCTAAATTTATAAAGTTGAATTATATTTTTTTTTAAATTTAGCGACGAATTTTTAAATCCGTCGCTAAATACACAAGTAGAATTGATCAAAGGAAATCCTTTTTCTATATTAGTGACGGATTTTAGAGTCCGTCACTAAATGTAAGAATTTTTTTTCCACATATTAATAAAAAAAAATACATAATTTCAGTCGGTAGATATCCAAACAGACCTCAACGCAAGAAGAATACAATTCTCATTGGAGTGTGTAGTGGATTAGATTCAAAATGATGCATCCTACAATGGTGGAAAGGTTTCTAAGATATCATCTTTACAATCACCTAATGAAAGCAATACACTCAAGTGAGAACGAATGCCAATTAAAAAATTGAGAATCAATTGCAGTCGTTTACATCTCCAAATTTAATGGATCATATGTAATTAAAAAAAAAAAAGACACGATGGTATTTTCATAAATAACGCGAACTTTGGTACAAGTAACATGTGTTAAAAGTGCAAGTAATTGGTGCAAATGGGCATGTAAAAACTTCAACCATTTTCACTTTTTAGTGCAAGTAATTTACATTTTTAACATTGGTGCACCTAATGATAATGACATTGGTGCATTTAATGATAACATTTGGTGTAACTAATGATAACATTAGGTGTACTTAATATTGATGCTCAATGTATATTATTTGTTGCACTTTTAATACGTTTTACTTGCACTTTTAAAACTTTTATTCCATTATAGGGTCATAAATAACCAAACATCAATTGGTAGTCATTCCAATTTCATCCTACTACCAAACATGCAAAATACTTTCACTAAAACCCATTACTATTACCAAGTATTTGATTCTCATTCCGATTCCAATTCCTATGTGCGAACCAAACACACCCTTAGTCCTTCAATTCAATTGTCCATAATTGATTATGGCTTTGTTTGGTAGAGATTATAGCTTATTTCAAGCTACTAATAAGCTATAATCTCTGTTTGGTAATGTTCCGAAAGTAAGCTAGTAACTTAAAATAAGAACTTATTTTGAAAAGCTACCTTAGATAGCATTTAAAAATATAGGAGCTTCTTAACTTTTTTTTCATCTTTATCCTTATTATTTTAAATAAATGACATTCTTTCCTCTCCCAATTAAAACATTTTGACCTTTTCTCTTCAATATATTTTGTTGTAATTTCAATTTGACATTTGTGTGTTTAAACATTAATTTTTGTATAAACTAATTGGCTAAAATGTCATCCCGCACAATGAATTATATTGGATTATTCATGCCATACTTTGACCTTTCATAACTGCTGTTTCGATCTACAAATCATTAATTTTGTTCGTCTACCATTTTTCACAGGTTTCTTATAGGTAACTAGTAATAATATGCTGACATGAATTTTTTTTTAATTTTTCTTTTTCGTAAATACTAAATAGCTGCTCAACCAATTTCGGGTTATCGGCTTTCGAGTTACGCGCGCTGGTCGCTGGTTGTCTCTTCTCCCCACCGCCGTGCAAGAGATTCACCGGCCATTTCTATGCATCATATCCCACTTCGAGGGAGTGGTTTCCTGTATTCACTTGTGAAAAATGCTAAACAAAAAAAAACAATTAATGGTTTGTGGATCGAAACAGCAGTTATGAAAGGTCAAGGTGCGGCATGACTAATTCGATATAGTTCATGGTGCGGGATGACACTCTAGCCAAACTGATTTTATGAATTATAAATATTTTTTTTACTTTATACTAGTGTTTTACCCATGCGTTGCACAAATTTTTTTTGTTATTTTGAATTTAAACTTAAAGAATAGAAAAAAAAAATAAAAAGATGTTCAAATATACATTATAATAATATAGTTAGACTTTTATATATTTGGTCAAGTATCTATTTTTATAACATAGAAAATTTAAATTTAAATTTTGTATGGTCAATATAATCTCTAATTTTATAGAAAAAATTCACATAATTAGGTTGATTTATTCCTAATTGTATTTATATATATTATAATTGAAAAAATATGAATAATAACTAAAATTATTATACTTAGAAATCAATAACAAAATTTTAAATTTTAAATTTTGTATGAGTAAGTTTAAACTATAATTAGACACATTTCCTTATAAGAATATATGATTGTATAATACATTATATTATATACACATAATATTTATTAATCTGTATATAGGAAAATTCTATA
Source organism: Ipomoea trifida (assembly GCA_003576665.1). Taxonomy (NCBI): domain Eukaryota; kingdom Viridiplantae; phylum Streptophyta; class Magnoliopsida; order Solanales; family Convolvulaceae; genus Ipomoea; species Ipomoea trifida. The sequence continues at coordinate 7,675,115 of CP025647.1, read as the reverse complement.
ATATAGTTTCATTAATTATAATTTATATTGATAGATTTATAATTAAAAAATTTCATTTAGAAATTAAAAAAGTAGCATTTAAAATTTTTATGATTAATATAGTGCATATGTATGTATTTAAAAAAAATATTTATGAACACATATTTTGGTTAATTTTATAATTTCATTTCCATAATTATATTTCATATTTTATTAATTATAATTTAATGAAATTGTAAAAAATATTGTCACGGAAGAAATATTATATTTCTCAATGAAGTTAATTATATTAATTATAATTACCAAATATTGTGGCAATTACCATAATAGTTTCATTAATTATAATATTTTTTGTCTTCTTGTACTAAAATTTATTACCATAAATTAGCATGATAATTAATGAAATTGCCACAATTTTAAAATATATTATCATAAAATTACCATAATAATTACACAAAAGAAGTGAAAATTTACCAGAATAATTACCATTAATAAATGTTAGGAAATTAAATTAAAAAGTAATTATATATTAAAGTAAGTATAATTTATTTTGTGCCTATAATGTTACACTGAAAAAATGTGAAGATAATTACAATAAATAATTATTAGGCAATAATATTAATAATTAATTATTAAGGAATGTATGATTTATTTTGTACTAATAATATATAATAAATAATATATAATATTATTAAATCAAAATAATTAAAAATAATGTGTTCACGGTACAAAATATTATTATACTTTCCTTTTGAAAAAATTAAGATGTATGTACGGAGTATTAGTTGTGGGTCTTCTGATCTCCAAATTTACGAGACCACTAATTGATGATGTGGTCATGTGGAGTTACAGAGCAAGAGGATTGCTTATCTACTTTGAACCAATCACATCCATACAATTTCCTCTCCGGCAGGAAAATTACACCTTGCCCATGCCGTTATTGTTCTTTTGGTCCAAACGTCGCAAATTATATCGTGGACCGTGGTCCACAATGCATTGTGGACCGCGGTCTCAAAACGACGTCGTTTTGATTAATGAATTTTAATACGTTTTACTTGCACTTTTAAAACTTTTATTCCATTATAGGGTCATAAATAACCAAACATCAATTGGTAGTCATTCCAATTTCATCCTACTACCAAACATGCAAAATACTTTCACTAAAACCCATTACTATTACCAAGTATTTGATTCTCATTCCGATTCCAATTCCTATGTGCGAACCAAACACACCCTTAGTCCTTCAATTCAATTGTCCATAATTGATTATGGCTTTGTTTGGTAGAGATTATAGCTTATTTCAAGCTACTAATAAGCTATAATCTCTGTTTGGTAATGTTCCGAAAGTAAGCTAGTAACTTAAAATAAGAACTTATTTTGAAAAGCTACCTTAGATAGCATTTAAAAATATAGAGCTTCTTAACTTTTTTTTCATCTTTATCCTTATTATTTTAAATAAATGACATTCTTTCCTCTCCCAATTAAAACATTTTGCCTTTTCTCTTCAATATATTTTGTTGTAATTTCAATTTGACATTTGTGTGTTTAAACATTAATTTTTGTATAAACTAATTGGCTAAAATGTCATCCCGCACAATGAATTATATTGGATTATTCATGCCATACTTTGACCTTTCATAACTGCTGTTTCGATCTACAAATCATTAATTTTGTTCGTCTACCATTTTTCACAGGTTTCTTATAGGTAACTAGTAATAATATGCTGACATGAATTTTTTTTAATTTTCTTTTTCGTAAATACTAAATAGCTGCTCAACCAATTTCGGGTTATCGGCTTTCGAGTTACGCGCGCTGGTCGCTGGTTGTCTCTTCTCCCCACCGCCGTGCAAGAGATTCACCGGCCATTTCTATGCATCATATCCCACTTCGAGGGAGTGGTTTCCTGTATTCACTTGTGAAAAATGCTAAACAAAAAAAAAATTAATGGTTTGTGGATCGAAACAGCAGTTATGAAAGGTCAAGGTGCGGCATGACTAATTCGATATAGTTCATGGTGCGGGATGACACTCTAGCCAAACTGATTTTATGAATTATAAATATTTTTTTTACTTTATACTAGTGTTTTACCCATGCGTTGCACAAATTTTTTTTGTTATTTTGAATTTAAACTTAAAGAATAGAAAAAAATAAAAAAGATGTTCAAATATACATTATAATAATATAGTTAGACTTTTATATATTTGGTCAAGTATCTATTTTTATAACATAGAAAATTTAAATTTAAATTTTGTATGGTCAATATAATCTCTAATTTTATAGAAAAAATTCACATAATTAGGTTGATTTATTCCTAATTGTATTTATATATATTATAATTGAAAAAATATGAATAATAACTAAAATTATTATACTTAGAAATCAATAACAAATTTATTTTAAATTTTAAATTTTGTATGAGTAAGTTTAAACTATAATTAGACCATTTCCTTATAAGAATATATGATTGTATAATACATTATATATATACACATAATATTTATTAATCTGTATATAGGAAAATTCTATAATATAGTTTCATTAATTATAATTTATATTGATAGATTTATAATTAAAAAATTTCATTTAGAAATTAAAAAAGTAGCATTTAAAATTTTTATGATTAATATAGTGCATATGTATGTATTTAAAAAAATATTTATGAACACATATTTTGGTTAATTTTATAATTTCATTTCCATAATTATATTTCATATTTTATTAATTATAATTTAATGAAATTGTAAAAATATTGTCACGGAAGAAATATTATATTTCTCAATGAAGTTAATTATATTAATTATAATTACCAAATATTGTGGCAATTACCATAATAGTTTCATTAATTATAATATTTTTTGTCTTCTTGTACTAAAATTTATTACCATAAATTAGCATGATAATTAATGAAATTGCCACAATTTTAAAATATATTATCATAAAATTACCATAATAATTACACAAAAGAAGTGAAAATTTACCAGAATAATTACCATTAATAAATGTTAGGAAATTAAATTAAAAAGTAATTATATATTAAAGTAAGTATAATTTATTTTGTGCCTATAATGTTACACTGAAAAAATGTGAAGATAATTACAATAAATAATTATTAGGCAATAATTAATAATTAATTATTAAGGAATGTATGATTTATTTTGTACTAATAATATATAATAAATAATATATAATATTATTAAATCAAAATAATTAAAAATAATGTGTTCACGTACAAAATATTATTATACTTTCCTTTTGAAAAAATGAGTTAATTACCGATTTGGTCCCTCGACTATTGGGATTTCACCACTTTGGTCCTCGACAATTTTTCTTGCTCAATTAAGTCCTCGATTGAACATTAGGTCCTCCGTTTATTTTGTGTTAAACAGCCATTAAATCAGGACCAATTGTAATTTTGCTATAGTCAAGGGACCATTTCGGTAATAATTTGACTGAAATGGTCCTTAACATAGTGAAAATTACAATTTGGTCCCGATTTAACGAATATCAAATGGTAAATAAACGGAGGACCAAATTGGTTAATTTTTCAAAGTGAGGACTTAATTGGGCAAAAAAAAAAATTGTCGAGTACAAGTGGTGAAATCCCAATAGTCGAGGGCAAATTGGTAATTAACTCTGAAAAAATAAGATGGATGTACGGATATTAGTTGTGGGTCTTCTGATCTC
>CP025647.1:7622962-7666994 GCA_003576665.1 Ipomoea trifida | reverse complement strand
TGTAATAATAATAATAATAATAATAATATAATAATAATAATAATAATTATCGTTTCTGCCGGAGAATGTGATGATGATACCGGCGCGACGTTTGGACGGTTCTTATATCGTGGACCGCGTCCACAATGCATTGTGGACGCGCGGATCCCAAAACGACGTCGTTTTGATTAATGAAACATACGGATGAATTCCCGTCACTCACTTTCTTTTCATATATACTGCAGTTTCTTTTCATATATATGCAGTGCAGTTTCTTTTCTATATATAACCACTTTCTTTTCAAATATACTGCATTTCTTTTCAATATACTGCAGTTTCTTTTCATATATACTGTAGTTTCTTTTCATATATACTGCAGTTTCTTTTCATAATATATTGCACTTTCTTTTCAACATAACTGCAGTTTCCTTTCAACACAACTGCAGTTACTTTTGGATATAACTATAGTTTCATTCGATAACATACAACTGTAGTTTTATATGAAAGAAACTGCAGTATATATGAAAAGAAACTGCAGTATATTGAAAAGAAACTGCAGTATATTTGAAAAGAAACTGCAGTATATTTGAAAAGAAACTGAGTGGCGCGCGATTCATCCGTCTATTTCATTAATCAAAACGACGTCGTTTTGAGACGCGGTCCACAATGCATTGTGGACCACGGTCCACGATAAATTTGCGACGTTTGGACCAAAAGAACAATAACGGCATGGGCAAGGTGTAATTTTCCTGCCGGAGAGGAAATTGTATGGATGTGATTGGTTCAAAGTAGATAAGCAATCCTCTTGTCTGTAACTCCACATGACCACATCATCAATTAGTGGTCTCGTAAATTTGAGATCAGAAGACCCACAACTAATACTCCGTACATACATCTTAATTTTTTCAAAAGGAAAGTATAATAATATTTTGTACCGTGAACACATTATTTTTAATTATTTTGATTAATAATATTATATATTATTTATTATATATTATTAGTACAAATAAATCATACATTCCTTAATAATTAATTATTAATATTATTGCCTAATAATTATTTATTGTAATTATCTTCACATTTTTTCAGTGTAACATTATAGGCACAAAATAAATTATACTTACTTTAATATATAATTACTTTTTAATTTAATTTCCTAACATTTATTAATGGTAATTATTCTGGTAAATTTTCACTTCTTTTGTGTAATTATTATGGTAATTTTATGATAATATATTTTAAAATTGTGGCAATTTCATTAATTATCATGCTAATTTATGGTAATAAATTTTAGTACAAGAAGACAAAAAATATTTAATTAATGAAACTATTATGGTAATTGCCACAATATTTGGTAATTATAATTAATATAATTAACTTCATTGAGAATATAATATTTCTTCCGTGACAATATTTTTACAATTTCATTAAATTATAATTAATAAATATGAAATATAATTATGGAAATGAAATTATAAAATTAACCAAAATATGTGTTCATAAATATTTTTTTTAAATACATACATATGCACTATATTATCATAAAAATTTTAAATGCTACTTTTTTAATTTCTAAATGAAATTTTTTAATTATAAATCTATCAATATAAATTATAATTAATGAAACTATATTATAGAATTTTCCTATATACAGATTAATAAATATTATGTGTATATATATAATGTATTATACAATCATATATTCTTATAAGGAAATGTGTCTAATTATAGTTTAAACTTACTCATACAAAATTTAAAATTTAAAATTTGTTATTGATTTCTAAGTATAATAATTTTAGTTATTATTCATATTTTTTCAATTATAATATATATAAATACAATTAGGAATAAATCAACCTAATTATGTGAATTTTTTCTATAAAATTAGAGATTATATTGACCATACAAAATTTAAATTTAAATTTTCTATGTTATAAAAATAGATACTTGACCAAATATATAAAAGTCTAACTATATTATTATAATGTATATTTGAACATCTTTTATTTTTTTTTTCTATTCTTTAAGTTTAAATTCAAAATAACAAAAAAAATTTGTGCAACGCATGGGTAAACACTAGTATAAAGTAAAAAAATATTTATAATTCATAAAATCAGTTTGGCTAGAGTGTCATCCCGCACCATGAACTATATCGAATTAGTCATGCGCACCTTGACCTTTCATAACTGCTGTTTCGATCCACAAACCATTAATTGTTTTTTTTGTTTAGCATTTTTCACAAGTGAATACAGGAAACCACTCCCTCGAAGTGGGATATGATGCATAGAAATGGCCGGTGAATCTCTTGCACGGCGGTGGGGAGAAGAGACAACCAGCGACCAGCGCGCGTAACTCGAAAGCCGATAACCCGAAATTGGTTGAGCTATTTAGTATTTACGAAAAAGAAAAATTAAAAAAAATTCATGTCAGCATATTATTACTAGTTACCTATAAGAAACCTTGTGAAAATGGTAGACGAACAAAATTAATGATTTGTAGATCGAAACAGCAGTTATGAAAGGTCAAAGTATGGCATGAATAATCCAATATAATTCATTGTGCGGGATGACATTTTAGCAATTAGTTTATACAAAAATTAATGTTTAAACACACACAATGTCAAATTGAAATTACAACAAAATATATTGAAGAGAAAAGGTCAAAATGTTTTAATTGGGAGAGGAAAGAATGTCATTTATTTAAAATAATAAGGATAAAGATGAAAAAAAAGTTAAGAAGCTCCTATATTTTTAAATGCTATCTAAGGTAGCTTTTCAAAAAAGTTCTTATTTTAAGTTACTAGCTTACTTTCGGAACATTACCAAACAAGATTATAGCTTATTAGTAGCTTGAAATAAGCTATAATCTCTACCAAACAAAGCCATAATCAATTATGGACAATTGAATTGAAGGACTAAGGGTGTGTTTGGTTCGCACATAGGAATTTGGAATCGGAAGAAATCAAATACTTGGTAATAGTAATGGGTTTTAGTGAAAGTATTTTGCATGTTTGGTAGTAGGATGAAATTGGAATGACTACCAATTGATGTTGGTTATTTATGACCCTATAATGGAATAAAAGTTTTAAAAGTGCAAGTAAAACGTATTAAAAGTGCAACAAATAATATACATTGAGCATCAATATTAAGTACACCTAATGTTATCATTAGTTACACCAAATGTTATCATTAAATGCACCAATGTCATTATCATTAGGTGCACCAATGTTAAAAATGTAAATTACTTGCACTAAAAAGTGAAAATGGTTGAAGTTTTTACATGCCATTTGCACCAATTACTTGCACTTTTAACACATGTTACTTGTACCAAAGTTCGCGTTTATTTATGAAAATACCATCGTCTTTTTTTTTTTAATTACATATGATCCATTAAATTTGGAGATGTAAACGACTGCAATTGATTCTCAATTTTTTAATTGGCATTCGTTCTCACTTGAGTGTATTGCTTTCATTAGGTGATTGTAAAGATGATATCTTAGAAACCTTTCCACCATTGTAGGATGCATCATTTTGAATCTAATCCACTACACACACTCCAATGAGAATTGTATTCTTCTTGCGTTGAGGTCTGTTTGGATATCTACCGACTGAAATTATGTATTTTTTTATTAATATGTGGAAAAAAAATTCTTACATTTAGTGACGGACTCTAAAATCCGTCACTAATATAGAAAAAGGATTTCCTTTGATCAATTCTACTTGTGTATTTAGCGACGGATTTAAAATTCGTCGCTAAATTTAAAAAAAAATATAATTCAACTTTATAAATTTAGCAACTGATTCTTATAAATTTAGCAACTTTGTAATTTGTCACTGTCACATATTTTTTGAACAACATAAAAAGAGAATAAATATAATCCATCTATCTCATTTTACCTACTCTTTCTTTTATGCTTATTTTCTTTAATATTTTAAAATTTGATTTTTCTTGTTTAATAGTACTTTTTAGTGTGGCTTCTAAATATATAAATTTTATACACTAATAATAAACTTAACGTTATGAAAAATTCAATTAAAATAATTTTAGTCAAGTCTCGTTAATTGAATTAGACACATAAATGAGGCAAAAGAGTTTGAGTATATATATATATCTATATATGAAGGGTATACATAGAATTTGTAATAAATAGAAAAATTTATATTTTACATTAGAATATGCTACACACCTTTCTAAAATTGCCATTCTCATTTACCTGTTGATATGACATTATCTAATTGGTTATTTACATATTGATATGACATTATTTAATTAAAGCAAAATTCTCCTCTGAGACCATCTCGATCAACTTGTAAGAGTGGTCGGGTAAGGAGAATTTGAGTCTTATGGTATATATAAGTTTAGTAATATTATTTCCTACAATTGTCTATTATAAAGTATTTTGTATTACATTTATGCTATAAAGTATTATATATAAGTCTTAAAGTATTGATTATATATGCAATTCTGCTATGTAATGACATATTTTATTTCTTGCAAATTGTCTATTACAATTTTTCTGTAAAGTATTACATTTATACTATAAAGTATTATATACGCTAACCAAATTATGTTGGAAATAATTCTCAAAAAACCCAAGCAAATGGAGCAAATAGAAAATCCACAATAAAATAAATAATTCCAAATTTGGGATTTGATTTGCACCCCTTGCACGCGCGAGAGAGCATCTATGCTATATAAGTTAACAAGTCATAAAAGACCATTGTATATATAGTGGGTCAAATCTTCTTCTCAAACCAATGTGGGACAAAGCTTTCTTAAAGCTTTTCACACCAAATTCCATCTCAAATGGGTCTACTTTGAGAATCAATTTCTCATTCACCCATTATCCATTTTGAGCGTATAATATATCGATCTCTTCGTCTCATCACTACGAAGAACCTGAATCGACTTTGACCCGACCCAAATCGGATGTGGACCCTACATATATTTATACCACAAAATGGCCACTTAAAATGCCATTTATGTCATTTTTTCCAACAAATTACACTAATTACACTAACCAACCTAATCACATTATAAGTTGTAAAAATAAGAACTATGAGTATATAAAGTTTAGGTCCAAATTTATTACTAAAAAACAGTTATAAAAATCGGCTTAAGCGATTGCCTAGTTAGGCACTAGGTCTAGGCGATTTTAGCTCTAGGATGGCTTTAGTCGGTCGGTCGATCGATTAGGCGTTTAATTCGGTCGAATCGACGCAAAGTTAACTTGGCCAAGGTGCTTTTTTTTTTTTTTTTTTTTTTTTTTTTTTTTTGTTTTTAATCTGCTTGGTTGCTCTTTTTCTATATTCTCTAGTCAACTAACCATCTAACTTATGAAGTTGACTAATTTGTTTTTTTTTTAATACTACTAACTCTATTACAATGCAGTATCTGTTCATAACTACTTTGTAAATTAAAATAATCTAATAAATCATAAACCTGCTTGGAAAAAGTTGAGAGAATATATTCGAATTATTCGACCCATAGGCACTAACATTAGGAGCCCCTAGTGCCTTCTGCAACATTGCTAAATGTTTGAATCCAAAATTTGTATTGCGTCCTAGTAAAAAAATGAAATTATGTTAATAGGGATGTTTGAATTCAAATTTGTATTGTGTCGTAGTAAAAAAAAAATGAAAATTATGTTAATCGGGATGGGGAATTGTTGTCTGATAATTCCCGGGACGAAGATGGAAGATTTTGTTTTTGGTTTCATATTCCGGCGGGGTCCTCGAAATGGGCACATCTTTGTACTACTCTTTAAAGATTTTGTCCATTCAAATTACCTTTAACTAACTCTCTCGCTCCTTCTTCCCTTTCCTAACGGTCGCCCACCCTGCAATTCTTCAAATTACCGCCACTCCTCATCTTCTTCTCCGTATACATGATTATTTCGTCTTAGTATCTCTGGATTGGATACACACAGATGAAAGATGACGGTGCTGAATATTAAACCGTTGCCGTTTCTGGTTTGGAGCAGCTCCTATGATGGAAAACATGCATGTCAGGACCTCAAGATGAACTGGCAGCTAAATTATTGGGGTTTGAGAAGCCGGAAATTCCGGGTTTTCTGTGACTCAACTGTGATTTTCTTGAATACCCTGTTCTTCTTTTCATCCTAATTTCTCTTTCCGCAATGATAATTGTCATTTTGCCAGAATTGAGTAAATTTAATTGAGTTTATTAGGCTGCTTGGTCTTATTTACTCGTAGTATTTCATTTTGTCCTATTTCTTATGGTGAGAATTTCATTTTGTCCTATAAAACATCTATTTTAGACAATAGGAAATGATTGTTGTTTGCATTTAATTTTACTTTCTTGCTGCTGAGAATCTGATTGGCTCGCGCAATTACTCTTCTAATGCGGAAGCTTTGAGCTTAGCTTTAATTTGTAATATGTTTTGTACGAAAAGTTAATAGACTTTGGTGTAATTGGGTTAGAGTTAATTTCATTTTTAATACTATATTTATACGCAAATTTTACTGTAGACCGCGGTCCACAATGGATTGTGGGGTGGACCATGCATCAAAACGACGTCATTTTGATTAATGAAAACAGACGGCTGAAAAGATATCCATTCCGCGCCATTCACTTTCAGTTCATATACACTGCGGTTACATTTCAACACAACTGTAGTTACATTTCAACAAAATTGTAATTTCTTTTCGATATATATAACTGTAGTTTCATTCGATATTATACACTCAAATATGTGAATCTGTTATTCAGTTTCCTTTCAACACAACTACAATTTCTTTTATAACACACTGTTGTTTCCTTTCAACACAACTATAATATCATTTCGATATGACTACAGTTTAATTGGACAATATATACACCCAAAAATGTGAAACTGTTATTCAGTATCAGTTTATATACACTGCAGTTACATTTCAACACAACTACAGTTACAATTCGATATAACTACAGTTCCAGTCGATAATATAAAGACAAATGTGAGGCAGTATCTTTTGGGATGAACTGTAGTATCAGTTACGGAGCTCCGTTACGACTAACGGACGCCGTTTTTCCCACATACTGAAACGGCGTTGTTTTGTGACCATGGTCCACCGTATAATGACTGATATTTATAGGTATCATTAGTCAATTTTTTATCCTTTTTTCTTTCAAAACATCCCCTTTGGTCCTAATATTATTGTGGTATGACTATTTTTTTCACCTGCCAACAAAATCATTTAAATAGCGTTAAATATAAGGACATTTTGGCCTATTTAGTTATAAGTGTTGAATATTTTTCATCTTTTAGTTCTAGATTTAAGTGTTATTCCACTTTTAATCTCTTTTTTGTTTTCAAAACATTCATGTTGTGGCACTACTGTTTATAGTCTTTTGACAAGAAATATATTTAAATGATGTTATTGACCACTCAAAATTCTCAATTTTTTCTTTGCAATAAAACTATTATCATCAATACATATTGTAATTAACCCACGGGCCAACTCGTATAACCCATACTCCCACACAGGTTATACAGGCCGGGCTAGAAATTCTCTAACCTAACCCGTCTAAAATACGGGTTAAACGGGCCTAACTCGACAGGTTAGGCCCGTTTTGACAGCTCTACTTGTAAGACTCAAGAGCTTGTTTCACCTCGGAGAGACTTCGAAGATGCTCGTTGAAAGCATTGAACGCAGTCTATCCTTGGTTAGCTAATGTCAGTCGGGCTAAGAGGATCATATCATACACTTTCTTAAGGGATCCTTTTCCTAACTCAATTGGCCCTTGGATTTCAACTTGAGCTGAGGAACCAGCTTGAGTGCCCTGGTGAGCTCCTGGAAAGCTAGTAGGAGTGGGGTTTGGCATTCCCCTCAGTTCAAATGCTTTATTGCATTTTTTTTCCATCCTTTTCCGCCACTCTTTGGACTCTTTGAAATCAAAATTTGTACGTAACAATTAAAATAATTTAATTTATATAGTTCTAATTTATCTATTGATGCTATTCTAATTTTTTTTTTTTTATCAATGTTTTGCTACCTTTTAAGTATTTAGCATTAGTTTATTGAATTTGTGATTACATAATTTTAAAAATTAGAGAAATATGAAAACGAGAGAAATAAGAAAGAGAGAAGCGAATTAAGTGGATGGTGTTCTTGATGAAAGTAGAATTTCATTGAATATAATTGAAAAAAGGGTGTACCATGACTGAATTGGAGACAGAAAGATATGATGAGTTGGAAATGAATTTTTTTACTACCTTTGTCAAGAAAAAATGAAAAATGTTGTCACTTTTGATCAAAGAGAAAGATTTAATCGAGTATATTTAATATATTGAGTAAATGATATATGTTAAATTTTGTCTAAAAGTAAACGTATGAGCATTAAATATTTTATTATTCCAAAATTTTTTAAATGGTATTTTAATTAATGAAGTTTTGGAGAGTATTCCAATATAGTAAAAAAAACAAAAAAAAAAAACTTTAACGGACAAATGGAGTATTAAATTAATGAGTTATAAAGAAATTCATACGTGGCAATTCTATTAAATATTTAAAAGAGTTAATTTTAAAAATAGTACATTGATTAATGATGTTTATCAATTTTAAAAATTGACTTGTTGTTGAGATGAGAAAATTGAGTTCATAAACTTTTTAAACTGGATCCTCATTAGCGGGAATGTGAAAAATATGTTGATGCATACACAATTTCGACCAGGCTACAAATAAGAATTGTGATATTATTGTTTGCACTTTCAACATTAGTCAGAAAGTTGCTAAATATTGGTTAATTTTTTATAGACTCTAAAAATTGTACTATATTGCAGGTAAACTTGAAATTAATTACAATGAAAATTAAAAAAGTGTATGAAAGGTTAAAATGCCCGTATTTTGACTATTTTCCATCCAGATTTGATGGATATATTAATGATAGGACCAAAATTTATAGTCAACACTAAAATCGTCAGATGCATTGAATACCAAAGATCTAATTTTAAAATATTACTATTGTGGGGAGCAAAAATGAAATAAACTTTTCTTTCGAATTTAATTATATTGATCAATTCTTTGTATATAACTTATTAAAATGCAATTTCATTCTCCCAAAATAGAATTAAAAAAAATTAAAAGTAAATAGCTTCAAATTATTTTATTTTAACTAATTGAGAAAGTAACTATGAACATATATTGCATTGTAATTTGTAATAGAGTCAGTAATATTAAAAAAAAAGTAAATTATTCTCCTTATGCTCAAATGGCATGTAGTGACTCTCCCACATGGAAGGTCACGAGCTTCAACAGGTAAAAAAATTTGACAAATGTGACGATTTTTTTAGACCGATCCGCTAAATTATAGGCACCTCTTATCATGTGTTCCAAAATCACTAAAATGGTGAGTCTCAAATATTACACACATATACGTTTATTATTGTTAAATTAAAATTCATTATATATATACACACACACACATTAAAATATTGAAAATTCATTTTGTTCTCAACGGTCTAATTAATGGTATTGACATTAAATGTATTATCAAATTATTTAATAGTTATACCAATTGATGATGCAAAATAGATGGTGAGTATCCTTAAATTTGATCCCCGGATTACTGCATTCAAAAAAAAAAATTTCAACCATTGCATTTGCTTTTTTACTTTAAAAGTTTATCACAATATCTACTTAATAAAATAAAATTTTCAACCTAAGATCCTCAATTTTTTAAATATTTTTTCTTTAGCATATATAATATAATTATATATAATTGTCAAAAAAAATACATACAAGCAAAAAGGAGTTACAAATAAGAATTGTGATATTATTGTTTGCACTTTCAACATTAGTCGCAAACTTGCTAAATAATGCAAGGATGGATGGTGTTTATCAAACTTGACAAAAGTATTTCTAATGTACTCATTTATGAGTAAATCGAATAATATTTTGTGAAAATCAAACTTATTGAATAGATTGGATGCAAATTTCTTCATTTTCAATATGATCTTGATAGGCCCTTCAATAATAAAAAATGATCTTGATAGGATTAACCTATTTAAAATTGGTTAATTTTTTATAGTCGAGTTCCTCTAAAAAAAAATTTACTATATTCAAGGGGCTAAACTTGAAATTAATTACACTAAAAATTGAAAAAGTGTATGGAAGGTTAAAATGCTCTTATTGTCCCCATCCAAATTTGATGTGTATATTAATGATAGGACCAAAATTTATAGTCTCGCACTAAAATCGTCGGATGAATTCATTACCGAAGATCTAATTTTAAAATATTACTATTATGGGGACCAAAAATGAAATAAACTTCTCTTTGGAATTTAATTGATCAATTCTTTGTATTTAACTTATTAAAATGCAATTTCATTCTCCCAAAATAGAAATAAAAAATAAATAAATAATCAGCTTCAAATTATTCTATAAATAAATAAATAAAATTCATTATGTATATATATATTGGAAATTCATTTTTGTCCTCAACCGTCTAATTAATGGTATTGGCATTAAATGTATTATCAAATTATTTAATAGTTATACCAATTTATGATGCAAACTAGATGGTGAGTATCCTCAATTTTGATCCCCGGATTACTGCATTCATATTTTTTCAACCATTGCATTTGCTTTTTTACTTTAAAAGTCTATAGGATTATGAAAATCAAATGATATTGTGTAAATTTAAATTAAATAAGTTTATCATTTTTATAATTGAGTGGGCGGCGCGGATAGGTAAGACTATATTAGAAGGTAGTCGGGAAACAAATTGAGCTTGTGTGACATTCTCTTGATTCTAATTTGAAACCAAAAGAAAATGTCAGTTTTTTCTCCGCCTTCTTCTCCGGTGTTCTTTAAACATTCAAATCTCCAGAATTTACTTTCCTCAGTGACACCTACTGTTCAGTCACAAGCTTTCAAACAGGTGATTCTTGATGTCCTTTTATTTTTATTTTCGTGTGTGTGTGTGTGTCTATATATATATATATATATGAGGAATGAAATTTGATTTTAGACCTTGTACTAAGAGTAACAGGCTTATTCACTAGATTTATGCATTTCTAGCTACTTCTATATATCAATTAATTCTCAATTTTTGCTTTTAGTTTAAGATAAAATTTGTGAATGAAACCTCTAAATTAGCAATAAAAAATACGTTCCATAATATTTTGATGGCACAAAACTGGTAGATCTATGAATTAAGTATCAGTGCTAAGGAGAGTCATTAAGGTGCCAACTGAACATAAAGTGCATGGCATCAGTTGAGTTTAATATAAATGCCCATAGATATATGGCCCTTTGAATAAATTTTGTTCTTTATTTTACTCAAAATAAATTTGATAGCATGTTTGTTCAATACATTAAATAAATAATTAATTTAATGCTATAACTTACATCCTTAAAATTTTGTTCCAAATATTTCAAATTTGATTTTAAAAAACATAACAAAATGTTGTTCTTTTTGTCAAGAATCTAGTTTAATTGGTTTTTTTTTTTGGTCTTATAAATGATTTAAATACCCCATGATAACAGGAAGATGGAGATACAATTGAATATTTTACTCTTGGGGATTTATGGGACTGCTATGAAGAGTGGAGTGCATATGGTGTTGGGGTTCCTATCTTATTAAATGGTGAAAGTGTTACACAATACTATGCTCCATACTTATCGGCAATGCAAATCTATACCAACAAACCACAACACACATCTGGGTAAGATATTGTTGTTTAATTCTTACTTAATCTTAGAATTATTACTCCAAAAGAATGTGAAGTTAATGTTAGTGATATTTAATATCTTTAATTACTTGAACAAAATTTATTTTAATATGATTGTTCTTCTTTTATTGTTTTTAATGTTACATGGGTATAAACAAACATCTTAGTAATATTTTTGTTTAATTCTTATTTAATCTTAAAATTACAACTCCAAAATATGTTAAGTTAATGTTTACTTGAAAATTGTAGTTTAAAATATATTTTCTTCTTCTTTTAATGTTGTTATACATGCATCAAAGATATTTATTTTTGTGTAATTTTCACCTAATCTTAGAATCATAACTCCAAAATTGTGTTAAACTAGCATTAACTCTATTCAATATATTTAATTACTTGAATGAAATATAGTATGATAGAGTCCACTTCTATATGTGTGTGTTGTAACTCATGTAAGAGACATTTGATGATGGAATAAAGAATATTTTTACACACCAGCACCTAGTGCACCACCGAAATATATATATATATGGTGTACAACATTACTTAATTTTCATCCAGTGCATTTTTCCCATTTGATTGATTTTTAGCCACTTGGTGGTGCATCACAGAACATCACGTAATGCACCACAGAGCACTCATAAGTGCACCATACACCCGCCGTTAATGAACCACTAAAACATACATGGCCAATAAAATTATAAAATTACCCTTGCATTTTTCTCCTCTTTATTGATTTCCATCCGTCTAATCAGAGCTAATCCTACGGTTCTAATATGCCCACACAACAGCACGGAAGTGCTGCGTAGCATTTGAATACACACACACACAAGTTAAGCTTATAAAGAGAACTAAAAAATGTTGATCCAATTGTTTGTTGAAATGAATGCTTTATATTATTTTGATTTTAGTATTTTAAAATATTTTTTCAACTTTAACCTCTATTATATCATTTACTTTTTCTAAATAACCTCGCATTCCGTCAGTGTAAACTTTAGTAATGAAATATTCTGTTAACTATTTATTATTCTTAACTTACATTTCTATAAGGAAGGTTTTAGGTTCGAACCTCATCCCAATCAGAGTTGGCATAATTGTTAAACATATACTATGATTCTATGAATATGTTAGAGTGTATTAAAAACAATACAATATGAAATTTAACATTAACTTTAATGAATTAATTAGTCAAACTATATACATAGCATTCGCCAAAGACTTTGTGGTTTAATGACACCTGCTGGTTGCATGAGAGGGGTGGGTTCGAGCCTCAGTGGAGGTGGCGCTTCATTTGGTTGCTATATATTATACATTCTTTGAAAGTTGATAGTGCTGATCCACATCGATACTTCTTTTATTGAGTGCAACCCAAATAATTTCAGAGGAAGCTCTAGTTTGCACTAGATAATATTCCCACAATATAATTAACGTTTGTCTTAATTGTTGTAAATTTAGTTCTACTTTTGTCAACTAATTTGATAGTTTAATGTTTATAATTGCTGGCAAAGTATATGTTAATGTTGTTATATAATTACGCCCTTATGTTTTCTTAGAAGCTCAAAAGAGACTGAAGATGTTGCAAGTGTTGAGGGTGAAACATTGTCTAAGAGAATTGAGAGTGATGTATCTTCAAAGGGAAGCACTGATTGTTCTCATAATCCATCTGTAGAGGTCGAACCACATGCCCACCTCTACATCAAGTTCTGTGATACATGCTCCCCATATTGGAGAATTCCTTTTGCTGAAAAGGTATTAATGATTATATATGATGACCAAAATAATTATTGATTGCACGATTAATTGGTATAAAATGATTGTTTAAAATGATATTTTTTAAGCCAAAGACCTTGTGGTCTAGTGGTACCCAGTGTCCTTGTTTACACTCTCACATGGATGATGGGAGTGAGCTTGAGCCTCAGAGGAGGCAATACTATATTGTAACAGAGCCAGTAGTACTCAAAAAAAGACTTTTAGATGTGTGGTGAATGATATAGGAATGGAAGTAGTACTCAAAAAAAGACTTTTAGATGTGTCGTGAATGATATAGGATATTACAGTTAATGATTTTATCGGGATTGAGTCCACCATAATTCGGTATAGATAGAGAGGTGTAATTTTAAAATAATAATAAAAGCATAATTCAGCCTCCTGGTAGTTACTATTCTTTATTATTGGCATATATATATATATATATATATATATAAAGTCTTGATATTTCTTCATTTTTACTATTTTAATGAATATATCTAATAGTGTAAACAATAGCTATATATACTCAAATGTCTTATTTTGTTGGCTTAGATTGCTGAACTGGCAGAAGTGTATCCTGGGCTCTTGACATTGAAAAATATTGACTTGTCTCCTGCAAGCTGGATTTCTGTTGCTTGGTATGTGACTATTTTATTGGAATAGTAATTTTCTTTTATTAATTAAATTGGTATTTATTATATACTGTATCTTTACTGGGAATCAACACAAAGTCTGGTAGAAGCAATGTAATAAAATTGGGTGCATAATAATCTTATTATTTGTGAATTCTCAGTTTAATGTTTTAAAATAATTATTATTGTGCTTGTTTGTATTTGATTATAGTTGATGCAGAAAGATTATAATTGTATTGTTATGTTCATTAGTTCAAGATATCAGAGCTGAATTATATAAATTTATTGATCTGAGGTATTTTAATTTGTTACCATTTGCTATTTGTATATAATATATATTTTATTTCATAGGTATCCTATTTATCAGATTCCAACAAAGGGAACTTGGAAGGATCGTTTGTCAACATGCTTCCTTACCTATCATAGCCTCTTCAAAAAAAATCATAGCCTCTCACCATCTTTGCAAGGTATCAAATATTGTGTCCTGTCTGGTAACATAGTTTGCTTATTTTAATTTATTTGATCATTATTAGATATTTGACTTAGTTAAACAACCAATATATATAAATGTTTAATTAATTAATTTTTTTTTTGTAACAGTTTATTGCTCCAAAACAATAAAATTCAAAAAATTGCTTAAAGTAACTTTTTCGATCAGCTTTTTGAGAAAGTCATTTTGCGTGTAATCAGTTATTGAACGTTTAATTTACCAAACATCTTTCTACAACCAACTAATGTTATCAATTAGTCAAACTCACTAACCCAATCATTTAACAGCTATTTACCAAACACCCCTTGTGAAACTACCATTAGACATATACGAATTTGGCCAAAATTTATTTTAAATAAAATAAAAATTGCCCCTTATCATATAATTGAGATAGCTTTTAAATTTTCTTATTATTTAGGATTTATTTCAAATTTGAATGTCACATTGTGTCCATTACTTTATTCCATTTATTTATAATTTATAGCAGGAGTGAATCCTAATGTGGATGGAAATGATGAGAAAGGGGAGAAAAGTTTAGAATTGGTGAAAGGAGAAGAAGGGGAGAAGATTGATAAGAGTGGGGAAGCTCTATACCCCTTTGGGATGGCGACTTATAGATTGGATGATGAGATTTGGATAAATTCACATACTTATGACGACTATGAGAAAATCATTGACCTCTACAATGCTGCGGAGTCTTGGTTGAAGAAACTCAAGTTTTGGCATCATGACTTCAACTTCTTTACCTCACAGTTCAGCATGGAAGGACTATCCATGTAATTTCAGTTCCCATCTTTCTGCAGGACACCACCTATCTTTGGTTTGAACCCATGCATGCTGGCTTTAAATTAAAAGATCAGAAATAATACCCTTATTTGAAACTGTTTAATTTGTTGTGCCATTTTAATTTAGACAAGTGTTGTATTCATGAAAATGAGTACTTAGGTCTTCTGTATGTGTTGTTGTTCATCAACTGTTATTGATATATATACTTCAAAACTTGGTAAATGCTTTGCTCTTTTGTGTCAAAGGAAATGCTGACAGTTTTATCCCCTCTGTTGTGATGTTATTGAACTGTGTGGTATAAAGTTAGCCTGATCTCTATACCTTAAAAGGGTATTTAGTAGCCAGGAAATTTTGAACTTTCATTGGAATTTAATATATCCATATGACCATATAGGTAGGTATTAGCTTAGCATAAAATGTATAATATAATACTCATTTGGGAGGATCACAGTTATGCCACTTGACCACAAGGTCTTGGGAGTGGGAGAAGCAGACAATCCTTTTACCATTGGAGGAGAGTGAGGTAATTGAACGAGCTACTTCCATGAGGTTTACTTCCAATAGTATGGGGGAGATTGTAATCTTGCTGCGAAATAAGATCATAATATCTCCTTTGATTTTAATTTATTCATTTCGAAGAGATGTTTGGAAAAGGATTGAGATATGTGGAATTTCTGAGTACTCATCACATCTCTCTGATATGGAAGGTGTTGTGCGTGTGTATGATGAGATTGCGGCATCTTTTTTATAATGAATAATTTTGATTTTATTTATCAGATCCTTGGCTGGTAGAAGAGTGATGCATATATGGGGTTAAGCTAGCAGATTGGTAATGAATTAGAAGATGGAGTTATTTAGTTTAAATTGATAATTTGAAGGCTAAATGTTATTTATTATTACTAGGGTTGTCCCGTGCATATGTAAATTTAAATATATCTTAATAAGTTTTTAAAAAATAAATTAAAATGATAGAATAAAGATATCTCAACTAAAAAATTTCAAGTTTGATAAAATAGTTCAAACAGAAAAACACATTTTATATCACACATCTTCTCTATCAATCTCATATTTATAAATATATTTTCTTTTAGTTATATCAATTTCAAGTTTTTTTTTAGATTAATTTGAATACGATGACTGATAAGTGCATAATTGTACATGTTTATACCCTTTATCTACCCCATATTTAGCTTATTTTGCTTATGAAGAAGTCATAATGGTGTTCAAAATGATCCTTATTTTGTTCATTTGATCAATTCGGCAGTTAAAATTAAGGATTTTTGAGCATTTTGAATGCATATAGAGTCAATGGGAGCCTTGAAGAAGCTATAAAGTTGGGGGAAAATTCGAAGAGTTCATACTCCCTTGCATACGCCCATCCGCATGGGCATACGCAAATTCCAGCCATTTTTCAGTGCTCGCATTCCAGCCATTTTTCAGTGCTCGTTGGAATGTTTGTACCCCCTTGCGTACGCCCGTCCCTCAACCCATCTAAGATCTAAAAAAATAAAGCAGGTGGCGTACGCCCGTCCTTGAGGCCGTCCATGTATGCTCTACCACTTATTTAAGCTCGAATTGAGCTTCATTTCCACCGTTCTAACCCACTTTAGAACCCTAGCTATTCTTTCACATTCCCTTTCATATTTCAAGGTTAGATTTGGCTTATATTTAGGTTATTAAACATTTTGGAAGCTTGCAAACTTGAATTTGATGCTTGGATTTCAAGATTCTACCATCAATTTCAGTAGAAAAGTTTTCTTTCCTTATCTCTTTCTTTTGCAAGATTTATGTTTATTACTTGTGTTTTTGCGTTCTTTATGATATTTAATATAATCATGAGTAAGTAGTTTATGGATTTGAGTTAGGGTTGTGTTATCTATCTTGATGTTTAGTTTGTGATTATTGCATAAAGGGGATTTTGGCCTACCTAGGGTTCTTGAGTTTATGAAGGATTTGTGTTTGTATATTGTGAATGCTTGGTGTACAACATTCATTAGAATGTTTTGGAGGAGTTTTGGCTACAACAAGATTTGGGTTAAGATTCCAAGTCATTCCTTGCATAAACCCAATTTCTTATGAAAATAAGGGAAATTAGTTGCTCTTGAAGAACTTGGAATTGATACATCACAAGAGTGAGGCAATTCCTTATTTTAATCTTTGTTTATTTATCACGAGAGTGACTTATAGACTAGGATTCCTATGTACAACCCCTCAATTCCTTGGTTGTGTGGTTTTTCCCCAATATTTAGGTTGTGTTATGCATCTAGAAGATAATGCTCCCTAGCTTGAGTCATATTTCTTTGTTTCGTGTTTATATCTTCTTAATACGTGTTTGTGTTACTTTGTTTAGTTACCGTAGCCTTAAACCTTGTTATGGATAGCTTAGCTTCTTATTGATTTCCTTATACTAGTACCTAGTTGTTTGTGATTGCATGTTACGTGCCATAATCGTACCCCTAATTCTCTGAGTACGACATTTCACACCCGTACACTCACCATCACTTATTTTTGCTACATCGGTGACATGGAGAGCAACCATCCACAACCTTCACTGCAAGCCATTTTTCATCCAAAACTGAAGAGTAGAGACGGACAGAGAACTGTGAGAAGGAACGAAAAAAAAAACAAGCAATCAAACAAAGAGAAAACTTACCAGCAGTAGCATCACCAGTGAGGACTGAGGAGGGAGGACTGAGCAGAGACCAGATGGCGGTGAGAAGCTTCGAAGAAAATAGGGACTTTGTGGTTAAAGCTTTGAAGAGAATAGGCAACAGCATCACGATTTTCGTAAATCTTTTACCCTTTTCCTATTTCTAAGGCAACTTAAACCTTAAAAAAAAAAGGGACTTTGTGATTAGGCGGCCGAATAGCTGCCTAGGCGGGCTAGGCGCCCGCCACGAAATTTGCTAATTCCGGCAAAAATCGCCGCGGCTGGGTGCCGCCAATCGGCGCTTAGGCGCGATTTTTGCAACACTGATATATACTTCGTATTACATATACATAACTCATTATAAAGTTCGCAAAACAACACATGTTCTAAATATAAGTACCAAATTACTCGAGTAGAAACAAATTCAAAATTCGGTATGAATAACAAATCAATCTATACTATAAATCTCAACATAATTATAAAAAGGTAAAAAAAATTACAAAGTTATAAATTAAATAAAAAAAATACAATTAAAAATAGAAATAAATTCCATAAATTACAATTTTAACACAAGATGACAAGACCCACAAGATCCACAAGACATTCTAACTAAGCTAACTCATACTTTAAAATTCTAAATGTATATTAAATACTTATACCAAAGACCTATAGTATATATAAAAGGTGGGGTGGGGTGGTGGGCCCCTTTCAAGCGTGGGCCCTGGGCAAGGGCCCAACCTGCCCTTGCCCAGGGCCGGGCTTGCACAGCTCCAACCTCTCTTTCAGAAGCCTTGTTGTACCCTGGCAAGTTAATATGTTTAGTGTCTTATATAACCATTTTTCTTCATGAAATTGTAGAATTAACCTATGATAACTTGAAAAAAATAAATCATTTTTAATTTTCTTTATTATCTCACATTTTACTTTAAATATTGTATACTTCAATTTTGTAGGAAAATATTGCCTCTGCTACATTATTATTAAACAAAACTACTATTACACTCGTTACTATTTAATTATAATACTGATATCATAATTATTACCACACACCTATATCTATTTATATAATTAGTGTAAGTGTGGACTATATTTTAATTAAGTTTCTATGAATGGTAAATCATATAATGTCTGTGTATATAATATGCTACATATATTATTTGTGTATATATATCGATATATGTGGGTATTAGCTTAGCGTAAAATGTATAATATAATAATAGAGTCGAGATTCTATATATTTGATCAAGTATCATATAAAATAAAAATAAAAATTTTGTATGGTAAAATAGTCTCTAATGAAGAAAGAAGTCTATTTACAATAGGACTCAAATGTCTGTATGTGGATGTTGAAGGAGTAGTGATTTAGTTTTTCTGTTAGATTTATTCTAGGTGAATTTGTTTAACAAATTATTAAAGTCGTCTTTGCTATGTGAGATGAGTAAGCAATACTTTGATGAAGCTAAGTGAATATTTTCCCTTATATTATTATCATATCAGTTCTTCAATTCCTTGATCACCAGCAAAAAGCTGTACTTAGCTTGATTGAATTTGCGGATAGATGGAAGATGAAAGAGAGATGGAGGCTTCATCAGCTTCTATAAGTTGCATAACTTGTCTTCCCCGAGAGATACTTGTCAAAATTCTGAGTGGTCTACCTGCAAAATGTGCAGTACGATTCAGGTGCAGTTGTAAATTCTTTTATTCATACATACCGGAGCCACGCTTCGCGTTCACAATCCGCTTCGTATTACCAACCAATAATGAATATCCTGCATCAAAATTATACTCCGTGAGTTACAGTGAAGACGACGAGAGTGTCCAAAAATTAGATGCACGAGGTTTAGTATGGTCGACCGGTTCGAGTTGTGCCCCCGATGGGAAAATGTGTCTGCTCCGTATGGGATTATTCGGCGGTCTCTTCGACCTTAGTACAGGACGAAGTATTTATCTGCAGCCCAACTACCCTGCGATGTATTTCGGCATCTCTAATAGTAACATTATTGGTAATGGCGATTTTGTGTTAACACGAAACAGCAGCATCGGTAAGTGCCCTATTGCTGTCTTGGGGTTTGACTCGATTTCGGAAAGGTACAAGGTTTTCGTGTCAGAGGTTTCTTATAATGGCGAGCGGGTGTTTTGGAAGCAACACTGGGTTTTAACTCTGGGAGTGGATGAGTCATGGAGGGAGATAAGATCCACTATCATCATTGGGTTGACCGATGCTGCCGTCCACATTCATGGGATTATCTATTTCATACCTCAGGTTACTGAACGAGAATCATCATTAAAGATGATAGTTGCGATGGATGTTGCGAGAGAGAGCATTATCAGGTTCATATCGTTTCCATCCGGATATCATCAGTCCAGGCAGCGGGTACGAGAGTGGGTGCCATGGATAAAGTTGAATGGTCGCCTAGCGTTCATTGACATTATTATTCTTGCAAGCAAAGACCCTCACTCTCACCCTCACCCTGACCCTGCAGAGAGCAAGATAGAGATATGGACGTTGAAGATCAGGTCAGCAGTGGAGGAGGAGTGGGAGAAGCAGTCGGTCCTTCTTCCATCGGAGGAGAGTGAGGTGATTAGACGAGCTACTTCTATGGGGTTTACTTCCAATAGTATGGGAGAGATTGTAATCTTACTCCGAAGTAAGACCATAATATCTCCTTTGATTTTAATTTATTCATTTCGTAGAGATGTTTGGAGAAGGATTGAGATAAGTGGAGTTTCTAAGTACTCCTCATCATCATCATATATCTCTGATATGGAAGTTGTTGTGCATGTGGATGATGAGATTGTAGCATCTTTTTAGAATGAATAATTTTGATTTTATTTATCAGATCAGATACGGTGATATTTGGCTGGTAGAAGAGTGATCCATGGAGTTAATTTTTTAGCCGGGATTGTAACCTTTTGAGCAGGAAATTATATTTCTCCCTCTTGTACTCATTGTTACTTGTTAGAGTTTCTTGCACCTAAATAAATGATTAGAATTTAATGTACTTAGTATCCACGTACTAAGAGTCAAACCCATCTGATCTGTTGTGATGTTATTGAACTGTGTGGTATAAAGTTAGTCCGATCCTAGGGATGTCAACGGGGGGGGCGGGGGACATACCCCCATCCCCGCCCCCGACTTTCTTCCCCATTCCCCGTCGGGGAAGGGAAAAATCCCCCCATCCCCATCCCCACGGGGATTATTCGGGGACGGGGAATCTCCACCCCGTTTATAAGTTATAAAAAGATTTAAAAATTAAACATTAAAAATATTTAAATAAATAACACATATATATTCATCTCCAACTTAAAGTAGTATTCAATATTTTACAATTAAACATGTTACCTAAATATACATTTCATGACATACAATGATAAAAATGCTTCTAAAATTATACTCTTTATATATTATATATAAAGTAATACATATGTGTGTGTTGTGTGACTATACATATATATATTTCGGGGACGGGGCGGGGAGAGTACTCCTCATCCCCGCCCCCGTCCCCGGCGGGGAATTTAAAATTTTCCCCATCCCCATCCCCGATCCCCTATTTTTGTCTCCATCCCCGTAGGGGCGAGGAATCGGGTTCCCGTCGGGTGCAGGTACAATTGACATCCCTACCGATCCCTCTACCTTAAGGGTGGTTTGACTCAAGTTATATAAGATAAATAAGGTTATATTTGCCTGAGAATATAAGATTTTCATGTTTGATTTAAGTTATGTAATTTTCTTAGGGAATGTAACATAACATCCACATAAAATTTTAGCTATTGGAAGGAAATGTGAGATACACCTCAATTCCTTAGGTAATCTCACATTCTCTTATTTTATTAGTATTATTAAATTTTTGGCATTTTAATCTATTTATCTTATTTCTGTTGTCTTATTTACATACTTCAGTTTTAAACCAAACACATGAAGCTAACATTCATCTAACATATCTCAATAGTGTTGGCATCAGTTGCGAAGAAACCTCCAAAATTCCTCCATTTTCGCAAAGAGTTAAGCTACTTACCGTTGACAGTAACCTCGATGCAATGCCCAATGGTACGTAACTTTATTGGTAAATTGGTAATATATTCAATGTATCAAACTTGATAGATTATCTAATACTCTCTCTGTCCCATTTTTCAATTTTATCTGTCCTACTTACTATTCATTGGTCAAACCAATTCTTTATTCTCTGTTTATTTTCTTTAGTATCATTTATTTATTTTAAGTTTTATTTTTTTGTGTTTAATAGTAATTTTAGTATAGTTTCTAAATATATAAATTTTGTATACTAATACTAAACTTAATATTATAAAAAATTAAATTAAAATACCTCCAGTCAAGCCTCGTTAACCGAACCTGCAAACACATAAAATGGGATGGAGGGAGTAATTATTATGAAAGGCAATAAACAAGATTCGCCTGAAACTTAATTATAGTAATTAAAGAACCCATAACTATAATAAAGGCAAAACTATAATTAAGAAAATGCCAAATGCAAAACTCATATCACTACATAATAATTAACTAAGACTATACAAGATTACCATTGTAAAGGCAATATATGAACTACGTACATTACTTGCCATAAACTTAAACTTAATATTATTATTAAGGCCCTAAAAACTATTAATAGATTAAAGCATAATCAACTTAAATAATAGTCAAAATTCTTAATGATGACCAAAACAATAACTATACTTCTTAATAGCTTCAAAATGGGCTCAAGACAGTAATCTCTAATGTGTTGTCCAAAGTATGTTTTAAAGCCCAAAGCAAATAGGACTAAACATGTAAACAACTGCACAAACCGCAAGCTTTTAAAATATTTTACGAAAATATATTTACGGTAATATATACAAAAATATTACATGTAACAGGGTCAATAGTATTTCAAAAAAAAAAAAACCAAATAAGGATAAAAACTTAATAATTGTCATTATTCACTTAAATGCTCCGAATTCGTAACCTTTTATAATTATTTGGCTAAAGTGTCATCTAGCACCATGAACTATATCCAATTATTCATGCCGCACCCTGAACTTTCATATCGTATATATCGAGCCGCAAACCAAAATAAAAAATTCACCTAGAACTTTTAGCAGGTTTCCAGGTCTTCCTGCTGACATGGCGCAGATTTCCAAGTGATGTGACATTTCTTTTAACTTTATGTTGTCCATGTAAGTGTTTACATGTTTATAATTAAAAAAAATATTATATTAAAATAACCATAATTTTATTCTCTTTATTTTCATAATGTATACTTTTCAATTTTGTAATTCCAATGTTTCAAATTTTTTTTTTTTCAGAATTTATATTTTTTTGGCTAATTTATTGTTTAGTATTTTTTTAATTTTCCAAATTTATAGAAATGCTAATTTTTTTTGTTTGTATTTTTTTTAAAAAAAATATTTTTAATATATAAATGCTTACATGGACAA
The DNA here is from genome assembly GCA_003576665.1 of Ipomoea trifida. Taxonomy (NCBI): domain Eukaryota; kingdom Viridiplantae; phylum Streptophyta; class Magnoliopsida; order Solanales; family Convolvulaceae; genus Ipomoea; species Ipomoea trifida. The sequence continues at coordinate 7,643,601 of CP025647.1, read as the reverse complement.
CATAAGGTTAAAAGAAATGCCACATCACTTGGAAACTTGCGCCATGTCAGCAGGAAGACCTAGAAACCTGCTAAAAGTTATAGGTGAATTTTTTATTTTGGTTTGCGGCTCGATATATACGATATGAAAGTCCAGGGTGCGGCATGAATAATTGAATATAGTTCATGGTGCTAGATGACACTTTAGCCTAATTATTTATGAAAATAAGTAATAAATTAATATTAATTAGTAAAAGGTAATCATATTTATTTTTTTTAAAAGAAATAATTAAGTAGCAACTAATGACAATTGAATTTTATCAAATTCTAAAATGATTACTTTCAAAAAATTATTAATGTCGAAAATATTATAATTAACATTTTTCGACCCTAAAATAAGTATTATTAACATTTTGGTTTGCGGCTCGATATATACGATATGAAAGTCCAGGGTGCGGCATGAATAATTGAATATAGTTCATGGTGCTAGATGACACTTTAGCCTAATTATTTATGAAAATAAGTAATAAATTAATATTAATTAGTAAAAGGTAATCATATTTATTTTTTTTAAAAGAAATAATTAAGTAGCAACTAATGACAATTGAATTTTATCAAATTCTAAAATGATTACTTTCAAAAAATTATTAATGTCGAAAATATTATAATTAACATTTTTCGACCCTAAAATAAGCACATAATAGCGGTTTGTATAAATGACAGGATTTACTGTAATTGTAATTCAATTACAAATAATACCATAATTTTTTTTTTAATACTATTGACCCTGTTACATGTAGTATCTGTCCATATACTTTTCTCAACCTACTGAAGCCCAACAAAGTCAACATTGCCCCCACTAAGGCTCGAACCCATGACCTCCCACTTGGAAGAATCACTACATGCCGCTTGACCACAAGGCCTTTGGCATAATACCATAATTAATTTTTACATTTTTAATGCCAAAATTAAAGACTAAAAGGCATCAATATTTCAAAACAAGCAATTACCATACATGTACCATATGACAAAAATAATATACAAATTAATTAAGGTAATATTAGTATAATAATATTTTTTTTGGGTGTAACCCAGGGTCTCCACCACCGTCGGACACAGTGGCTAATCCCTCGCGGGATTGTAGGCACCCAACCCTTGACCTTTGATTAACGATGAATGAGTCCCTTCCACTCAACCACACCCTCCAGGTTAGTATAATAATATTAAACCAAATAATTATCATTTACCAAAATTAATATGTATAATATTACTATATACTAGTATTTTCACCCGTGCGATGCACGGAATGGATTTGTTATAATATATTAAGAATATTTGGATCGATATATAATTATATAAATTATAACATCAAATATTATATAGTGCAATTGAAGATATGTTTTGGATCGATTATGTTTTCTGATTTATCCTTGTTTGAATTCCAGCAAATAATTGCTTAATTAATAGCTACTATGTAGATGTACACATGCGGTGCTAGAACTTTAGAGATTTTATATATCATTGTTTAGTTTTTATAAATCATACAATCTCAAACTATTTAAGAATTTAGGAGTGTGTATTTCTAATTAATTTCACCGTCTGGTTCTGCCTTACACAAAGAGTTACAACTTAAATATGTTCGTCCTTTTGCAATATTCTTGTCACACATGTACTGATTAATTTGATCGACTTTTAAAGCCGGCGAGTGGATCACTACTTACCTTCTAGTTGCGACTCATCAAGCGTGCCATATCTTGAGCTTGAAATTTTAAAAAATCACTTTTAATGTAATTAAAGCATTGAGTCATAACATTATTGACACTGAAATTTTAATTTTATAATCTACATGTATATATTCTGTGATTTTTTCCAATGTAAAACATATTGATTTTACCAATCACTAATTTTCAAAATGTTTCAGATTCCAAGGTATATATAAGTAAAACTCACATCTAAAGCCTAACTTTTTTTTTCAATATTTCATACATATAAAGCAAGTCTCGACTATTGTGGGAAGTTAGTAACCTTGAGTCTAACATACAACATAAAACATTGTGTGATAGTGGGTAATAACTTTGAGGTAAAACCATTCAAGCATATAAGCATGTTTCGAGCTTGTTTCTATACTCTCAAAATTCAAATCGTCATAATGGCATCAAGCAATAAACAAAAATATATCAGAATGTATGAATCATATATCTAACTTGTTAATCCAAACTTCATTCAAGATTGCCAAATGAAGTGTATGGCTTTTTGGAATGATGTCCATCCAAACTGTTGAAATGTGATGTCCATAACCGTTGATTGACAGACTATTCATGCTTCATATTTCATCAAAGTATCTGCTTCTTATTATGATATTATGATTTATGACATATAAGAATCGACAAATAAACTATAGTTTGAGTCTTCCTTCCATGCAAGAAATATCACAAAAGTTCAGTGTTCTAAAATAAGTGCATAAATGCAATATGTAGATAATTTGCATTGCATTATATATCATTAATTTAATTACTTGTCGGTTAGTTATTGCAATATCTTAAGGTACACTATTGATATTTAGTAAGTATAACTATATTAGAGAAAAATTCACCTGGGAGTAATAGGATAATCAGTTGAGTGATTGTTGCTTGACCGTAGAGCGTTGATATTCTCTGGACAAATAATTGTTGGAAAAAATAACATAAAATCGCATTTTAGTAGCTATATTGTGGTACAAATATATGTGGGGTCCACTTATCGATTTGGATCGGGTCAAAGTAGATTCGGTTCTTAGTAGTTAGACGAAAAGATTGATATATTATTACGATTAGTAATTTTAATCTAGAATTGTATTACGAATAAGAACGTAGGGAAAAATATATTTTTTAGGAATTGTATTACCATATTTTAATATACAATTGTATTACAAATAGGAAATGTGTATTACCTTATTTTACAATATTACGCAAACCTTAATAGTATATGAGTGTTTTGGGCGGGAAGTTAAAGTTGAGGATATTGTTTTTAGGAATAAGGGTCAAATAGGCCACCGAACTACACACGAAACTGCAGTTAGGCCATCGAACTCAAAAACAATGCAATTGGGTCCCTGAACTACACAAATTTATGCAAATTAACTCAAAGTGACTTGTTGACTTGATCTTCCGGTTACCAACTTTAAAAATAATATTTTAAAATAACTTTAAATTAATTAATTAATCAAAAATTAAAATAATAATAAAAAAACAGGAACAAGTTTTTAATTTTAAATTTTAAATTTAATTTTAATTAATTAATTAATTAATTAATTTAAAATTATTTTAAAATATTATTTTTAAAGTTGGTAACCAGAAGATCATGTCAAACAAGTCACTTTGGGTTAATTTGCATGGAATGTGTGTAGTTCAGGGATCCAATTGCATTGTTTTTGAATTCAATAGCCTAATTGCAGTTTCGTGTGTAGTTCGGTGGCCTATTTGATCCTTATTCCTTGTTTTTTATTAATAGTATAGATATAGATTAATAGTATAGATTTACCATTTGCCAAAGTAATATATAATATTAAATATGGCAATATTTAAACAACATAATTATTATTTACCAATATATATATAAAATATGAAATAAGGCAAATATTAATATGGTAAATAAAAGATAATTGTATTTGAATAGGAAATGCACCAGGAAGATCGCACGTAACTGCATCAGTTTTCCTAGCCGCATCTTTCTTATTCCATAGAATCACCAGAAATCCAGCTTCACAATCGACAGCTTTACGGAGAGGAGAACGCCAAGGACGAGAGGGAGAAGATGTGATAATTATATTATTAATAATTATCAGTTCTTCAATTCCTTGATCAGCACCAAAAAACTGTAATTAGCTTGATTATATTGAATTTGCGGATGGATATATGGAAGATGAAGGATTCAGCCTCTTCTATAACTTGTCTTCCGCGAGATATAGTTGTCAAAATTCTGAGTGGCCTGTTACGGAGCAACAAAAGAAAAAATAGAGATGGTGAAGGCAATACTGAAACTGTTTTCATTCATTTCTGAGAAAGAAATACAAGAGTATTTATACACAGAATAAAGGAGGGAAAGGGGAAGCTAACTGATGCTAACAGAAAAAGAACTAACAGCCAACTTCTAGATTTAACAGCTTTAGTTCCTAACAGATATAACTGCTCTTGCTGCCAGGTGTCAAACTCCAATAGCCCCCCTCAAGCTGGATTATATATATCTAATAATCCAAGCTTGGAAATGTAATTGCAGAAAGAATTAGGACAATGAGCTTTAGTGAATGTATCTGCTAACTGATTTGTAGATGCAACATGGAATAGCTTAATGACTCCTTTGTTCAACTTTTCCCTGACTAAGTGACAATCAAGCTCTATATGCTTAGTACGCTCATGAAAGACTGGATTTTCTGCAATAGCAATAGCAGATTTGCTATCACAATAGATGGCCACTGGTGTATTCTGAATTATTCCAAACTCTGCTAGCATGAAGCACAACCATTGAACTTCACATGTTGTGGCTGCCAAGGCTCTATACTCTGCTTCTGAGGATGACTTGGATATTGTTGCATGTTTCTTTGATTTCCATGATATTAAGGCATTTCCCAGGAAGGTGCAGAAACCAGTAACAGACCTCCTTGTGTCAATGCATGCTCCCCAGTCTGAATCAGAGAAGGCCTTAAGCTGTAAATCAGAGGATGAAGGGAAAAATAACCCTTGACCAGGTGCAGCTTTTATGTATCTCAACACTCTATGGGCAGCTTGTAAATGAAGATGAGTGGGATTGTCAAGAAACTGGGAGAGCTGTTGTGCAGCAAAACTGATGTCAGGCCTGGTGATAGTTAGATACAAGAGTTTTCCCACTATCCTTCTATACTGAGTGTTGTCTTCAATTGGCACACCTTCATTCTTGCTCAGTTTATGTGAAGGTACTGTAGGACTGTAAACTGGCTTTGCATCTGTGAAACCTGTGTCATCAAGTAGCTCCAAGGCATATTTCCTTTGACAGACTGCTATGCCCTTCTCTTGCCTAGCTACTTCTAGACCAAGAAAATATTTCAAAGTCCCCAAGTCTTTTATCTGAAAATTGTCATTGAGCTGTCCCTTTACTTCTTGTATAATCTGTAAATCAGGGCTGGCAACAACTATGTCATCCACATAAACCAATAAAGCCACAAATGAAGTATCTTTACCTCTGGTAAACAGTGAATTGTCAGGTATGGATTGCCTGAATCCCATATTCTGCAAAGCCATGTTCAACTTGGTGTTCCACTGTCTACTAGCTTGCCTCAATCCATAGAGGGATTTGTTTAACTTGCAGACTTGTCCATCATTAGCACCCAAGAAGCCAAGAGGTACTTGCATATAGACCTCCTCATCAAGTTCCCCATGTAAGAAAGCATTATTCACATCCATCTGGTGAATGTGCCATTGCTTGGCTGCTGCTACTGCTAAAAGGGCCCTGATAGTGGTCATTTTTGCAACTGGACTAAAGGTATCCAAATAATCAATGCCAAGTGTTTGATTGTAGCCTTTTGCCACTAGTCTTGCCTTGTACCTTTCTATAGTCCCATCTGATTTGTGTTTGATCTTATACACCCATTTGCAGCCTATTGGCTTCTTTGAGGGAGGTAAAGGAACCAATTTCCATGTATTGTTCTTTTCTAGGGCAGTAATCTCTTCTTGCATAGCTTTCTTCCAACACTCAAGTTTAGCTGCTTCTTGATAAGTTTTTGGTTCTGAGTGGCAGGTAATATTCATAGCAAATGACTGAAAGGATGGTGCCAATCTACTGTAATTCAGCACTTTGGAAATGGAATGAGGAGAGGTTCTTACAGTGGTGCTCTGACAGACATAGTCTTGCAAGTAATTGGGAGGATGCTTCTGCCTTGTTGACTTCCTAGTAACAAGAGGAAGTGGACTGTTTGAGGAAACCACACCAGACTGCTCAGGGACCTCACTCAAAGAAGGACAAGCCTCATCACTACTGCTGGCTTGGTTTGGACTGTGCAGTTCTCCTGGCTGCTCAAAGCTGCTGCTTCTGAGAGGTGTGTGTTCCCCTCTGTTATTGTCTTGATTCTGAAATTGAGGGCTCTCTGGGACTTCAAGATGATCATTATTTACTGTAGGAAATATTAATTGAGGATTCCCCACTGCTGAATTATTGCCCTGCTGTAAAGGAAAAACATGCTCATAGAATGTTACATCTCTTGATACAAACAATTCTTTAGTAATGAGATCATACACTTTGTAACCCTTTGTGCCACTTGTATATCCAAGAAAGATACATTTCTTGGATCTTGCATCTAGCTTGGATTTAGGTCCAACTGTAGTGGCATAAGCAAGACAACCAAAGACTCTCAGATGACCATACTGTGGTGACCTCTTAATCAAAATCTGATAAGGGATATGATTATCAATAGCAGCTGATGGCAATCTATTGATTATGTAAGCAGCATGTAGAACACACTCACCCCAGAATTGTTCAGGCAAATTAGCTTGAAACCTTAGAGCCCTAGCAGTAGACAGCAAATGCCCATGTTTCCTTTCAACTCTACTGTTTTGTTGAGGTGTATAGGTGCATGAAGTTTGATGTATTATTCCTTTTTGACTGAAATAATCTTGCAAATTGAATTCCAACCCATTATCTGACCTTATACACTTAACAGTAGTGCCAAATTGATTCTCAACAAGATTACAGAACTGTATGATTAAGCTTCTAACTTCAGATTTTGTTCTCATCAAATATACCCAAACTGCCCTGCTGTGATCATCCAATATTGTTAGAAAATAGTGATGGCCATGGATAGTAGCAACCTTATAGGGTCCCCATATGTCCATATGTAGTAAATCAAAACAATTAGCAGATATAGAGACACTAGACTGAAATGGAAGTCTCTTTTGTTTTGCAAAGTGACAATTGTCACATATCAGCTCTTTATTTATTTCAATTGTGGGTTCCAATTTCTTCAAGATTTGCAACTTGGAATGTGAAGCATGTCCCAACCTGGCATGCCACATATTACATTTATTTTGAGCTGAAACAGAACTACATACAGTAGAGATTTTTACAGGAAAAACTAGGTGATACAATCCTTCTTGCAGCTCAGCCCTTCCAATCATTCTGCCAAGGGTAGCATCCTGTATAACACACTGATCAGAGTGCATCTTCATAGTATATGTTGAGTTCTTAATGAAAGCCCCTACTGAGATGAGGTTATAGTGAAAACCAGGCACATAGAGCACATTATGCAGGATAAGTTCATCAGATAGATAAACTGTTCCAATATAGGTGATGGCAGCCTGTTGACCATTTGGAAGACTAACATGCAAGTGATTAACCTCTTTCTGATCATTCAACATTTCCAAATCACATGTAATATGGTGGGTAGCACCACTATCAATAATCCATTCATTCCTATTAAACTTGACAGAATTCAGTGAGGGAAGCATACCTTCATTCTGCAAGTCAGTGGATATGGTGTTGGCAAAGACTTGTGAGGGCTGATCAAGGGGTGAGTTTAATGTCTCATTTGAGGATCTTTTGGTATGCATGTACTCAAAGAATCTCTTGACATCATCTTGAGTAAATGACACCCCATCAGAATTTGGTTGCTGCAATGCTGCTGGGCCTTGTGTCTGATTTGCAAAACCTTGGTTTCTTGACTTAGGTTTCCACCCTGGAGGATACCCATGCTTCTTATAGCATTTGTCTTGGGTATGACCTGTATATCCACAGTATGTGCATACAGGTTTCTTATTGGCAGCCACATATTTCTTGAATCCTGACTGAGCACCCCCATCTGCTCTAGTCATCAGAACATTCCCTGCAACATTATTCTCTCCTGCTTGGTGCAATTGGCTTCCAAAACCAGTGTTAGCCATTTCAAATTGTCTCTCTTGTTGTGCTATCATAGAGTATGCTTCGTTCACATCTGGCAAAGGCCTCATTAGCATGATTTGATTCCTAGCCCCTGTATACTTTTCATGTAGCCCTATCAAGAAGATAGACAGTTTATCCTTCTCAAAATTCTCATTAATTTCATCAATCCTCTTACCACATACACACTTGATACTGCAGCCACAACACTTCAAGGGTCTGAGAATGACCAATTCATCCCATAAGAGTTTTTGCTTAGAAAAATACTCATTTAGGGAGCTATCACCTTGCTTGGTTTGATAGATTTCACAATTAATCTCTGCAATCCGAAATAGATCCTGCTTACTGAACCTTCTTTTCAAGTCCTCCCAAACTCCATATGCAGTATCAATCCACAAAACAGTGCTACCAATCGAAGGAGATAGAGTGCGCACAATCCATGATACTACCATGTTGTTGCACCTCTCCCACGCAAGATACTTTTCCAGATCATCTGTGCTAGGCTTTGTGATCGTGCCATTCACAAACACAAGTTTATTCTTGCAGGACAGAGACATAGACATTGCTCTAGCCTAGGGGTGATAGTTTGAGCCAACTAACGGAAACGAGACCAATTCCAAAGCTGGATTCTCGTTAATATGCAAGAAATAGGGATTTGAGTGTGTCTGAGAGTTGAATGTTACCTCAGTAGCTGCAGGTTCACTCGTTGCGCTACCGGTGATCGGATTTCCAGTCCCTGCTGGATTCCTTGCGTTTCCGAGGATCGGATTTCCAGTCCCTGCTGGATTCCCCGTTGAATTGTCCATTGGTGAAGATCTGCTGCTGATCGGAGGCCAGGCCGCCATTGAAGGAGATGAGAAAGCTCCTAAACTGACTGCTCTGATACCATGTTACGGAGCAACAAAAGAAAAAATAGAGATGGTGAAGGCAATACTGAAACTGTTTTCATTCATTTCTGAGAAAGAAATACAAGAGTATTTATACACAGAATAAAGGAGGGAAAGGGGAAGCTAACTGATGCTAACAGAAAAAGAACTAACAGCCAACTTCTAGATTTAACAGCTTTAGTTCCTAACAGATATAACTGCTCTTGCTGCCAGGTGTCAAACTCCAATATGGCCTACCAGCAAAATGTGCAGTACGATTCAGGTGCAGTTCTAAATTCTTTTATTCTTACATTCCGAAGCCACGCTTAGCGTTCAAAATCGTCATCGTATTACCATCCACTATCCACTATTCAGATGCGTATCCCCCATCATCAAGATTATACTCCGTGAGTTACAGTGAAGAAGACGACCGTGTCCAAAAATTAGATGCACGAGGTTTAGAATGGTCGGCTGGTTCGAGTTGTGCCCCCGATGGGAAGATGATGTTTCTGCTCCTCCACGAAATTATTGGATTCCTCGGCGCTCTCTTCGACCTTAGTACAGGACGACGTGTTTTTCTGCCGCCCCATAATGTGATGTGTTTCCGTGTCGATGATAGTGACAATATTGGTAATGGCGATTTTGTTTCAACACGGAAACGCAGCAGCAGCGGTTTATGCTTTTTTGCCGGCTTGGGGTTTGACTCGATTTCGGAAAGGTACAAGGTTTTCGCGTCAGAGATGTATTATAATGTCCAGCGGCACTGGGTTTTAACTCTAGGAGTGGATAAATCATGGAGGGAGATAAGATACACTACCATCACTGGTCACATCGATGCTGCCGTCCACATTCATGGGGTTATCTATTTCATACCTCACATTACTGAACAAGAATCATCATCAAAGATAGTTGCGATGGATGTTGCGAGAGAGAAGGTTATCGGGTTCATACCGTTTCCATATGCATATCATCAGTCCCGGCAACGGGGGTGGGGGTGGGTGCCATGGATAAAGTTGAATGGTCGCCTAGGGTTCATTGATATTATTATTCCTACGGAGAGCAAGATAGGGGAGAGCAAGATAGAGATATGGACGTTGGGGATCAGATCAATGGAGGAGTGGGAGAAGAAGCAGACGGTCCTTCTTCCATCGGAGGAGAGTGAGCTGATTAGACGAGCTACTTCCATGAGGTTTACTTTCAATAGTATTGGCCTGGGGAGATTGTAATCTTGCTCTTAAGTAACACCATAGTGCCTCCTTTGATTTTAATTTATTCATTTCGAAGAGATGTTTGGAGAAGGATTGAGATATGTGGAGTTTCTGAGTACTCATCATATCTCTCTGCTGTGCGTGTGGATGATGAAATTGCAGTATCTTTTTTAGAATGAATAATTTTGATTTTCTTTTATCAGATCCTTGGCTGGTAGAAGAGTGATGCATATATGGAGTTAAGCTAGCAGCTTGGGAATGAATTAGAAGATGGAGTTAATCTCCTTCCATATATGATTATTTAGTTTATTTTGATAATTTGAAGGTTAAATGCCATTTATTATTACTAGTGTTGTGCCCGTGCATCTATAAATTTAAATATAACTTATAAAGATATCTCAAAAGTCATTCCCAAATCTTTTTTTCTTATTCTTCTTCTTTAACAATACTAAGTTGTACTATATATACTAAGGGTGTGTTTGGTTGACAAGTTTAGTTATTAAGAATGTGTATCAAAGTCATTGTTATTGTTTGGTTGACAGGTTTTAGAACACTACTATGGGTTTTGATTACTCGCAAAACTCATTCCCTAATAAAATAAGGATTTTATTTTCCTTCCTCATCCGCTTCCCCAACTATTAATAATCATTTTCATCACACCCTACTACCAAACATGTTAAATACTTTCACCAAAACAAATTGCCCTTATCAAGTATTTGATTTGATACCCATTCCGATTTCGATTCTCATGTGCGAACCAAACACACTTAAGTTGTTTGTTCATATTGAACATCACAACATACTACTGAAAGGATATTGTCCAACATGCCTTACCAAAGTCTAAACACTATTATTAATATAAACATAAAAAAATTATAAATTTTTATAAGAGTTAATACCCAATATAGTCCTCGACTATAGTGGTTTTACTCAATTTAGTCCTAAATGACTTTTTGAGCTCAATTTAGTCCTTGACTTTGATGGTTTTACCCAATTTAGTCCCTTTTTAAAAATTCTGTTAGTCGACGGTTAGAAATAGGGTTCTAATGGTAATTTCTCATCCTTCAACCCATCTGGGATGATTCATTCTTCTTTCCCTATTAAGATCTACTCAAAAATGTAAATTTTCGTACCCAAATATTTATTTACTCTGTATTTATTTATTTAGGGTTGAAGTTGATTTGGTACGAAAATTTGCATTTCTGCGTAGATCTGATCTTAATACAGGGAAGAAGAAGGAATCATTCCAAATGGGATAAAGGATGAGAGATTACCATTAGAACCCTATTTATAACATTCAACTAACAAAATTTTTAACAAAGGACTAAATTAGGTAAAACCATCAAAGTCGAGGACTAAATTGAGCACAAAAAGTCATTTAGGACTAAATTGAGTAAAACCACTATAGTCGAGGACTATATTGGGTATTAACTCATTTTTATAAATATAAAACTAAAAAATTAGATGGAATAATAATAATTACATAAATTCTTAATTATTATTATTATTAAAAATATAAAATAAAAAAAATAAAAAATAATAATTACATAATAACCACTAATTATCAAGTATTTATTTGACCCCCACAGTGACCTTCTCTAACTACTTTGCAAATCCTTGCTGTCACTCTGCTGGTCACACTGTGACCAGCAAAGTGACTCTTGGAATCCGTAAGGTTGTAGGTTGTTCCCTAGTCACGATGCTAGTCCAATCTGGTGACGATTTCTTGCGCGATTCTTGTAAGTATAAATAGCATTAGGCATTATTTTCAGTTTATCTTTGAATTTTCTAAGTCTTCTTTTAGGGTTTCTCTATACAAACCAGTATAGAACATCTATCTATTGTAAATCCATTAGTTCTTGGAAGATTTGGAGAAGATTTATCACTTGTAATTGCAATTCCTTTACAATTTCATATTCAAACATTACAAATTCATTCAAATAAGAGTTTCAATTTCTTCTTCTTGCAATTCTCAAATTTCTTTTGTATTTCAATTCATTGCTTATTATTTCAATTGTTTTAGTTTACAATTCCATTATGAGAGTTAAATCCTTTAGGGATTTAAATTGAATTGCCTTGTACGAATGCTTACATGAATTGAATTGTTTAATCTAGGTTTTTCATTGCTTTTAGATTGAATGTGATTGTGAAATGGGGAATTGTTTGACTCTTGTTTGGTTAGGGCCCAAATTTGCAAGAGATGTATGGATTGGTGTTTCACCTATGAGAATATGGATTCACCATGGCCAAACCTTCCACATTTCTAACTTGCCCTTGAGAAATGAGAGTTGGAAGGAATTATGCACTCAAAGTGTTTAATCAAGTGCCTCACCGAGTCTATTTGCTATGAGAATGGAATTAGTACTTTAATTTGGTGATAGTTTAATGTCCACGAGAGCAGAGAGGCATTGATAGTGACTTTACTCCCTCACTTTCATTATTGAACATTGTTTAGCCTAGAACCTTAGAACATTATAGAAGCATTTGTACATTGCTATTTAATTTAAATGCTCTTCTTCACCATTATATTGTTTATTACATACTCAACTATTTGCATTATAATTATCTCTATGCAAACTACTAAATCGTTTTGGTTAGTTTTCAAACACTTGATTAACTCATGTTTAATCCCTTGCTACTTAAGTCCTTCCTAGCCATTTCCATAGGACGACACTCATTAATTTAACCACTAAAAATGCAACCCCAACTCATTTATTCAACCTAATAACCAGCTCTATTACTAAGCCCATTTATTTAACCTTCAAAATCAAAGTCATTATTCATATTAACAAAATTTAGCCAAAAAAAAAAACAAAAACAAAACAAAACAAAACCCAACCCAAAGATTATATGTATTGTTGTTATGTTGTGATACTAAACATTATTAGTCGTATTAAATTTCCAGTATAAATATGATATGTAAACCTCTATGTTATTAGTGTGTGTATATATATGTATATGATCAAATGAGTCCACCCATCCATGAGTCCGTGTGGAAAAATTCGGGCCATTGAATACATTATCAAATGAGTCCACCCCTATCCGTGAGTCCACGTGGACAAATCTGGGTCATTTGATATTATCTCAATTGTGCATGGCCAGTTTTGGAGAAATTCTAGTGCGTGGCCAGTTTTGAAGATCCAATTCTCGACGCATCGAGCCCCAAGCTCAACGGGTTGAGAATGCCGTGCTGTCCAGAATCTCAGATTGTATTGAATACCATATCTAGCTTGTACATGAATTATTGCATGTTAATTATTACCTGAGAGTTAAAGCACCATCAATCCAAAAATTAAAGTTGTTTTCTTGTAAAAAGGTCACATGCCAAGTATACACGTGCATTGTGCACCCAATGATTAAGGTAATTGGTTGGGTGCTAAAATAAACATTTATTATTGGCAACAGTACAGTACACAAGATGGTCAGGCCACTTTGACATAAAACCGTACCAAAGCTAAAGCATTATTAGTACTTAGAAGACCAGCTTAAGATTTCGATAATAGCTTGTTAGTAGAAGATGAGATGACGTCAATGGCGCAACCAAGAGGCCAAGCTGCTTCAACCATGTACTTTTTGTACTCAACTTTCTTCATCAACGTAATCTCCTTGTAAGGGTGTAGGCCTGCAGATTTCAACAAGTATTTAACTTTTTAATTTTAAAATAAAGATTCATAATTAATAATGAAATTATTATTTCTTTATACGTATAGTATTTGTTAAGAACAAGATAATAATCATGAACTTACCAAGTCCATCCACGAGCAATGTATATTGGTACACCAAATCCATGCATAAGTATGGATAATCTTCTTCCTCTGCATTAGGAAATGTAGACTTCACATCTTCAAATTTAGTTTCACAAGCTAACTTTGCCGCAACTAGGTATGATCTTGGCTTAACTATTTTAGATGCCTTTTCTTCATCAATAATACCCACCTACAACACGATTTTAAAGAAATATAATAGTTGTTAGAAAATTCAAATAACATTTAGATGATTGAGTTTTAGGATGTTGCATGGGCAGAGGGTGCCAGGGCCGGATTTTAGGGCGTGCAAAATGTGCAACCGCACAGGGCCCCAAAATTTTGGGGGTCCCTAGTCCAGCCATGCCTAATAGTTAGTATATGTATTTGTGATTATATTGGCGATCAAAATTAGATTTTTTGCATTGTTTTCTTTACAATGCTTCTTCAATTCACAGTTTATTTATACTTATAGGGTCTCACTTAGTTACTAGCACAGGGCCCCGCAAATAAAAAAATCGGTCCGGACAGAGGCTGGTGAAGGGCAAAATCTAACACCAGGTTGCTAGAAGGATTAATTGTTGGGTGAAGGCCTGAAGAGGCAAATCTGTCAACACCCTACTTCTTGAAAATGTGGCGGTATGAGAAAATAAAATTACATCTGACCTAGTGGTAAGCCTTTGATCTTAATATAGGATATACCCCAGTAGATATATCTTATTTATTTAAAGTATTGAAATTATCAATTAATACCATTCCGAAGATACTTACATCAACGGCTACATCATAGAAATATGATGAAATGTAGACATTCTCCATTCCAGCCCCTCCTCCACCACTCCACACTCCATTGAATGTGCAATTCTGATACTTACAGGGTGCTCTGAAATCAACCACTTTTCTGGCTAATTTCCTGCAATTCTTTAAGCTTGCACCATTTGGTGGAGCTGTAACTTTGTACGACACATCATTGTATGTGTAGTAATCTACACAAAATAAAATTTGTTGCATTGGCATTAGTTTCCTTCTTTTGCCTATTTTGTTTATATGTGTAGTGGGATTAGTAAATTTTGATGGGAACTTAACAAGAACTAAAGAGGATCAAATTAGATAACACTTCTAAGGCTTATAATTTGTGTTCACTTTATTAAATGTTAGGTTTCTTATCAATTCATAATCAATGCAACATGATATCTACCTAAGAACTTTAATTTAAAGGCCAGGTATAATGAAAATGTAGCTATTGAAGTTCGTTATTTAAACAAATTCAATTCTAAGGATGAAAGTATGGTATAGAAATGTTTTGTCTAAATGTTTTAATTATTTTGTATGAGTTGAGGCTATTTCATACTCCACAACTCAAAATAATGATTATGCAATGTAACTTTAAAAAATATTTCTTTATAAATATTTTGCGAGGTGCACGTACTTCACAAAAAGATGATAACAATCAATTTGGAGAGCTTACCATCATAACCTTCTAAAACACAAGGGTTGGTAGAGTTCCCTGAAGCCTTGAACATCTCAGCTCGGCCGGCTAATTGTCCGTAGTTTAAATAACTATACACAATAATTTAAAAACAATAATGTAATTAAGGAAACAAGTCTACAAAGGTCGGAAAATTCTAGTGGGTTATAACATTAAAACTGTATTATTTAGAAAAATTATACATATATGTGTGTGTGTATGTATAATCTAGGGAAAAAAAATTTAGCAAAAGTTTAATTTTAGGAACATAAACCTGTGAACATAGAGATAATATTGGGCTCCCAAAAAATATTTTTCTTGAACATAAGGCTCTTCTCCATTATCAGGAATGGGTGCATTTGCAAAAGTGTCCCCTGAGATAGCATATGACACTTGCACTGATCCACCACCAAGGTCAATTGTTGCTATGGTGTTTTGGTACCCTTTGCCAAAATTTCCTAACAAATAATTCATAGCAACCTGCATATATATTGGAATAGAATATTATTTTTCCTCTCATTCTACATTCACCTCCCGTTAATATTAAAAATATTTAATTAATTAAATATGTTAAGTGGTGATATACTCAAATTCTTCCCTATAAATTTTATTTGAATTAAAATTAGAAGAACGTTTTGTTTTGTGACATAATTTAAAAAAAAAAAAAAAAGATTTGTAGTAAACAATTATAATTTTTATTTTTTTTGATAAAATTGAGATACTCTTCATAAAAGAAAATTAGTAAGCTAGCTATCTCACATTTTAAAAAAAATGTAAAGGGAAATATTAAAATTATAGAAAATATTATGATGTTGACATCTTAAAATTTTCTTAACATTGTTGTTACTGATATATATTATTTATTTATTTACCCAAAAGTAAGTGCCTTCTTGAGTTCCTTCAAGAATTGAAACCCATTCTGCCTTGTACTTGAAATTGCTTTCATTCTTGAACATATCTCTCACCTGCAACAACAAATTATGGTAATTATCAAATCGGTTTTTTTTATTTTTATAAGTGCCATTAGGCCTCGGACTTTTAACTGTAAGTCTGTAAATATTATTGAAGTAATTCTATCACGATTTTATATAATTTTTTGAAGTTTTCTTTTTGACATCCTTCCTTTAATTTGTATAGACACAAAATATTTACCGCTTGCAGAATTTTATCAGATGCATCTCCCTCTAGCATCCTAAGCCCTGCAGTTGCCTGTGTTACCAACAATTTATATGTTTAGGTACATACATAAAAAAGACAAGATAATTTTTTAAAAATTAAATGTATTCTACGATTTTTTAAAACTGTAAAATTGATATTACTTGAACCTTGACATATAACATTATTGTTCATATATTCTTTTTGATATTTATTACTACATATATAATTAAAATTAGTAACAATAAAATTGTTAAATGAATTTATTTTGTTAAGTGATCTTACCCCAAGCTCAAGTGGTGTATCAGGTTGCATCTCAGTTGGTACAACACCTTCTGCTTCTAGAAGGAGTGGCTCAAGGGACTTGGCAGCTGCTTCTGGATCATCTGCGTATGAACTCAAACCTGGCTTTGTCTTCAAAACGTACAACGTAACGTAACGTTAGTTGAATTGAAGGCTACAATAATATTAACATATGTTCCTGTTTGGTAAAATATTAGCTTATCAGTCAATTTTGACTTATTTGATCACTATTAGCTATTTGATTTGGTTAAAATATCAATATAAGTGTTTGGAAAAGTTAATCACATTTTTGTAACTCCAAAATGCTAAAATTTAAAAAGCTGTTCAAAACAACTTTTTAATTAACTTTTTGAAGAAACAAAAATTATATGAAACAGCTAACATTTTAAATTGCTTTTTAAGGGCTTCATTTTTAGACCGTGAAATAATGGTTGATAATTGGTGTATGGCAGACTGGCAGTATGGGACTATGGGGGTGCCAACTTTTTAAATTGCTTTTTAAAGCCTGGGCCCTCTCTCACAGTTTAAAGATTCGACGAAACAATGCTAACTTCACGTGTATCACTTTATACCTTCAATCATTATTTCATAAATCATGTTTCACACATTTGTGTGAATCATAAATAAAAATATATTTTTAATATATTATTTATATACATAAAATACATTATTTAAAAGTACAAAATTTTCTATATATTAATTAATAATATATATTTAATACACAAATAATTTACTGTTAATATATTAAAAATATATATTGCATTTCTGATCCACATAATAATTTGCCCTTTTATCTTAGTCCTAAATCTTATTAGAGGGTGAGAGATAGCACCAGTGGACTGTGTCTTGGGTCCCCCTCCTTGTTTGATCCAAAAAAAAAAAAAAACAAATCTCATTTGGTTTGGGTGGTTGGGAAATAGCTGCTGGCGATACTTAATTGGTACCATATGTTTTAAATAATTGGCTAAATCCAAATTGGATGCTTTGTCCGAGGATCTTTTCTTCCCTTCTTATATTATGGATTATAGTTCATATTGCATTATGAACTTTGATCTAATTATGTGTTTGTATTTATTATATTTTGTACTTGTAGTAATGTAGTTAATACTTTTTATACACGTGAATAAATTAGAGGTACATAACATGATAATTATAGACACATCAATATGCTAACTGGACAGAGATAAAGATGTTGGTTAACATATTATGTATTTGTAATTAACATATTTTGTACATGCAGTTAACAATTTGTGTCTATAGTTATCATGTTATGTGTGTATGCCTTCAATTTGTTTACAACAGTTAGCTGTAGTATAAAATTAGAATGTTATTTTTGGACTATTGTCTCCATTCTGATCCATGCTATAATTTGCCTCTTTTCTTTGGCCAAACGGAATCATAAAAGGATATGTATTATATTAATTATTATATATTGTTCTTTAAATATGGCAGAGTAACAAACCACTGAAACCAGTGCCAATAAATTACACACATTTGTCCTGTTTAGAAATAAATAAATAAAATCATATAGCATAAATGAAGAAAGAAGTAGAAAAAATAGTATGTAAAAAAAGCGTGATACCTTGAGGAAAAATTCAACGCCATCGCCGATAGGGAGAAGATCTAAGTTTTCATCAAAATGAAAGACATGGACTCTGCTGCCAGTGCTTCCGGCGTCAAATATGACGGCGTAGTTTCCGGCTTCGTGGCTCAGTAGCACTCGCCGGAGATGAGGCCTTGAGAAACAAGCAAGGGGGAAGAGGACTAGTATTGCTAATGATATGAAAACAAGATGACAACTACTGTGTTTCATCTTCTTAAGACAAGGAAAGAGATGCTGAGAAATTGGAGGAAGGGAGTGCATCTTTTTATAACACCTGGGAACACTATAATAGTCTGCATAGACAGCTCAACTGGTCATAGATGTGAAATTTGGGAGAAGAGAATGGAACACGCACTATAATATTACTCCTTTTGTCTCATTTTATTTGTCATATATACACTTACTATTGATTAAACCAACTCTTTTTCTTTGTTTATTTTTTAATTATTTTTTACTTATTTTTAAATATGATTTTTTGTGTTTAATAGTACTTTTAGTGTAGTTTCTAAATATATAATTTTTATATTAATACTAAATTTAATATTATGAAAAAATTGAATTAAAAATAAATTCAGTCAAGCCTCGTTTTTGTTTTTTTTGTTTTTTTTTTTTGGAGTACTACTACCTCTTTAAATATGATTTTTTGTGTTTAATAGTACTTTTAGTGTAGTTTCTAAATATATAATTTTTATATTAATACTAAATTTAATATTATGAAAAAATTGAATTAAAAATAAATTCAGTCAAGCCTCATTTTTGTTTTTTGTTGAAGCACGAAGAGTCAACAGTTGCCTTCACTGAGACCCACCCTATCATCCATGTGAGAGTGTTAACTGGGACACCGGATGCCACTAGACCACAAGGTCTTTGACAGTCAAGCCTCGTTAATCGAATGAGACACATAAAATTGGAGGGAGTATTACTTTTATTTTAATCACATGAAACGGAATACAAATTAAAAAGAACCACCACTCAATTATTAGTAGGTCACTAGCTCCTATGGATCAAAATTTTTCATTGTATAACGTGATAATATATAATTATATTTTATTAATAAATAGATTTTTTTTATGATACAGTACAATCATTGGATTCATAATAAATCAGAATGACTCTTTTATCTCATTTTATCAGTCATGCTTATTATTTATTTATTATAAAAACTTAATTTAATTTTGTTTATTTTTTTAAATTATATTTAAATTTAAAATTTTGTATTTAATGGTACTTTAATGTAGTTTTAAATATATAATAAATTTTATACTTCCTCCATCACATTTTATTTGTCTGGTTTGATTTGATTGAAGTTATAATACCACAAAAGAGTATAATAATAAGTACGTTAATTTATAATTGCTATTTTTATTATTATTGGGTCACAATTGTGTGAAACCGTTGTTAGGAGGGTTGATCTCGAAAATACAGGAAAATAATGGAAATACAACAGAAAATATCCACGAAGGATAATATTACAGGAAATTAAAACAACCTACAAAAGGTTGAAGACCTGAACTACGGTTGAGGATGAAATCCGGACGAACTCGGGTAGTTGGAAGCACGAGTCGTGTTGCCACTCTCCTTAAAACCTTATTTACCGCCTCCCGGGGTGCTGGAGCGTTGCGGTCTAGGTTTCCCAGGATAAAACGTACTACGATCCAATCGTTCGAGCACACGAACTTGGATCCGGCGAACTAGGACCGTGGGTTCAACGCAGGTGGCTGGAAGGAAATGTGAGCAGAGTTTTGAGGAGGAAAACAGTGTTTGCCGTGTGTACTTGGTGTTGTTCGTTCGTATTTTTCAAACCTGCTGCTCACAACGAATATATAGTAGAGGAGAATGGATCATAGCATTAATTATGGCATTGATCATCCCTTAGTAACCTCCTCCCACTAAGCAGAAATTTAATTCTGCCATTTATCCAACAATTACACCCACTACCAAGTCCCATTATTCATGAAATAACTCTAAAATTAATGATTGGAATTAATCAAATTAATTCCGTAATATCAAGAGTCATTTCTGAACGGGCACAGTAGGTGAAACGTCGCGTTCGAGAGGTTACCGGAGTCGCAGTGCGAGACATGGTTCGGAGTGTGAACCATCGAGACATCGCCGTGCCGCGAGACGTCGAGAAGTACATGCTTCGAGACATCATGCCGGCAGCGAGACTTCGCACTGGTCCGCGAGACATCGGACGCGCGCGCCAGCCCGGGCCGCGCGACATCGCACTCGCACGCGAACAACCTTCGAGAGGTCGACTCCGCTGAAGTTCGAGACATCGAACTACCTCTCGATAGGTCAGTTCGTTTGACCATACGTGGTCTGAGATGGAAAACTCGTTCGGAATTTTGGCATAATGTAGCCCGCAAGGCCAGCCACTTTTCCGGACGACATTCGTGCCCGCAGGTGCAGGCGCACACAAGTTCAAGCCTTTTCG